>ML664662.1:2233045-2286863 GCA_007570785.1 Antilocapra americana
TGTGTGTGTGTGTGTGTGTGTGTGTGTGTGTGTGTGTGTGTGTGTGTGTGTGTACTCAGTTGCTCAGTTGTGTCCAACTCTGTCACCTCATGGACTGTAGCCAGCTGGGCTTCTCTGTCCATGGGATTCTCCAGGGAATAATGGAGTGGGTTGCCATGGCCTCCTTCAGGGAATCTTCCTGACCCAAGAATCAAATCTGGGCCTCCTACATCTCCTGCATTGGCAGGCATGTTCTTTACCACTGAGCCACCTGGAATCCCAAGCAAAGTACTAGTCCTTTAAATATTGTCCATTTGTTGGGGGAAAAATAATGGAATTAGACTGGAAATCCAGTGGGGTTTTGTTTGTTTGTTTGTCTAGTTTCTATTTCCTGATTTCCCCCAGAACATCATCCTTCCCCTACTCTTAGTCCTAGGACTTGGGCAGGGTTTTGTAGTGGTGTGCTGGCCATCACTTCCACTAGCTCTGTTTGTGATCTTGCCATCCCTTCAAACTCTGTGTTCAATGGCATCATGACAGCCACATGCAATCAGCCATGGTGAGAATATTTATACCAGTGACCCTGGCAAACCCTGAAAATAAGCATCTCCCTCTTCTCACTCCAGAGCTGGTTGTTAAATGTTTAACAGCACACTCTTGAGTTTCTACCCCATTCCATAGCCATATGATCTAAGACTGGCCAATCAGCATATTTCACCTTCTTGGCTTCAGTGACAGGTTCAGAGATGGATGCACATCCAGAGCCAGACCCCTGGCAAGCAATCTTGAGATGTTTGTTGAAAAAAATTTGGAGAAAAAGTCCTTTTCAGTGGGAAGGTAAGGAGGAAGCTAATAATGTCAAACAAAGTCACCTCTATATGGATGTTATCTCACCTGAAAGAAGAAAATAACAAGATACCAAGTGCTAGTGACGAGACTGGACTAAGCCTTGGATTTTAAAAGGAAAGTGACCTGATAAATTACCCTTTCCTTTTCCTTGATAAACCAGTTGGAGTCGGAGTTCTATCATGTGACATTCAGGGGTCCCACTAAGAGAGCTGTGTTACATGTTACCTAACATTAGGTTTTATCTGTCTGCTTATAGTAAAGAGTTTAATGGCTACAAATGCCTCCTATCCCAGTAGGCAGGGATATCCAATGTGATTTGCAGTTTCTTCCGACAAGAAGTGGAGTTTACGACCCCCTCCCTGGAATCTGAACTGGCCTTGTGACTTGTTTTGCTGATGGAATGTAGCAGGAGCAAGGCTATACAACTTGTGAAGCCAGCAGATCTTGCAGCTTCCACATCCCACTCTCTTGGAACCCTGAGGCCACTATGCTCTGACATCATCATCCATGTCGGATGAAGGACCACATAGAGAAAGATGCTCAGCAGACCCAGCCATCCCTACTGAGTCCAATGCCCAGCCAACCCACAAGCTGAATGCAGCCCATGGAGTGAGCCCAGGCAAGATCAACAAAGAACCTGAAGCCAACACTCAGAATCAAGAAAAATAATAAATCACTGTTTTAAGCCTCTCACCCTTGGGGTAGTTGTTACACAGCAAAAGGTACTTAATGGAAATTAGCATCCAAATTTTATTTATCCATTAATGAGGGGATAAAAGTCTTATGTTTGGGAAGAGAGTTGGGGCTCTGGAGCCAGAAAGTTGGACTTGAGCCCAGGTTCCACTGCTTAGCAGTTGTGTGCCCTTGGGACACTTATTTAATTTCTCTGGGCTTCAGTTTTCCCATCTGTCAAGTGGGGATAATAATAGCAACTATCTTACAGGATTGTCACAAGGATTAAATAAGCTAAAAGCTTATTATATGTCCAGTCTTTGGCATAAACAAGTACTCCGTAAGGGTTAGCTACTGTAACTATTAGGTGTAGCACTTATGCTATGTGAAATAAATCTAAACTCTTTGTTGAATGGAAGAACAGTGATTCTGACTACAGTAATTGTTGCATGTTGAGCTTAGGGTATCATCATGGTAGAATTCCAACTTATCCAGTCATGTCTGTAAGGAGTGGTGGGGGTGAGGGGGCACCACCAATATGTTAGCATGATTAAAGAGACCCCTGGGAAAGAACTCACCCTAAGTGTGAAGGATGGGAGTAAATACTAATAGTCTCATTTATTGAGTACTTATTATATGCCAGACACTCTAAGTGCATGACATGGGTTATCTCATTGAGCTTTACAACATTCTTAGAAAAGTAGGTGCTACTAATATCTTTATTTGCAGATAAGAAACTGAAGATTAAGTTACAAACCAAAGGACACGCAGCTAGTGAGAGTGGAGCTAAGCATTTCAGCCCCAGCCAGCTGATTCTAGAGCCTGTGCTCCTAACCTCTTACCACACTGCCTTGGTGCTTGGACCAATGGGCCAGAGCTGGTCAGCACCATCAACTTTCATGAAGATGATCCTGCTTCGAAGCCCTGAGGCAAGGGGGAGGAATATATAATAAAAGGGCCTGGGAATAAAAGTGCCTTCAGTGGGCACTGAACATGTACCTGGCAGTTCTGATGCCAGTCCCTTGATGGCCTACAGGAAGTGGTTCCTCTGCCCAGATACCAGCCATCTGGCATAGGGTTTGGGCACTCCAGTCAGACATTGCTGGTTGCCAGAGGCTCTTGGGGCATCTCTGGCAGGGTTGAGTAGCAGCAACAGTGCCTTTGGAAGGCTTTGAGGGTGAAAGGGCCATTTTGACTTGGGCAGACTCTACCACAGCAGCAGCAGGAAGGCTCAGAACCAGTGGGGAGGAGTCTGAGGGGCTCCTTGTGTCTGCAGAGTGAGTGGGAATAGAGCCAGAGGTACTGGGCTGTTAATGGCTCTGGCCATGATGCTATTCTTACTCCAGGGGACTCCAGATTGCGGTACCTGTCAAAGGCCACCATGAATCCAGGTGTCGGCCAAGGCAGCATCCGCAGAAAAATCTCTATCCCCAGAAACATCTCCTGGTCTAACATAAGGAGCTCCAGTTGTTCACAAGCAGCCCTGAAGACCCATCACATTGCATCACTGTTTTGCTAAAGTCCATGCTTAAATTACAGCCACTTTGAGGCTAGGGTGAGGGAGTCACTTGGCTTCCACAGGAATGTAATTTTGGAGAAAGTCCACATAAACATTTCTCTCTTCAGAGACTTGAGGATTCGCAAATGACGCTTCCATCACAAATAATCAGGCCTATATAGTTCCCCAACTGTCCTCATCTCTGTGCCATTCATCAAGATGTCCAAGAAGCAAAATGGTTCCAAAGGGACTCATTCATTTATTCATAAAACAAATATTAATCAAATACCTCCTCACTTTCAGGTACATTCTTGGGTGCTGAGTGTGTGCATGCTAAGTCACTTCAGTCGTGTCCAACTCTTTTCAGTCCTATGGACTGCAGCCTGTCAGGCTCCTCTCTCCATGGGATTCTCCAGGCAAGAATACTGGAGTGGGTTGCCATGCCCTCCTCCAGGGTGTCTTCCCTACCTAGGGATTGAACTCGCATCTCCTGCAGCTCCTGCATTGGCAGGCGAATTCTTTACCCCTGAGCCACCAGGGAAGTGCCTCCATGGGCGCTGGGTAAGGGGGAAAAAACTGAAAAATTGTTATAGATCCTGAACTCATGGAGTTCTTCTAGAAAGAGAGGTAGACATAGATCCAATAGTCAAACCAGTGTGATATTATAACCCATGAACCCTCAATGAAGAAGGAGAATGGGCTCTTGGAGAGCAAGTTACAAAGGATCAGAGTCAGCCTTGGGAGTCGGGGTTGCCTTTGCTGATAAAGGATAGCTTAAACTGATATCTGAAGGGTGGATAGAGTAGGGGTGGAAGCCAGAGAAAGGCCACTGCCAGAGCTACACTTAAGATTCTTGCCAGGTCTAAATCCCATCTTCCTGTGGTTAGGAATCCCACATCATCCACACTGGGGCTCTAGTCAGGCTACTTTCCAGTTTTCACAAAAGTAAGGCATTGGGAATCATGCTAGGCTATTCCTCAAGCCTGTGTTCTACTGTCCAGCTGCCCTGCAAGGACAACCACAGGCCAGTGGGATACCTGGATTTCTTTCAGAGTGATTGCTGTGCGAGGAACTGTGTTCCCTCCAACTTCTCCTCCTACAAAAACATATGTTGAGGCCCTAACACTCAGTACTCACAAATGTAACCTTGTTTGGAAATAGGGTCTTTGCAGAGGGTCAAATTAAGACAAGGTCATTAGGCAAAACCTCCAGTTTAAAAAGATTCATGCACCCCAATGTTCATAGAAGCACTATTCACAATAACCAAGACATGGAAGCAACCTAAGTGTCCATCAACAGATGAATGGATAAAGAAGATGTGATACCATGGTACCATATAACATGTAATATTACTCAGCCATAAAAAGAATGAAATACTGCCATTTGCACCCAACATGGATGGACTTAGGGATTCTCACACTAAGTGAAGTAAGTAAAAAAGATAAATACTCATGATATCACTTATATGAGGAATCTAAAATATGATACAATTGAACTCATTTACAAAACAGAAACAGATTCATAGACACAGAAAGCAAACTTATGGTTACCAAAGGGGAAAGGAGTGGGGAGGAATAAATTAGGAGTACAGGATTAACAGACACACACTACTATAAATAAACAACAAAGATTTACTGTATAGCACAGGAGACTATATTCAATATCTTATAATAACCTATAATGGAAAATAATGTGAAAAATAATATAAACATATATATGTGTGTGTGTGTGACTGAAACACTTTGCTGCACACCTGAAACAACTCTACTGCAATTAAAAAAAAAGAGAGGTCATTAGAGTGGACTTCAACCTAATATGAATGGTATGCATAAAGAAAGGGGAAATTTGGACAGACCCTTAGGGAGAATGATGTGGGAAGATACAGAGAGACACAGAAGGAAGACAGCTATGTGGAGATTGAGGCAGAGAATGGAGTGATGTGGTCAAAAGCCAAGGAATGCCTGGAACCACCAGAAGCTCAACAAGGCAATGAAGGATCCTTCCCAGGAGACTTTGGAGAGAGCATGGCTTTGCTAACACCCTGATTCCAGACATCTAGCCTCCAGAACTGTGAGATAATCCATTTTCCTTGTTTTAAGCCATACAGTTTACAGCACTTGGTTACAGCAATCCTGGGAAATTAATACAGTAGTGGAGCCACTCACAGAACTGTCCCTAGGGATCTTAACTGAGCAGCTCGAGAGGAGGGTCACAGAGCACCATTCTGGGTCAAGAGTGTGGTCACCCAGCTCAGACTATTGTGGGTGAAATGGAATAGAGAGGGCAAGAATGGAAGTCAGGGGAGAATTAGAAGGCCTGGGTAGCAGTCATGAACTCATGAGACACTAAGGAAGTAACACGTTAGTTGCTCAGTCGTGTCCCACTCTTTGTGACCCCATGGACTGTAGCCCACCAGGCTCCTCTCATGAAATTCTCCAGGCAAGAATACTGGCATGGGTAGCCATTTCCTTCTCCAGGGGGATCTTCCCAACCCAGGGGTTGAACCCAGGTTTCCTGCATTGCAGGCAGATTCTTTATTGTCTGAGCCACCAGGGATGCCCGTGGACAGAATGTAATTATTTACATGGCAGAAGAAGAAGCTGAAGGTTTCAAGGGCGACCCCCAGTTTTAGACTTGAGAACCTGGTGATAGCAAAGGTGAAGAGGGCCATGTGGGGTTGGTTCTGCTTAATCTCACCGAAGAAGTTAATTTTATTCTCAAAACTCTTTGGGCTTTTCTCTCATTTGATAGCTAATTTAAAAATGAAAAATGTTTTCTCATTAGAGAAGGCATTCCTCACAGAGAATGACAAGCAGAGAAAACAACTAAGGTCAGATCAGCTTCCTCCTCACTCTGCCATCCCCTCTCTCAGTTTGTATTTCTCAAAGGAGTCCAGTCAGTGTGGGTGTGAGACAGAATTTTAAGATTCTCAATGACTTATGCCCTGTGTAACCCCCTCCCTTAGAGTGTGGGTGGACCAGACTTAATTAGATGGGCCCTTGAAACAGAGTCTAGAAGTCTGAGATGGAAGAAATCAGAGAGATTCTGCTGCTGGCCTTGGAGAAGTAAGTCATCACTGGTCCTATAGCTGCAAGGAACTCAATTCACCCAATGACTACATGAACTGGGGAGAAACTGGGAGCCTCAGATCAGAATCCAAGCCCCAGTCAACACCTTGACTGAGACCTTGTGAGACCCTGAACAGAGGAACCAGTCAAAGCCATATCAGACTCCTGACATGTGGCAAATGTGAGATAACAAGTGGGTATTGTCTGAAGCCTCTAAAGGTGTGGGAATTGTTATCATAGTGTTGTTTAGTTACTAAGTCATGTCCGACTCTTTTGCAACCCCGTGGACTATATCCCACCAAGCTCCCCCATCCATAGGATTTCCCAGGCAAGAATACTGGAGTGGGTTGCTATTTCCTTCTCCAGGGGATCTTCCCGACCAAGGGATCAAACCCGGGTCTCCTGCATTGCAGGAGAATTCTTTACCACTGAGCCACCAGGTAAGCTCTGGTTACACAGTAGCAGATTCCTAACACAGTGGGGATCCTGACTTTCCCCCAGTCATATTTCAAAACCAATTTAGCCCCTCCTTATCTTCTTCCTGTCACATTATTTCCATCCATGAAATGTGCTAGATCTGTTTAAGGAGTTCCAGTGATCACAACAGCAGATGCTGGAATGGTCATTGAAGGCATGACCAGCAGACACTGAAAGCCTAATAAAACTCCAGTAGAATTCTTTGCCTCAAGGAGGAAGGTAAACTTTTCTATTGCTCAGGCTTCTTTCTTCTGGTGAGCATGGGTTTGGGTGTTGGGGAGCTGTGTTGGGAGACAAAGATCACAAGTGAGAGAAAGCGCTGGCCAGACTGTGTCCTAGAATGTAAAGAGAGAAAAATGGTTCCCACTTCCAATGGGAATAGCCTTCAGCTGTGGACTTAGAGGTCTCCAAGGTCAAACAGGGAAGCTTTCTTAAAACACTAGTGGGCCTGAAGGTCTGGCACAACTGCATGGGTCATGCGATGCTCCACACATCAAACCTAGTGTCTTCAGCTGTTTGTCCAGAAAGCAGAGTCTGACAACAGAAGGCAGATAGTTTGCTTTAGAGGTCATCCCAGGAATCAGGCATGAAGGAGCAGAAAGAGTGAGACATGGAAGGAAAGCGAGCCAATACATAGAGTGTATTATCGGGGTGGTGCCATCATCAGGAAGAAGAGCAGGCAGAGACTGGCTAGATCCAGAAGGACTCTGGATGCAAGCTAAAAATTTCTAATGGTTTTGGTATCCATAAAAAGAAGCAATATATACTTCTAAGCAGGAGTGTTACATGTTTTGGTGTTCATTTTATCAGGCTGAGGTGGGGAGATCAGGTTCAAGGCTGTTGTAGAAGTCTTGGTTGGTGGGTTTCAAAGTGTATTCTTAGAACCCAAGCTTGACAACAGGTTTAGCATAGGAAGCTGTGTGGGACATTATCACCGTTATCCAGAACAACAGCTTCCAGCAGTTTATCTTGTGGTAAAATTTCCTTGGATGGGAGTGTTTTGCTCTAAGACTGATTAGATCACACTGTTATAGGAGAGATGGGATGTGGGTCTTGGCGAAGGTGACTAGTGAGGTTGACAAGCAAGCAGAGGCCAGATCTGAGTCCCTCTTCTGAGGTCAGCTGGTGGCAGATGGGACATGGGGACAAAAAGCGACAAGGTGAGCCTGACTGGACTCTCTGGCTCTGTTTAGTTTGGACTGGCTTGGGGGCCAGGGGTTTGTTTAATCTGGTACCAGGACCAGCCTGTGCATTTGGCTCCTTGAAGGTCACCTCTGGGAAATGCCTGGGTGTTATGGAAATTAGATCATTTGTTCCTTCGTTCATTCGATAAGCATACTTTGAGAACTGCTAGGGACTGACTCAAAAATAGGTCAGACAGTTCCCGCTCTAAAGGGATTCACAGCCTGGAGTATTATGGTCTGCTGCAAAGAGGCAGGCGGGGAGGGGGGAGCTGTGAATGCCCCTGAGAGGAACTGCAGCCACAGAGAGCCTGGTTGCTAGGGGCAAGGCTACCCACTCCCCATTGCCTGGTGAGGACCCCAGCCTCCCTGCTCCTCCCAGGGCAACAGTGGCAGTGGCGGGGCTCAGCCTCCAGTCACAATGAGTGGGGCTGGGAAGAAGCCAGGCTCTGTCTTCGCCCCAGGCCGGAATGTGCTCGCTCAGCTGGGACTCAAACCCAAGACAATCGTGGGCTTGTGGGGAGCTTGGCCAGGAGGCTCAAGAAGGGTTTCTTTTCTTTCCTTTTGGCCTTTGTGGACCACTCTGAAAAATGTTGTTTTCTGCTTAATGGGAGTTCTCCAGCTAGTCTGTATTTGAGAAAATAGAAAAGAGGGAGAATCAAACATGTAGATTTTTGTTATGGTCCCAGATGATGCATGTGCATGGTCTCAAATTTTAAAGTAACACAATCTAAATTGCTGATGTTCAATCAGATGGAAGATCCCAGGCAGAGTGAGAAGGGCTATTTAGCAAACCAAGCAAAGGTTTTGTAAGTTGCAGGCCAACAGTCTTACAAAGAACCCACAAAAATGGCACAATTAAGCACCCCCTCCCCTTTTTCACCACATTGCTCTTCACACCATGAATGATTTGAAGGCTGCATGCTTTTGGATTGCCCTGGTGAAGATTTAGTTTCTGGCTCAAGAAAATCCACATCAGAAAATTGTCTTTCAGCATTCACAAAAGATCCAGTTAAAAGACTGCTACCAAAAGAGTCCAATTTTAGTTTTTCAAAATAAACGCGCAAATGGACATAAAAATGGAATAATATCAAAACCCTATAACTTTTTATCTATGGATTGAGAGATTATAAGCATTTCCATTTCCTTCTTTGAGTTTTTTTAATTTTCTTGCCAATTAACTTTTTTTGTGGTTATAAAACATAGTGGGTTTTTTTTAAAGAATCCCTATGAAGATCAGTTTCCTTATCTGTAAAAAGGGAATAATTTTGCCTCATGTATGATTCATGAGATTTTGATGATATAACATATATACTGATCTGGTTATAGACCCTAAAACATATCCCATAGATTGGCATCTTTGCTGTGGGCATCAATAGGCATCAATCTATGTTATGCATTTTTAAATTGCTTAGTTTTATTAAGATATTCATCTGAAGTTTGATCTTGCTGCTTTAGGTATTTTTCCTTCTCCAGGGTCCCCCACAGAAAGGTGAGTTAGGGGATCCTTTGCTTCAGGGGCTCCATGTGGAATGACTGAAAAGTAGAGTATGCTGGTCTCAAGACATGGGATGGGAAATGTCACTCCAGTCTGTTGCTTTACAGAAACATTGAGCCACTGAAAAGAATGGCCCTGACAAAATGTGCCTCTGCAGTTACCTGACCAGGGATCAAACCTGGACCCTCTTCATTGAGAGCACAGAGTCATAATCCCTGGACTGTCAGAGATCAAGCCCTGAGCCTTTGGAGTGGGAACACTGACTCCAAGATCCTAGACTACCAGAGAAAAAACCCAAGGGAGTATCAAATACTGAGAACTCACACAAAGGAAGCCACTTGAATACAAGATCTGGCATCACCCAACCACCATTAGCACCCTGCACAGGACACCTCAAACAAAACAGAAATACAAACCCAACCATCAGCAGACAGGATTACCACCTCACTCAGCTTTGCCCATCAGAGGAAATACAAACAAACAAACAAAATCTCAGCACAAATCTCACTCTATAAAAAGCTTACACAAACCACCGGGACAACCTTAGAAGGGCAGAAACCAAAAGGAAGAAAGAATTCAACCTTGAAGCCTGGGAAAAGGAAACCTCAAACACAATAAATTAAAAAAAGAAAAGGCACAGAAATACTACACAAATGAAGGAACAAACTAAAAACACAGACATCCAAATAAATGAAGAGGAAATAGGCAAACTACTTGAAAAAGAACTCAGAATAATGATAGTAAAGATGATCAAAACCCTTGAAAACAAAATGGAAAAAATATAAGAATCAATTTTAAAAGACCTAGAAGAATTAAAGAATAAATATACAGAGACAAATAGCACAATTACTGAAATTAAAAATACTCTAGAAGGAATCAATAGCAGAAAAGCTGAAGCAGAAGAATGATTTAGTGAGCTGGAAGATAAAATGGTAGAAATAACTTATGAAGAGCAGAATAAAGTAAAAAGAATGAAAAGAACCAAGGATAGTTTTAGAGACCTCTGGGACAATATCAAATATACTAACATTCGAATTATAGGGGTTCCAGAAAAAGAAGAGTAAAAGAAAGGGTATGAGAAAATTTTTGAAGAGATTATAGTTGAAAATTTCCCCAACGTGGAAAAGGAAATAGTCAATCAAGTACAAGAGGCACAAAGAGTCCAATACAGGATAAACCCGAGGAGAAACACACCAAGACACATACTAATCAAACTAACCAAGACTAAACACAAAGGAAAAATATTAAAAGCAGCAAGGGAAAAGCAACAAGTAACATACAAGGGAAATCCCATACGCTTAACAGCTGATCTTTCAGCAGAAACTCTGCAAGCCAGAAGGGAATGGCAGGATATATTTAAAGTACTGAAAGGGAAAAAAATCTACAACCAAGATTACTGTACCTGGCAAGGATCTCATTCAAAATTGAAGGAGAAATCAAAAGCTTTTCAGACAAGCAAAAGCTAAGAGAATTCAGTACCACCAAACCAGCTTTACAACAAACAGTAAAGGGACTTACATAGTCAAGAAATACAAGAGAAGGAAAAAGAGCTACAAAATCAACCCCAAACAATTAAGAAAATGGAAATAGGAACATATATATCAATAATTACTTTAAATGTAAATAGATTAAATGCTCCAACCAAAAGACACATACTGGCTAAATGGATACAAAAACAAGACCCATATATATGCTCTCTACAAGAAACCCACTTCAGACCTAAAGACACACATAGACTGAAAGTGAGAGGATAGAAAAATATATTCCATGCAAATGAGAAGCAAAAGAAAGCTGGAGGAGCAATCCTCATATCAGACAAAATATACCTTAAAATAAAGAATATTATAAGAGGTAAAGAAGGACACTACATAATGATCAAGGGATCAATCAAAGAGGAAGATATAACGATTGTAAATATCTATACACCCAACATAGGTGCACCTCAATACACAAGACAAACACTAACAGACATAAAAAGAGATATTGAGAGTAACACAATAATAGTAGGAGACTTTAACACCCCATTCACACCAATAGACAGATGGTCAAAACAGAAAATTAATAAGGAAACACAAGTCTTAAAGTATACATTAGACAAGATGGATCTCATTGATATCTTCAGGACATTCCATCCAAATGCAGAAGAATACATCTTTTTCTCAAGTGCTCATGGAACATTCTCCGGGATAGACCACATCTTGGGTCACAAATCAAATCTCAGTAAATTTAAGAAAACTGAAATCGTATCAAACATCTTCTCCAACCACAACACTATGAGACTAGATATCAATTACAAGAAAAAAAACTGTAAGAAACAAACACATGGCGATTAAACAATATGTTTCTAAATTACCAACAGGTTAGTGAAGAAATAAAAAGGGAAATAAAAAAATTTCTAGAAACAAATGACAATCAAAACATGACAGCTCAAACCCTATGGGATGCAGCAAAAGCAGTTCTAAGAGGGACTGCAATAAAATCCTACCTCAAGAAACAAGAAAAAACAACCTAACTTTACACCTAAAACAACTGGAAAAAGAAGAACAAAAAACCCCCAAAATTAGTAAAAGGAAAGAAATCATAAAGATCCAAGCAGAAATAATTGAAAAAGAAACAGTAGCAAAGATTGATAAAAGTAAAAGCTGGTTCTTTGAGAAGATAAACAAACTTGACAACCCCTTATCCAGACTCATAAAGAAAAAGAGAGATAAGAATCAAATCAACAAAATTAGAAATGAAAAAGGAGAGATTACAACAGACAATGCAGAAATACAAAGGATTATGAGACTATTATGAACAACTACATGGCAATAAAATGGATAACCTGGAAGAAATCGAGATTCTTAGAAAAGTTCAATCTTCCAAGACTGAACCAGGAAGAAACAGAAATTATGAACAACCCAATTAAAAGCACTGAAATTGAAGGTGTGATCAAAAATCTCCCCAAAAATAAAAGCCCAGGACCAGATGGCTTCACAGGAACATTCTATCAAACATTTAGAGAACAGCTAATGCCTATCCTAAAACCCTTTCAAAAAATTGCAGAGGAAAGAACACTACCAAACTCATTCTACAAGGCCACCATCACCCTGCTACCAAAACCAGACAAAGACAACACACAAAAAGAAAATGATAGGCCAATATCCCTGATGAACATAGATGCAAAAATCCTCAACAAAATTTTAGCAAACAGAATTCAACAACACCTCAAAAAGCTCATACATAATGATCAAGTTGGGTTTATTCCAGGGATGCAAAGATTCTTCAATATACACAAATCAAACAATGTGATACACCATATTAACAAATTAAAAGATAAAAAACATATGATCATCTCAATAGATGCATAAAAAACCTTTGACAAAATTCAGCACCCATTTATGTTTAAAACTCTTCAAAATATGGGCATAGAAGGAACCTACCTCAACATAGTAAAGGTCATATATGATAAGCTTATAGCAAACATTATACTCAATGGTGAAAAACTGAAAGCATTTCCCCTAAAGTCAGGAACAAGACAAGGGTGTCCACTTTTACCACTATTATTCAACATAGTTCTGGAAGTCCTAGCTACAGCAATCAGAGAAGAAAAAGAAATAAAAGGAATCCAGATCAGAAGAGAAGAAGTAAAGCTCTCCCTGTTTGCAGATGACATGATACTGTACACAGAAAACCCTAAAGATAGTATCAGAAAATTACTAGAGCTAATCAGTGAATTTAGGGAAGTTGCAGGATACAAAATCAATATACAGAAATCACTTGCTTTTCTATATACTAACAATGAAAAATCAGAAAGTGAAATTAAGGAATCAATCCCATTCACCATTGCAACAAAAAGAATTAAATATCCAAGAATAAACTTACCTAAGGAGACAAAAGAACTGTAACACAGAAAATTATAAGACACTAATGAAAGCAATCAAAGATGACATAAACAGATGGAGAGATATTGCATGTTCCTGGGTATGAAGAATCAATATTGTGAAAATGACTATACTACCAAACGCAATCTTCAGAGTCAATGCAATCCCATTACCAATGGCATTTTTCACAGAACTAGAACAAAAAATGTCACAATTCATATGGAAACACAAAAGACTTCAAATAGCCAAAACAGTCTGAGAAAGAAGAATGGAGCTGGAGGAATCAACCTTTTTGACTTCAGATTATACTCCAAAGCTACAGTCATCAAGACAGTATGGTACTAACACAAAAACAGAAATCTAGACCAATGGAACAAGATAGAAAGCTCAGAAATAAACCCATGCACCTATAGGTATCTTATCTTTGACAAAGGAGGCAAGAATATACAATGGGGCAAAGATAGCCTCTTCAATAAATGGTGCTGGGAAAACTGGTCAGCTACATGTAAAAGAATGAAATTAGAACACTTCCTAACACCATACACAAAGATCAACTCAAAATGGATTAAAGACCTAAATGTAAGACCAGAAACTATAAAAATCTTAGAGGAAAACATAGGCAGAACCCTCGATGACATAAATCAAAGCAAGATCCTCTATGACCCACCTCCTAGATTAATGGAAATAAAACCAAAGTAAATAAGTGGGACCTGACTAAACTTAAAAGCTTTTGTCAGGAAAAGCAAAGGAAACTATAAGCAAGGTGAAAAGGCAACCCTCAGAATGGGAGAAAATAATAGCAAGTGAAACAACTAACAAAGGACTAATTTCCAAAATATAGAAGCAGCTCATACAACTCAACACCAGAAAAACAAACAACCCAATCAAAAAGTGGGCAAAAGACATAAACAGACATTTCTCCAAACAAGACATACAGATGGCTGACAAACACATGAAAAGATACTCAACATTTCTCATTATTAGAGAAATGCAAATCAAAACTACAGTGAGGTATCCTCTCACACTGGTCAGAATGGCCATCATCAAAATTCTGCAAACAATAAATGCTGGAGACAGTGTGGAGAAAAGGGAATTCTTCTGCTTTGTTGGTGGGAATGTAAATTGATACAGCTACTATGGAAGCTGGTATGGAGATTCCTTAAATAACTAGGACTAAAACCACCATATGACCCAGCAATCCCACTCCTAGGCATATACCCTGAGGAAACCAAAACTGAAAAAGACACATGTATCCCATTGTTCACTGAAGCATTATTTACAATAGCTAGAACATGGAAGCAACTTTGATGTCCATTGATAGAAGAATGAATAAAGAAGTTGTGGTACATATACACAATGGAATATTATTCAGTCATAAAAAGGAACACATTGAGTCAGTTCTAATGAGGTGGATGAACCTATAACCTATTATACAGAGTGAAGTAAGTCAAAAAGAGAAAGAGAAATCTCACATTCTAACACATATATACAGAACCTAGAAAAATGGTACTGAAGAATTTATTTACAGGGCAGCAATGCAGAAACAGACCAAGAAAAGACTTATGGACATGGGGATGGGGGAGGAGAGGGTGAGATGTATGGAAAGAGTAACATGGAAACTTACATTACCACATGTAAAATAGATAGGCAACAAGAATTTGCTGTATGGCTCAGGAAACTCAAACAGGGGATCTGTTTCAACCTAGAGGGGTGAGATGGAGGGGGAGATGGGAGGGAGGTTCAAAAGGGAAAGGACATATATACATACATACATACATATATACCTATGGCTGATTCATGTTGAGGTTTGACAGAAAACAACAAAATTCTGTAAAGCAATTACCCTTCAATAAAAAATAAATTAAAAAAATATGCATCTGTGTGTGTGCTGTTGGGAGGAGGGGAGGTGGGTAGGAGAAAATGAAGGAGAATGTTGGAGTTCAAAGATTTCAAGAAGGTGAAATCTCTTTGATGAAAGGGGCTGGTTTCTTTCAGGTCCAGCTAGCATTGAGCACCCAAACCCTGTTACTGCACACGGTGATCGAGTAAGGTCACATTCTCTGACTAAAGGGCTCTGGGATGGCAAGTACAATGATGTCTGTCATTCACTCTAAGTGATTCAGCATATACCATGTGATTGGATGTGTGTGAGAGTTTAAGCTTCAGTGCTAGGGGCCATCAGTTACCCCACGCCAGGAGTACTCAGCTGACATTCAATCAAAAAGGTCACCTTGGAAAGGCAGCTCCTTCAAGCATGCCATCCATACCATTCCAATAAACACTCAAGGCTTTCCTACTAATTAGTACATAGTGCATATCAGAAATGGGTTTTCATGGGTGGAATGAGTGACTTGTCAGCTAGCAGAAAGAATGCCAGAAACGGGCTCTCTTCTCACCTGTACCAGATGTGGTTGGCATGCCACCTGTGGTCCCCTCACCTGTACACTTTGGGCATACAAGCCCACTGCCAAGGGCCAGTATCTGCATTGCCTGGGCTGTGGGCTTTATTTTGTCATTGAAGTCCACTTTGTTGTCTGTGTGTCTAGTGACAGGGGTCAGGAAATTTATTCCTATTGTGTAGCCCTCAATCAATCATTAACCAGAGTTGGTGCATAAACACCCCAGCTCCCTTTCCCCTCAAATGGGATAACTCAGGTGTGTGGTATACATTGGCTCCAAGTATTTAGCCTACAGATTTAACTTCTAGTTACCTACAATGGTAATGGGCTTGGCAATACACTTTTATTGAATGGCCTTAGCCATTCTCCTATTGGTGGTTCCTTCACCTCCTAAATGGACTATCTGGCTTATGGGAAAACCCAAATGGATGCATGAACAGGCCATAAGAAGCTAGCAAGGCCTATAGCCCATATTCACTTGCAGTTCTAAACTGAAATTTGAAATGATCTTGTACCCAACCTTGAACAGGAGAAATTCAATCACACCATTCAAAAATCCTGCCTCTGTAGCTTTGAGATTTACCTTTAGCGAACCTTTTAAGCAAGGTGATTATTGGAGCACCAGAAAGGACAGAGACTCAGGGCTTCTAAGCCTTCAGGTTGTAAGAATTGTCCCTGTGTTTTCCTTTTTAAAAAAGTCAATAAAAGTCTATGCAAGTGGTAGAATTTGTTTACAAACTTGCATTCTTTGGGCAAGGTTATAGGAAAGGTTGTTACTGCTTCCTCATCTCAAAGTTTCTCTTGGCTACAATGGCCTACCCAAAAGAACCAAATAACTGTGTGTGCTGGCACAGACTGCTTCAAAATTACAGGGAAACAGGCTACTGAACACCAAGATGTATATATATATATAAGCAGTGACTACTGAGCACTAAACATACCCCAGGGTCCTTCCTCAGATTTCATCTGTATAAAGTACTCAAACCTTTCACATAGCCTTGAGAAGCAAGCACATAGAATTAGGAGTAACTGAGATTGACTTCCCCACCAGCTCAGAGCAGATCAAGTTGAATTTAGTAAAATACACGCTTCACTTTTTACACTCAGATTTATAAACTAAAACTCATACTTACACACATTAAAATTTTACATTGCCTATGTTTTTCCACAATTAGCCAAACCTAGACTGTGTCCTCAGTCACTGAATTTTCCAACAGGTCCATTGATTTCAGTTATACTTGAGTTCTTCCTACCTCCATCAGCTCTCAACCAGGCAGTCCAGGGTCTCTGTCTGGACCCTGCCACACCTTCTAACTGGAATGGTTTGTTTTTGCCCTACAATGTTCCTATTTCACAATGTGCTACAGGCAAGAGACTTGAAAGGCTTAGTGAATCCATGGCTGGGATCTGGAATGATCTGAAGGCTTCTTCACTTATATGCAAGGTGTCAGAGCTAAGATGATTCAAAGTCTGGGTTTCTCTGGGATGGTTGACCAAAGCATCTAACATATGGTCTCTCTTTGTAGTCTGGATTCTGTCAGCATGAGAACTGGTTTGTAAAGGGGGCATCCAGAGGGAGAGAGTATTCAAAGAATAAGCATTTCAAGAGCCATAGAGGAAACTGCAGGGTGTCTTATGACCAAATCTCAGAACTCACATACATAACATACTTTTGCCATACTCTACTGGACAAAGCAGTCACAAGCCTGCCTAGATTCAAAGGGAGGGGACCTAACTCCCATCTTTAAATAAAGAGGAGTGTCAGAGGATTTAAAGCTTTTTTAAAAAAGAAAAAACAAAAAACCCACCATGGCCAGGAAAGGGTAAGAGGTGTCAAAGGTAAATCATCCATGTATTTGAAATCCTATAGGATCTTCCCTTGAATGAGCTGATCCTTCATCGAATGCAGATGAAGCTCCGGATGTTTGATACCGACTCAGTTCAAGAATGATTCATGTGATTGTTGCTGCCACATCCAGAGGATGAAATGGAAGGGAAGACAGCTGAAATATTAATCTATGGAGGCCTGTCTTTTCATGAGGTCTTATAAATTATACAAAGCGAGTCACTGGTTCTAAGTGGATTAGCTGCCCATCATGTAGGCAAGGTCATGGCCCATGCTCTAGTTAAGGAAGATTGTTTCCCTCCAGTTTAAATGATAATATATCTAGAGAAACTTTGAACTCGAATGCAAGTAGGCAAGCTAAGTTGAAATTTCTTATCATGAAACCAAATAAATTACCTCTCTTTGAGGCAGTGGTTTCTTAAATTCCAAAGGAAGGAAGTAGAAAGTGAAAAATAAACCAAAGTTTTAATGAGTTGCCATCCAGAGAATTTATATAGCTTTCCAAATCATTCTAGGAGCCTGGATTCCATGACTTCACAGTGGTCCATCAAGGTCTTTGAAAGTTATTAGGTGATTAGCATAATGATGATTTCCATAATTATGAGATCATCTACTGTATTTGGAGAATTCCTTCAAATTTTTTGAGGGATCTTAACAGTAATTATCTCATTTTATTTTCATAATCATACCACAAGATGGGATGGACTAGTAAGTCCATCTTACAGATAAAGAAAAAGGAGGTACTCAGAAGGGTTCATACATTGTACAACTTAGCCAACAATGTTTTGGCAGGCCAGCCCTTGAAATCGACACTCCCACCCTAATTCCTAGTTAAACAGATAATATTAATCCTGCAATTGTTTCTATGGTGCTCCAGTGAACATCTGTGATGCTCCAGCAATTTTCACGATTCCTCCCCAGACACAAAATCACAGACCAAGGGCTGGGAAGAAGGCTTGAATTTCTTCCTCATCAGCCTGTTTCTCAGCATCCTCTAGCATACCCTAAATCTTTCAAGGCCAGTGGTGCTTCAGAACTGCTTTGAACTATAATAAAAGGCACCGTAGAAATATTCCTTCCAGCTGCTGAGCTTACAAGACTAAGGGTGATCTCAGATGCCTCTGGGCACAGTGCCCTGTGCAATGAACAATTAACCTGGAGCCAGTTTCCTCTCCTTAGAGTTCAGGATTTACTGGCTGACACCACACAGTTACTGTGGGTCACGTTAGTCCATCTCTCTCTCTACCCAATATGTCTAACTCATCACCAAATCCTCTCTAATGCTCATAAACATGCCCCTTGGCCTTGGGTATACCTGTGAATGTTTAACAACGGATTCTATCAAAAAAGATAAAAAAGCAAAGCAAAACAAAAACAGTCACCTACGATTTGTATGTGGGCCAATTTCTTCGGTGTAAATACTTTCACCATTGCTGATTTCAAACTAAAAATCTGACCATGTTTCCCTGCTGCATGAGACCCAAGCCTGGTTCCTTTGCCCAGTATAAATCCTGACATCTACAGCAAGACACACAAGTTCCTTCAGGGTCTGGAACAGTGGTTTTCAATGCTGGCTGCCCATGAGAACCACCTGAAGATGCTACCTTTATTTAAAATGTTTATATTTTGTTCATGGAGTTTTTGCATTCATTTTTGTTTTTTTTAAACTACTGCATTCACCTATTGCTTATTTTGATGACTGGGTTTGTTGCTGTACCCTTAAATTTCATCGGCAAAGCAAGTACTTCATTTGGTTCACTCTAGTCTCTCCTCTGCTACCTGGAGAAATTTTTTAAATCCCTGTGTCAACACCACAACCCACACTTATTACAACAGACTCTCTGGAGGTGGGAACCAGGCATCAACATTTTGGAAGCTTCCTGATTAATTCTAAGTCTACTTTGAGAACCTCAGTCTAGCTTTCCTGACTTTCTGGCCTCATCTCTTGCCTTGGGTGTACTCTACATTTGCAGTCTAGCAGTACTAAATGCCTGTAGGTCCTAGACCATCCTAGGCAGCTTCATACCTCCAAGCACTTGTAGTGGCTATTCTGTCTACTTGCAATATTCTTGCTCCCTGTGCTATCTACTGAAGCATTATTCTTTATCCCAAACATTTGCTAAGATGCTTTCATGGGCTTCTCCCACCCCATGATGCTAATCCCTAACTGTATTAGTCATCCACTGCTTCGTAACAAATTGCCACAAAACTAGAAGCTTAAAGCAACGTGCATTTCTTATCTCCCAATGTCTGGAGGTTGACAGTCTGAGCCCACGTGGCTTAACCGAGTCCTTTGTTTTGGAGTCTTTCATGAGGCTGCAATCAAGATGTCAGCTAGGTTTGGTGTTTCATCTGAAAGCCCATCCCCCTCCCTTCCCACTTCAGTCCTTCCTTAGGTGGAGGTTTATTACCAGTTGTTTGCCTCTTTTCCTCTCAGCTTCATTTCTGCCCTTCTGTGCTCTGCTCTGCGTCATTCAGGGTTGGAATCCTACAAACCCAATTTCCCAGACTCATTGGCCAGTGGGCTCTCAGGAGGTTCTTCTAATGGCAAGAAGTGGCAGGCTACTGGAAAGGTAAGAAGGAGACAGAAGACGGTTTTCTGTTTTTCTCTTCAGAGTGGTATCTTTATGAGCAGGGGGCATCTCTAGGCTCTAGGGACTTTGGTGATTCTAGAAGGCCTTCTCGAGTTTCAACAATGGCTCTATTCTGGCGAATTCTCCAGCTGCATTGGTGGACAGAAGGCCTTTGGGCTCTAGTGATGTGCCTCCTGCTGTCTGTCACTCAGCCTAAAGGTGACAAGAGTGTCTGTGACTTTCCACTAGGAGTTGCTAATCTCTAGCTTACCACATATCATCGACTGGGTTGTCTGGAAGCTGATACTGATGTGGAATTGGGAGGCAGGATATTTACCAAGGAGAGGGAGCAGGAGGCAGCAAGATGGGGTAGAGGGAGAAGTCAAACTGCTATTCTGATTTGACTGAGGTCTGGTCAACTCCACAGATGTTGGATATAGAACCCTTCAGAGGTATCTGCCAGTGCACCAAAATGGCATCTCAGAGGGTGCGGCCTGACCAAGTGCTCTCTGCAGCTGAGGCCTACTCTGACAAGAGCTGACAGCTGAAAGCTTTTCTCCCCCAGCACCCCCAACACTCTCAGCATCT
Organism: Antilocapra americana; assembly: GCA_007570785.1. Lineage (NCBI taxonomy): Eukaryota > Metazoa > Chordata > Mammalia > Artiodactyla > Antilocapridae > Antilocapra > Antilocapra americana. The sequence goes on from ML664662.1 coordinate 2,253,537, forward strand.
GAAACAAAAGTCCTTCCTTCTGGGAACTGTGGGTAGAACATCATGGTGTCCACCACACATCTCGTCTCCCTGCCCATCCAATACTTTGGTACCCAATTCTGTGTATCCAGTTTTGAAATACTTAGAGTGTATTATGCTGTCTTGACTGAACATTCACTGACAACAAAAGGCACAGTGCCATCTGTGAAATGAAAAGGTCATCATTCAAGGGCAGTTACTAACAGACAAGGGGAGCATGGGAAAGCTCACATGGTGATGGAAGCTGGAGTCTCAGACAGAGAGAAAAGGGCCAAAGGGCAGCTGTCAGCATGCTCACTCCCCCACGCACACCTACTGTGGTCGAATCATGAGGGTGGCAAAGGAAGGAACTAGAAACACTGAGAGAGTTGTGGAGGGTTCTAAGTATGGGCGGGTGTGCTGCTCCTTGCCTCCTATGGGAAGTTGCAAGCCCCTCAGAGTAAGCCCCATATTCAACCTGATGCTTATACACATGGTCTCACAGAGGTCATGATTTTAAAATGGAAGAAGGAACCAGAAATGAAGGGGGGAAAAATGCATGCTGACCAGTCAGCCCCCTTTAAGAGCTTTCACAGACACTCCACCCAGTGACCAATATAGGCTGGAAAATGTGGTTTTGATTTGGCCATATTGCCGCCCCAAATAAAATAGTATTCTGTTTATCAGGCAGGAGAGGGAAATGGATACTCAGTAGGCAATTAGCAGTCCTCACCACAGATGGTGATAGTAAATTGGCAAATTCTGAGTATATTCATCCTTGCCAAAATTAAAAGTTGACATCATTATGGCAGTCCCCTTGATTTTTAAAACATTATATTGGTTTGTGAAATACAAAACCCAGGCCCAGTGCTCTTAATCACTTTGCTGTACAAGCTTGGACTAGGATACACGATTATTTGATAAAAAATAGCAAATGTGAAAAACTCATCTAGGCTGAATGGCAGATGAAAAAAAGACCCTGAGAGACCTGCCCACCACACATGTGGCCTTTCTTTCTGCTTCTCTTGAGTGACCAAGTGCTCACTGTGACCTTTTGAGACACTTCTGCTTTCCCATAAACAGGTTCTTAACATGGGGTGTAATGGGCCACGTTGGAGGGGAGAGTGGTGCAGCCTCCTGGGCCCCTCCAGCCTTCTACCCCATCTCCTGGCCTCGCTAGCTCTGTCCCATACTCTAGTTATCCTCAGTGGCCTGTCCTTCCTGGCATTCACCCAATATCTTGCCTCCATTGCCTTCCTTGAATTGCTGCCAGCTGTATTCTTGCCAATTTCCTACAACTATGGGAAAATTCCTTCCATCTCTTCAGGCTCAACTCAAATGCTGCCTCCTCTATGGAGGCTCTGAGCTCCCTTCAACTTGAAGCAGCTCTTCTTGTCTGAACTCCCAGAGAACTTCATTGGTGCCTCTATTACAATACTTTATCCATATTATGGTTATACAGGTATGTTTGATTCCTTTAAGTGAGCATAATTATCTTTTTTATTTTTTAAAAATCTATTTAAAAATTGACATGCAGTTGATTTTTGGGGCTTCCCTGGTGGCTCAATGGTAAAGAATTCACCTGCAAATGCAGGAGACTTGGGTTCGATCCCTGGGTCGAGAAGATCCTCTGGAGAAGGAAATGACAACCCACTCCAGTATTCTTGTCTAGAAAATCCCATGAACAGAGGAGCCTCGTAGGCTATAATCCATGGGGTCGCAAAAGACATAGACATGACTTAGCGACTAAACAACAATAGTTGATTTATAATATTGTGTTAGTTTCATATCAATGTAAGCCCAGAACTTAGAATAGTAACTGGCACACAGAAGGTATTCAGTGCATGTTTGCTGAAAGAATAGATATATTAAAAATGCAGAATGAATAAATATTATAATTAATGAATGCAGAGTCAATGGATGCACATATTAAAAAATCAGAATGAATGAATGAAGAAAGAAAAAGAGAGAAAGAGAAAAGGATGAATGAATTAATGAGTGAATAAATAAATAAATGATCATGCAGCTCCTTCCGAGTGAGCATTGGCTGGCCTCAGCCTTGACAGCCTCCAGGGTGGATAACTCACAGACTCAGCAGCATGCACACCTTCTCTTTGTCAGATTTTCCCTGACAGGAATCCTCTCTTGTCATTGCTCGTTATCTTTGCTATCCCTGAGCCACCCTGTGTCCTCTCCCCCCACAGATCAAGAAGGGAATCCAACTTAGCAGGCTCAGCATGACCAACAGGGAAGAGCAAGTCTCAGCTGCTGGCAACCAGAGGGCAGCTGGGGTGACAGCCAAGCACACGTCTTTCCGAGATGGACAAAGACAGGCACAGAGTCCAAAGGCGTCCAGGCAGACTGGAGTTGGTGTGAATATACGGGAAGGCCTGCATTTTCCATGGCTGGGGCAGGTAATCAGGCCACATTGCAGGCCAAAAGAAAGAGCCTCCTTTGCAAAATGTGGACACATCCCATTTTGTCGGATGTTAAACTGAAACAACAAAATGCAGCCAACCAAGCCACCTACCAACCAAATAAGTAAACAGATAAAGCAAAGCCAAGTAAAACCATCCCCTACCCCTTAACTTGGAAAAGCAGCTTTTCTTTTTCAGGGTAAACCTTATCTCTTCCAAGAAGACATTTGTTTTCGTCAGGTTTCACAGAAATAGAAGGGTGGGCTCTAACTCCCTGATCCTGCTAATAATTGGAATTCTCCCTCCAACAGTCCCCCACCCCGCTCCTCACTCCACCCCCTTCCTTCCTTTTCTCTGGGTCTTACCTCTGAGTCTCTTTCTCTCTCTCTGCCCCCTCCCTCCCATCCCTCACCACTGGGCAAAGTCCAAATGCCATTTCCCTTTTCCCATGTGTCTTTCCCAGATTAACAAGGAAGCAGGCATCACAGAGCCCACAAAGAAATAGCTTTGCTGATAGCTGTGATGTCAGCCAGGAACGGCATTTCCCTACTCGTGATATCAGAGCTAGGGCTACAATCAGATTGAGTATTGGGGTACAGGAGCTATTTCATTTCAAAGTATTTAACAGGCATTAAGTAATCCATCTTTGCTGGTGAAGGAGGTGGTGCCCCACTCTCACAGAGGGGCTGAGTTCGCAGCTGCTTAGCAGACACTGTGCTTTACTGTGTGAAAGTGGAAAACAGAAAAGGAAAAACGCATCTGCCACAATAAATTGATATTCCTTGTGCAAGCCCTGTTTCCTAGAAAGGCACCTCCTTATCAGATTCCAGACCCGAGTCACAGTTTCTGTTTGAGGCTTGAACTGCAGATAGGTAATTATTTCCACCCATTTCTCCTTCCAGCTAATGGCAATGCGAAGGGTAGGAGGGCATGTCTACCCTGAGAATAATAAAAACAAAACCCAAAATCTCCACCAACAGTGGAATGACATGCAAATGACCCAAGGCAGGGAGTGGGCTGAAGGGGGCTACTCCCTGGATGTGATGGTGTCAGTAGCATGCTGAGCTCTGAGTGGTTGGGAGAAAGCATGGTGGGGAATGATTGACATCAAGACTTAGGAGACTGAGCACATGCACAAGCATGCATATGTGTGTGTGGGAAGAATGGAAAAGTGGAAGAGTGGGTGCACCTTAGCCCATGATTTGAAAAGTTACACTGGTCATCCCAAGAACATCTTGTAAGAAGACAGTATAACCTCGCAGGTAAAATTAGTTTTCTGTTTAAAAAATGTTCTGCTTTGTCAATTCTCCAGGTAGTTTTTGACTATCCAAGGTATTAATACAAGGCCACTGAGTTGCTTGCAAAGCTCAGTGTATCTGTGTGCTTGCCCCCAAACATAGCTTTTGCTCTAAAAGCTAGGACATCGAGGTTTGATTGTTCTTCAGGCCAGTCTATGTACCATGCCCTTTCCCTGTGCTGATCACCTTCAGCTCATGCCAGAGACCCAGACCATGTGGTCATATAGTGCTAGGCATCACAATTCCATGAGGATGTCTGCAGATGCCACCTCTGCCTTCTATTTCTCTTAGAGACACAGAACTTCAAAGCTGCCAGGGCCATTAGAGATCATCTGGGGTCAACTTGCTCATCTTATAGATGAGGAAATCAGAGCTCAATGAAGAACTCTGGCTCTTGAGAAGCGAGCCAGCTAGACCTTGGAAGACAGTACTCTTACTAGACTCCTAGTCTGCTCAAATCCATTGCAAGCTTCTTGAGGGCAGTTCAAGTCATTTTCTGGTTACTTTGCCTGCATTTCCCATACCTTCTTTTCAAAGTCCCTTCTGGGTGGGCAGTCAGACCCATAACCCCATCTGCTAGCTTATGTTGGTGGCGGGGTGGGGGGGACCAAGAATGGATGGCTGATCTAAGTTGTACTGTTTGATAAATCTTTTCCAGGAATTAGGAATTTAAGTATCTGTTGTGCCTAAATGGAGAGCACATGTCAGGCCCTCAAGGTAGGTCCAACTTTTTTCCCATGAACAACAAAAAGAAAGAGAAAATGCCAGTTGCAGAGATAGTATTTAAGGGCCTCATAGAGAGCATCAGTGGGAAATGGCTCACTACCTGCTTCCCAGTGGATTTTAAGTTCTTGTAACATTCCTCAGGAGTCCTGCTGCCATTCCTGCCCTAGAGTTCTGGGAGACAACCACAAACCCTTCCAGTATGTGCTCCTTTTTTGCTTAAGACAGTTTGAATAGATTTCTGTCACTTCCTCCTAAGTCCACACACTACTCATACTTTCATTGCCAACTTCTACTGCAGTGCCTTCTGTATCAGTTATCTATTGCTGTACAACAGATTACTCCAGAACACAGTGGCTAACAGACAGAAAAAAAAAAAAGTAAAATCAATTATTTCACAGTTTCTGATGGTCAGGAATCCGGACGTGGCTTAGCTGGGTTTTCTGGCTCAGCGTCCCTTACGAGGCTGCAATGGATGTATCACTGGGGTTGTAGTCCCATCTCAAGGCTTGACTAGGGGAGGATGTACTCCCAAGCCCACTCGCCTGGCTGCTGGCGGGCTTCAGAAGCTCTGCTTCCAAGCTTGTGCATGTGGGCCTCTTTACAGGCTTCCTTTAAGACGTAACAGGCTTCCTTTAAGATGTGGCAGCTGGCTACTCCTAGAGCAAGCAACGCAAGAGAGAGTGAGAGAAAGCACCCAGAACAGGAGCCAGTCTTTTCACAGCTGAATCTTGGAAATGACATGCTAACACTTCTGCCATATTCTGTTAGAAGAGAGCCACTGGGTCTAGCCCACCCTTAAGGGAGCGAGGAATTCACAAAGGCATGCATGTATGCTAAGTCACTTCAGTTGTGACTGACTCTGCGACCCCATGGACTGCAGCCCACCAGGCTCCTCGGTCCATGGAATTCTCCAGGCAAGAATACTGGTGTGGGTTGCCATTTCCTCCATCTCCACCCAGGGATCAAACCCACGTCTCTTTTACCTCCTTCATTGGCAAGTGGATTCTTTGCCACTATTGCCACCTGGGAAGCCCTTCACAAAGGCATGGATGCTCAAAAGTGAGGATCATGGTGCTGAGGTGGTTTCTTGAAGTTCTACACCTGAGCTCGGATTAATACTCAAAGTTTGCTGAATGTATTCATAGATGTACCATAGATACTCTGTATTTTCTGGGCCCCTTTTGTCTCTTCCTTATGTTTCTGGAGCATTGTCCAATTGAATAGGGTATAAAAGCAAGTCTCCTTTCTAACTTCTGATGATGAAGTACCAAAGTTCTCTCGGCATCTAGGTTGCAAATTCCTTGAAAACGGGGATTCTGTCTTATACTTTGTAATCCTGTGAAAACCATTTGCAGTCAATAACTATAACTATTGGTTGAATGGAACTGCGATACACCAGAAAGAGCTCTACATGGGTCTCTGGCATATAAGTTCTACTTTTGGATCAGCTTTCAACTATTTTGATCTTGGGTACATCACAACATCTTAGAGCCTTGGTTTTCCCACCTTTAAAATAAGGAGATTAGCTACTCCTTATAAACTACTATAAACTCACTTCAGTTTTCTTGCCCGGGAAATCCCAAGGACAGAGGAGCCTGGCAGGCTACAGTTCACGGGTTGCAAAGAGTTGGACATGACTTAGCCACTAAACAACAACGAGTAATATGTCCTAAAAACTTCTTCCTCATTTAAATTTCCATTGAGGCAGTGTATTAGACACCTTTAGTGACCTTCATCATCCCCTTGGCCGCAGTCTAACTTCAGCTGCATCTACCGTGGGTAACTCATCTCAAGCTGAGGGTGTTCATTTCCTTTCTCTCCTTGGGCCTTCTCAACCCATGTGAGACTTTACCTAGTCTATGTGCCTATGTGCAGTTCACAAGTCAGGTGGAGTTAGCACCCCCAATGACAACCCTCAACCAGGGTCAGGTTTCAGCTAGTGGCTAAACACCTCAGCCTCCTGTCGTTCCAATGGAAAATTCTGCAAGGCATTCTCTATATCCTCTGTGAAATCATTCACTGTTGACTTCTGTAATATTCGTGTTCCTTCCCTTCCTAAATCACTCTCTCCTTTTCTTTACTCTTAATTGCTGGGATGACCTCTTAAATAAACTGCCTTCATGCAGGATCTTGCATTATGCTCTCCTTTCCAGAGAACCCAGACTAAGAAGGAGGCCATTTCTCTGCCCATCCCTTGCCATTAAGGCTAAACCACGTGAAAGTTTGGGTCAGGAAGACAAAAATGTGGTGCAAGTGGAGTCTCAACAAGACCAGAAAAGCCTGCTCCTTCTGGCTCTCTCTGTATCAAATTTCAAAATGGAGAGTTATCTGATAGCAGTGAAGGCAAAAGCCAAGAGCAGAATTGAAGTCATCCACTCTGCCTGGGAGGGGCTTCCCTGGTGGCTCAGACAGTAAAGAATCTGCCTGCAGTGCGGGAGACCTGGGTTCAATCCCTGGGTTGGGAAGATCCCCTGGAGAAGGGAATGGCTACCCACTCCAGTATTCTTGCCTGGAGAATCCCAGGGACAGGGGTCTGGTGGGCTACAGTCCATAGGATTGCAAAGAGTCAGACATGACTGAAGTGACCTAGCATGCACCCACTCTGTCTGGGACTCTGGGAGGAGCTTGTCAGCATGGTCCACCTGCAGTCACCTAGGGCAGGGAGTTTTCAGGCAGAGAGTAAACCCAAGGGAGCAGCCCTGAGATATCCTGGCAGGCAAGGGATCCAAGACATGCAAGATGCTAGCTGAAAAACTCACCAGAGTGGGTTAGCACTGTGGACTGAAAAAAGATCCTAGAGTCAAGGAAATTGGCTGGGCTACCTGAGCTGGAGACTAAATAGGGATCATGACCATGCCTCAAGGGGTCTTCAATAGCAGCCAGGGCTGAGGAGGACCCGAGTCAGCAGGGAGGACCTCAAGGCCCAAAGCACTGATTTCAGCAGTTGCCAGCATCATGGACATCTATTACAGTGGTGACATGAGGGACCCAGAGAGCGGAACAGTGACACTGAATGGATTCTGACCCCAAAAATGTAAAGATGTAGCATACTCCCTACCCATACCCAGGTGCCATCTTGGAAATGATCAAGATAGGAAGAACAAAATGGAAAGAGTAACTATTTCAAGCAAAGGAGACTGAATTTCCAAAAATGATGGTTTAACTGATTAGAGTAGACCAGGCTTACCAAATCAGAGCCAAGTTTAATACTCACTTCCAATTCCATGGCCCACTTCCATGTGTGTGCTTGTGCCCTCACATGGACACACACACACGTGTATGTGTGTGCATATGCTAAGGCATGTTGGGCTCATAAGAAAGCCCCAGTCTGCTGTAGAAAATCTTTTGGAAGATCTGAGCAGAGCATGTAGAAATCTTCATGGTTGTGAATGGGACAGGGAATTTGGAGGGACCCACCTATAGATACAGGGTCTCCCTGCTGGGGCAGCTTCCAAGCTCGGACTGGGCTCATTTGGTTGGGCTGGAAAAACCACATCAGCATCAAACTCATCTCCATGGGTCTGACTTTAGCTAGGAGGTAGAAGTCAGGGCTCTTAACACACACAGCAAGAACTGCAAAGGAAGGGTGGGGTGGGGGGACCCCAGCATTTGTCTCTTTCATCTCCGTGGGCAGTCTCAATTTCCCTGGCCTCCATCTCGGCTTTATCAAGGCTATCTGAGTCCCCCTGTCTTTTCTGGCCTCCTCTGGGATGCCTCCTCTGCCATGACAGTTGCTGAGGGTTCCCCAGGGCAGGTGGAAGCATGATTTGCTTTTCAAGCTCTGCCCACTTATTGATCTCCTGTCTGAGAAATGTCAGCAGCAGCCAGGAGCTTTCCCCGCTAAGGCACTTAGCTTGGAAGCCTGTGGTATCTGCCTGGATAAACCCTCCACCTCCTGCCTCTCTGGCTTTAGAACTCTCCCCACCCCCACCTCGGGAAAAGTCTTCTAAGATGAGATGGCAAGAATCAAACAGCGATGTGCTTTGAACACTGGGATGGGAACCAGATTTAAATTGGGTGGAAGCCCTGAGCTCAGAGTGAGCGCATTTCCCTTCCTGCCATCCCTCCGCATCTCTGCCTCTTGTCGCTGGGAGCAGGTTAGGCAATCTCCCTCTAGGAGCCTGGCCAGGGGCAGGAGGTTGACCCATGAGCCGGAAAGAGGGGCTCTAATCCAGGACCTGGGCAGATAAAGGCCATGCCACTACTTCAACTGCCATCCCCTCTCCCCACACCCCAGCTCTGATATGATTTAAATGCAGGACTGGGAGGAAGGGAGGGGAAGAGAAAAAGACTGTGTGTTTAGTGGTTAAACCTTTTAAAGTTTAAGTGCATAAACAGGGCCTTCTCCGTATCTGTCTATAGCAATTCCCATGACAGTTACAGCAAAATTACAGAAACTGGGTCGTTTATATAACCCTTTGTATTGTCAAAGCACATTAAATGTCTGCCTTCCTGCACCCCGCCGAGCTGTCTTCAGCTGTCAGATCCCCATACTGCAGCTCAGCACACTGAGGGTAAAGCACTTTGGCAATGCCGATGTGGAGAAAGCTGGACCCTCAGGTACAGCTAGGTCTGGAAAGTGAGATTTCAATTTCCATTAAGCCCAAGTCCCAAGGTTCCAAATGTATTGAACCCTCTCCTTTCTAGCCAAACGTTTTGCCACCTGGCCAATGGCAATGGACAGACACAGCATTTGTCTTTTATTCTGGACAAGTTTGAGAGATTGCCTTCATCTATGTATTCATTTGATAAAAAAAGGATTTTTTATTGAATGTTTTCTAAAATGCTAGCACCAGGAATAATATGCAGCCATCACTATTTAAGGGACTTTGTATCTATAAACTCTTAATCCTCATTTTAATCCAGTGAGAGAGACATTATTAGTATCCCCATTTTACAGGTGAGGAAACTGAGGCGCAATGTAATGGATATTGTGGTGTGCTGCCCGGATGGCCCTTCACGACCGAGGCACTCCCACTCCTCCAGCTGCTGGGAGCATGGACAGCAGACAGTTCACATATAAAGGTTTTCTAAATGAAGACTGTATAGATCTGAGGTGTACAACATTTAATGACATTTAACTGCCATTAAGGTCACACCCCCTTCCTGGGGGCGACCTATATTGAATGACAGGCTCATTCAGGGATAGACAATCCTGCCATCTTGTCTCAAGTCTTCAGAACAACTCCACAGGGCCCCCTGAGATCTACTGCTCCCTGGGGGTCCACTGAGGTCTCCTTTGCGACTGCATCGCAGTTCAACTCTTCCCTTCACCCAGTCAGGCCTCCTTTACACTGCCCCCACCCAGTGCTGTGGACCCCAAGGGCCCTTCGCAATGAACCTCTTGCACTCACATCTTCATCTCCATCTCAGGATGTGTCCCCCAGGGATTGCACCTGAGGTAGGAGGATAAGTAACCTCCAGCTCACCAAGGTCACAAGTGCACTGTTGAGGTAGTTTCAATCTTCTTATTTGGTGACCACTACTTTCTGTATGAGAGGCTCCTCTCTGCTCAACCCTGAGCCTGGTAATTTATCTATAGTCGAGCCATTTAATCCTTCAACCCTTGGGATGTCACTACCCTATTCTGCACACAGGGGCCTGAGGCTCAAGATGTTTAGCCAGGGGATGCAAGCTTCAGCAGACTTGGAAAGTCTGAGTCTTTTGGCTCACTGGACAGCCCCAGCCCCAGTCCCAGTCATCCTTCTACTACAGCCTGTTCACACCCCATCCAAGGTTCAGGTTGGAAGCAGGGTGGGATGCTCTTCTACACAAGACTGCTCCTGCCCAGGAAGTGGTGCCATCTGCAGTTTCTTTCCACCACTCTGCCTGAATCCCAAAGCTCTAGATTTCTGAGCGTTTAGACAGCTGTATGGGTTCCATCAATGCCATCATAACCCTTGCCCTTGGCAAAGCCCTGGTACATGTGTCCCCTCTGTCAGGGTTAGGGATCCTGTCATTCTGTGAGTCAAGCAGCTTGTGCCCTGGGATCCCTGTTCCACAGATAGGAACGCTGAGACACAGGGCAGAGGTCAAATCACAACCTGGTCCATGACACAACTGGGACTTGAACTTAGATCTTTCCCTTTTAAGTCCCTTCCTCGTTCCATGTTTCCCTGCCCTATTCAATCTCTATCCAACCACTTCCTTTCCTGATTTCCTTCTTGTTGTGCAATATGCATCGGAAAGTTTATTCCCAGAGGAGTCCGTAACAGCAACTGGTGTGATGTGTGGGCTTCTGAGAAACTCCCTAAACTCTAAATGCTCCCTTCCACTGCTGAAACCTGAAAATCCATCATGGCTACAGTCAGGTCTGAGAACTAATCATTGCCTTCCCCTTGAAATCTTCTTTTGACATGCAAAAAGCAACTGGAACTTTTCTACAATGCTAACGGGAATGTAAAATGGTTAAAAAGAAAAAAAACCTTCAGAAAATTTGGAAAAGTTGAAGTTTCTTGAAGAATTAAACACATGTTTTTCATTCTATCCCTGGGTATTTACCCAAGAGAAAAAAAAAAATTATACATTCAAAGACTTGTCCATAAACGCTCAGAGCAGCTTCATTTGCAATACCCCAGACCTGGTAATAACCCAAACGTTCATCAAACAGTAAATAGATAAACCATTTGTGGTATATCTATATTTTTCAGCAATAAAAAGGAACAAACTATAAATGCATGCAATAACATGGATGATTCTCAAAAACACAGTGAGTGAAAGGAGTCAGGTACAAAAGAACACAAACTGTGTGATCCATTATTCACATAAAGTTCTATAACAGGCAAAACTCATCTATGGTGATGGAGGTTGGAATAGTGATTACCTTCGTTTGGAGGATGTTTTGACTGGAGAAGGGCACAGGGAAATTTCCAGAGAGATGGAAATTTTCTTTATCTTAGTGGGGTAATGTTTACATAGGTGCAAGCATTTGTCAAAACTCATCAAACTGTGCACTTCAAATGGGTGCATTTCATATGTTCATTATAATCTGTAGAGGTGATTTAAGAACATAAGTCGCTGACACAGTAGATGTGGTATTCTTGACCTGTGCTCTCTGGAGTCTCTGGGATCCATAAAACAATATATATGATTGTGAGCTTAGGTGTATATTACAGGAAACAGGCTCTCATTTTCTTCAGGTTCTGCTCTGAGAAGAGTGTCTGTAACTCGATTTTAACATAGACACACAAGAACACAGCACCTCAAATAACCATTCTATGTGACAAACCCAGCAGACGATTTCCTTCATGGAGCTCGGCAGCTTTGGGGAGCAGGATTTCTGCAGGCACAGGGCCATGGTGGAAAAGGAGAGGTTCCAAAGGCAGGTACAAGGCCAGCCTTGCACTGTGGAAGGGAAGGAAGGGTTGACAGTCAGATCCAGACCTGAAGAATCACCAAACTGTTTCACCTTGCCAACCAGTAAGATGGAGAAGCCACAATCGCCTAGGTATCTACAACTTACACAGGTTTGAAATCACAATGTTGTCATGCCTGTTTAAACCACCATGATGCAGTGAAATCCTATTATCTGCCATATATTACTATGCTGACAGATGTGGGTGGAAACCGTGGACACCATCAGACACACCTCATTCCCTGGGGAACTGGGAGAGCTTGGGAAATTCCATCCTGGCAGAAGCCTCTTTGAACAGTCAGAGCACTTTGAGCACTCCAGACTTCAGCTGGGATGGGGAATGGAATGGGTTATATTGGAGCAGCACCTGGGGGAGGGCAGCACGTGTGTGCCTGTGTGAGCACGTGCACACACCCGCAAGCACTGTGCTGGCGCTTCGTGAGATATTTCAGAAACTAGCAAGCAGCAGCAGCAGCACTTGGGAAGTTGAAAAGCTGAAACCTGTGAATCAATCCAAGCACAAAGCTCTCGGTTTCTAATTTGGTACCTGTTTCCAACACCTTGCAAAGAGTCAATCTGTGCAGAACCTCACACTGTTGGCATTTCTGGTCTTTAGTTCTAAGGAGGATGCAGTAACAGCAGGTGTCTAAACCATTGATTTCTTTTAGAGGATCCTACACTGTCAACGACATTTCATCTGCTCTTGTAAATACTCAGGAACTTTTCGATGCCCATACTCAAAACACTTAAAACTTCTGCCTTCTACAGGCTATGGTTGAAGCAGACCCTGGGGATATTTTAACTCATTCTCTCAAGGTATATTTATCAAACATCTATGTGTCAGGCCATGAACATACAGGAGGAAACAGGACCCAGAAAAGACCTGCCCTCATGGAGCTCACATTCTAAAGGAATAATGAATAAATAAATTATATGTTATGTTAGATAATATAGTAGGAGAAGAAGCAGAAAATGGTAAATGTGGGGCTATAATTTTGGATAGGCTGGTCATAAGAGATCTCATTAAAAATAGGACAGTTAAGCAAAGACTTTTAGGGGTGATGGAGTCAGCTGGGTGAATATCTGGATAGACAATCGCAGGGAGCGAGACCAGCCAAGGCAAAGGCTAGAAAGCAGAAACATGCTGAAGTACTAGAGGAAGAGCAAAGAGGCCCATGTAGCCAGAATCAAATGAGCAAGGGAGACTAGAACTATGAGAAGAAGCTAGCAAGGTAGTCAGGCCAGATTTTGTCTCTCTCTCTTTAGGTGCTAAGTCGTGTCCAACTCTTGCGACCCCACGGACTGTAGCCTGCCAGGCTCCTGTGTCCATGGGATTCTCCAGGCAAAAATACTGGAGTGGGTTGCTGTTTCCTTCTACAGGGGATCTTTCCGACACAGAAATCAAAGCCAGGTCTCCTGCATTGCAGGCAGATTCTTTACCAACTGAGCTATGAGGGCAGGTCCTTGTAAGTCATTGTAAGACTTGAACTCTGTAAGGACATTGTAAGGGATTTGACTCTAAGGGAGATGGAAGGTTCCACACAGAGGAAGAAACTGCTCCAACTTCAGTTTTAAATGGATCTTTCTGGCTGCTGTGCTTAGAACAGACTATAATAAAGGTTGGGCCAAAGGAGTCTGTGAATGTAAAGAGAGATCAATGGAAACTACCCAATCTGAATAACAGACAGAAAAAAATACTGGAAAAAATGAATAAAGCCTTGGGGAACTGTGTGGTCTAGTATTTATGTCATCAGAGACCTAGAGAGGAGAAAGAATGCAACACTGAAAAAATATTTGAAGAAATAATGGCTGAAATCTTCCCAAATTTGGCAAAGGATATAATGTATTCAAGAAGCCGATTGAACCCCAAATAGTACAACCCCAAAGAAATCCGTGACTAGACACTTTATAAACTGGTAAAAAATAAAAATGAAGAATACTCGTGAAAGCTGCTTGAGAAAAACAATGCATTACCTAGAGGGAATCAACAATTTCAATGATTGCAGATAGCTCACAGAAATGAGAGGCCAAAAAGAAGTGGGACAGCATTTTTAAAGTGCTAAAAAGAAAAACCCAAACCTGTCAACACAATTCTAAATTGAGTAAAAGTATACTTCAAAAATAAATGCAGGTGAAATCAAGATAGGCTCAGATGATAGAAAATTAAGAGAATTTGTAATCCACAAAATTCCCAAAGAATTGCTAAAGGAAGTTCTTCAAACCGAAAGGAAATGACAACAGAAGAAAACTGGGCTATCAAAAATAAAGGAAGAACAACAGAAATAGTCAACATATGTGTAAATATAATAGATTATTCTTCTATTTTGAGATATTTAAAATGTGTTTGCCCATCGAAAGCAAAAATTATAACACTATTTTCTGGGGGTTTTAATATACATTGATATAATACATGAGATGGATATAGCACACAAGAGAGAAGATAAAAAACTTTAATCAGTGGTATATTTTGTACATTCCAATAAAAGTGGCAAAATGTTAATTCTAAATTGATGGTGAAAAGTTATGTATATATTTTATAATACCTAGAGCAACCACTAAAATAAATATATTAGTTACAGTCAAAATCACAATAGATAAATTAAAATTGAATACCAAAAAAAAGTTTAGATAACACTATGACTTGATGCAATATGATATTCTAGATTGAGTCTCAGAATAGAAAAATAGAATGAGCAGAAAAAATCGTGAGATCCAAATAGATTCTGGACTTTAATTAATAGTAATGTGACAATTTCTGGTTTTTTGATTTTGACAAACATCATAGTAATGTAAGCTGTTAACATTAGGAGAAACTGAGTGAGGGATAGGAGAACTCTCTGTATTATCATTGCAACTTTTCTGTAAACCTGAAAGTTTTCTAAAATAAAGATTTTACTTAGAAAATGTTCAAATTACCCCAAAGTAGGTAAGAAAGTGCAAACAGAAGAACAAAAACCAGAGGGAACAAATAAAACCAAATAACAAAGTGGTGCAGCTAATCCAAACATATCAATAATTACATTAATATAAATTGTCTAAAATACCAATTAAAAGATAGTCAGAACTGATAAATAAAAGAAAAGCATGACCCAACCACACACTGTCTACAAGAAACTCATTCAAATATAATGATATGGGTAGGTTAAAATAAAAGGAGAAAAAAGATGTACCATGCAAACACTAATCAAAAGAAAGCTGAAATGACTCTATTAATATCAAACAAAAGAGATTTCACAGCAGAGAAAATTACCAAGGATCAAGAGGGATATTATATAACAATGAAAGGATCAATTCATCAAGAAGACATAGAGTGCTAAATGTGCATGCACCTAGCAAAAGAGTTTCTACTATGTGAAGCAAAAACTGACAAAACTGAAAAGAGAAATAGACAAATCCACAATTATATTTGGAAACTTTTCAACACTTGTCTCAGTAGACAATCAGCAAGCATATAAACAATGATGTCAAACAACTGGATCTAATAGACATTTATAGAACATGCCATCCAACAACAGGAGAATATGCTATATTTTCAAGTGAACATGAAACATTCACCAAGATAGACAGTATGCTATGTGTCTTAACAAATTTAAAAGAATTAAAATTATACAAAGTGTACTCTCATACCGTAATGGAATTTAACTAAAAATCAGTAATAGAAAATGCTTTTCTGTGAAGCATCGAACACTGGGAAAGCTAACATACTTCTAAACAATATTTTGTCAAACAGGAAAGATCAGGGGAAATTTAAATATATTTTGAAAGGCATGAAAATAAAAAGGTAGCTTATTGAAATTTGCGTGATATATCCATAGCAGTGCTTTGAGGGAAATTTATAGCATTAAATGCTTACATTAGAAAAGAAGAGTTCTCAAATAATAACCAATAGCTTCCATCTTAAGAAATTAGAAAAATAAGAATAATCTAAATCCAAATCAAGCAGAATGAAGGAAATAATAAAGACCAGAAATCAATGAAATAGAAAACAAGCAATAGATAAAACCAATCAAACCAAAAACTAGTCCTTTGAAAAGATCAAAACAATTGATAAATCTCTAGCAGACTGATAAAAAGGGAAAGAGAGAAAACACAAATTTCCAGTATCAGGGAGGAAAGAGGGAATGTCGCTACAGACTCTGCAAATATTAAAAGGATAATAAGGGAATAGCACGGATACCTATGGATATGAATTTGATAACTTAGATAAAATGGACCAACCAATTCCCTGCAAATCACAAATTAGAAAAGCTCACTCAAGATGAAGCAGATAATCTGAATAGTTCATTAAATATTTAAGAAATTAAATTTGTCATTAAAATCCTTCCAAAAAAGAAATCTCTAAGATCTGATGGTAAATCCTACCAAACATTTAAAGAAATAACATCAATTATATGAAATATATTCCAGATAACAGCAGAGCATGGAACACTTTCCAATTCATTCTGTGTAGCTAACATTACTCTGATACCAAAGACAAAAAGAGCAGAAAAATAAAAAACTACATGCTAATATTTTTCATAAACATAGACACAAAAATCCTCAATGAAATGTTAGCAAATTGAATCCATCAATATATAAAACCACAGCACAACCAAGTGGGATTTAGCTCAGAAACACAATATTCAAAAATGGATAAACGTAATTCACAATATTGACAGTCTAAAGAAGAAATACCATAAGATCTTATCTATTGATGTAGAATAAGTACTTGATAAAATGCAATATATATTCCTGATTTTTTAAAAACTGTCAGCAAACAAGAAATAGAAGGGCTCTTCTTCAACTTGATAAAGAGGCATCTTCTTTACAAAAACCGTGCAGTTAACACCATATTTGATGAGAAATGGAATGCTTTCTCCCTATGATCAGGCACAAGGCAAGGATGTCTACAGCCAACCATTCAATTCAGAACCAGTGGATTAAGCAGTGCAATAAGGCAAGAAAAAGAAATAAAACATATGTATCAGAAAAGAAGAACTAAAATTGTCCCTGATTGCCTACATAGAAAATTCTAAGGAAACTGCAAAATAAAACCTAGAACTAATAAATTTAGCAAGGGTACAGACATAAGGTCAATACAGAAAAATAAACCGTAATCCTATGCACTAGTAATGTACAATTGTAAAGTAAAACTTTAAAAAGCAATGTAATTTATAGCCAAGTCAAAAGAATGAACTTCATAGGCATAAATATACCAAACTATGTACAGAATCTGTATGCTAAAAAATACAAAGCAGTGATAAAAGAAATCAAAGATGATCTAAAAGAACTGGAGAAACAGAATGATAGACCATGCTTATGGATTGTTAAAGTTCAACATAATAAATATGTCAATTCTCACTGAAATGATTTATAGATTTAATGCAACACCAATCAAAACCCCAGCAGACTTTTTGTACAAACAAGCTGATTCTAACACTTATGCAGAAAGACCAAGGAACTAGAAGAGCTAAAACAAACTTGAAAAAGAATAAAGATATCAAGTATGATCATTCTCCATTTTCAGACTCACTCGATAGCTACAATAATCAAGACAGTGTGGTATTGGCAAAGGATAGACACAGAGATCAATGAAACAGAATGGAGTGTCTAGAAATAGACTCATATCAGCATGGCCAACTGATTTTTAATGAAGTTGCAAGAAGCAGGCACTGGCCCTTTTAGACATTCTGTGGACAGGGCAGAGGTGAGCATGGAGAGCCCTGTACTGAAGAGACTCTTAACTCTCCCCTTGGCTCCTGAGAAGAGGGGTGGAGACCCTTCCCATCCTCTGCAGCCTTTTCAGAAGCAGCCAACAAAGAGGAGAAAGGGGTCCTCAGAAGAGGAAATAGGAAGGCCCTGGCATGTGTAAGGGGTGAGGGAGCCAATGTGGCTGGAGCAAGGGGAGCAGGGGCAAGAAGAGGAGGTGAGGACAGAGGTGGCAGGGGACCTAGTTGGTCCCTGAGAGGACTTGGAATTTCCTCGGAGGTGTGCCATGAGAGAGTTTAGAGGCAGGGAGTGATGCAATCTGACTTTACCTTTTAATAGACTCCTTCTCACTGCTGAGTTGATAAATGACTGAAGAGGGTGCTAGGGATGGAGCTGGGGGTGGGGAAGGATGCAGCAGGGGCACCATGCAGGAGGCTGCTCAGATAATCCAGGTGACAGATGATGGTGGCCTGGACCAAAGCAGAAGCAGTGAAGGTGAGGAGAAGTGGTCCGTTTTGGACATAATTTGAAAGTACAGGTTGTAGAGTGTGTGTGTGCATGTTGAGGGGTGGTTGTGATGAGAATTTCTTACTGTTGCAGTAAAAAAAAAAAAAAACTTTGAGAAGATTGCTTTTGCAACGATTCTATTTTCCCTCCACTCTGCTCACTGGAAGGCTGACTCAGGTCTCACAAGTGCTTCAAGCCCTTGGATGCCCAAGACTTGGGAATGTGTGTTTGGAATGTGAGCAGAGGGTCACTATATTGGCTTCATGGGAATGTCTGACCTCTTCCCCTGAGGTCTGTGAAAGAAGAGCCACTCTCCTCAGATGACACAGTAGATGGCTGGGCTTCAGCCCGACTTGGGTAGGTTGGACCCACTCAATGGGGTTTCAAGTCACAAATGGACAGACCACAAAGCCTTAACTTCATTTTATTGATTTAAAAAAAAAATAGGTGTGGAGAACTATGGTGACGTACCTAGTCTCCCAGACAGAGTCTGTGGCAGACTTTCACCTTCTGTCCGCTGCTCTGACCATGCATGGGAGATGCACTAGGGTGCTAGCCACCTTCTGGTTCTTGCTGTCCTTAACTGACCTGATCTTTCTAGACAGCCAAAAGGCCTTCGCTCATGAACCAGGCCCACAGTGCAGTAGCTGGGGTGGTGGAGCAGGGAGCTGATGCCCTCAAGTATCCTGCTTTGCAAGTAGCCCCTTAGCTATCTGCCTGCAAGCTCTGAGCCTCCACTGATCCAGGCAGGGAAGGCCAGACAGCAGAAGCAAAAGACCAAAGCGGGGTGATGAATAGAGGGAGATGTCCACCGAGCAGCATGCTGGGCTAGACTACCGCTCTGAAACACAGCTGAGGGCCAGTGCCTATTGTAACATTTTTCTTTTTAGGCTTCAGAGTTGTTATGGGCTCAGTTATAGCCCTTCCAAATTCATATGTTGAAGTCCCAACCCCCAGGACATCAGAAAGTGACTGTGTTTTGAGACGGGGGTCTTCATGGAAGTGATTAAGATGAAATGAAGTCACGAGGGTGGGCCCTCATCCAATACAACTGTCCTTGTATGAAGAAGTGGGGATACAGATGGCCCGGAGGGAAGGCCATGAGAAGACATGGGGAGACGACAGCCATCTACAGCAGCCGTTAGTTGGGGTCCAGAGAGGTGCCATACACAACACTCCCCCTGGCCTCTGCTCTCAGCATCCCTCCCCTCTCTTCCCACAGCCTCAGAGGGCCAGTCATGGGCAGTTCAGGAGTGGCTGTAGGAGAACTTTCCAGGCCCTCTGCAAGCCTGGAGCATAGCTAGAAGTTGCTCCCCTGGTTGTCTGATACACAGCTGCAAGTGGGTCTCCGGGGAGGAACTGGTCCTGAAGGCCCAGCCTTCTTCCTGGGCCTCTGAAGCCAGTTTCATGGCCCTGGCCCAGGGACCACCCACGATCCTCATCATGAAGCCAGAAGCTTTAGCCTGTGGGCGCACCTGCTCAGAGCCTCCAGGAGAGGAGCTAGGGGCTGTTTTTAGCACATACACCCTCTTCTCTCTTTCTGTCTTTTTTTTTTCCCCTAAATAAGAGAAGGCAGTTCCTTCGGTACTGGGAGTGAAAAGAGGGAGGGGGCCAAGAATGAAAGACTAAGGGAGTGTTACACATCACAGTGGGCGTATTTTATGGAAAGCAGCCGACAATCAGTGTTTGCAGACGCCTTTTATTTTATGTTATTTCCTCATCTGTTCAGCTTTCTTGGGCAGGAGCCAGAAAGTTAATATTCTCAGTCAAAGTCGGCCTTTGATCTGTCAGGTTCAAAATGAAACCGAGTCGCTGGGGTTTTGAAGCATCGCCGGCAAAAGGCAACCCCGCCTTGTTGGCAGCTCTGGCCCAGGGGCTGTCACAAGGGTCGCCGCACCTGCCAGCAGCTCCCGCTGAGGCCCTCTTACTGGGGACTCTGCTGATGGGCCACTGGGGCTCCTTTACCATGGTACATGTCGCTTCAAAGGCAGTAGGGTGTCCCCAGGGAGTCTGGTTTGGCTGTGCCTGGTGGGAAGCGCATGGTGCCAGGGTGGCCTCAGCCAAGAGCAGTTTGGCCAGTTGGGAGGCAGGCGGGAGGCAAGGTTGCGAGAGGGCAGTTAACCCCTGCCTACATGCTGCTTGCGGTCCTGAAAGCAGCCGGAAGGAGTAGTGGTCTGAACAGAACTGTGGTGGCTTTAAAAGAGGCCTCCAAATTCTTCCACCCTCCCTGCCATGATAGGGTGGAGCCTCAGGCCCTCCCCTTTAATGTGGGCTGGCTTTCATGACTCACGTCTAGCAAAGAGTTACAGAAATAACCGGAAGCAATGCTGGGTGATTTCCAAGGACAGATGATGCAAAGGGCCATGCTCCTTCCACCTGTCTCTCTCTCACAGGACAGCCACCTTGGGCGCCCTACGTGGCCATGTGAAAGATGCAGTTGTTCTGAAGCCAGCACGCTGGCAGGACCACATGGAGAGACCACCCAGAGAGAACAGGAGCCCAGCCGTGCCAGCCCCCAGCTGTTGGAGTTGTCCCAGCCCAAGCAGCAGAGATCTGAGAGAAGAAGCCTTCTAGATATCCCCACCTCCAGCCATCTGACTGCAGCGACTGGAAACACTACCTCCCTGAGCCTAGTCACCCCAGAACCTCGAGGGGTAATGATAAAGTAGCTGCTTCTGTGTTACCCCATCAAGTTTGGGGTGGTTTGATACACAGCAATAGATAACCAGTACATTGGCCTCCTGCCTTCTGATTTTGTCTCCTCCAAAGCAACATTGTGGAAAGTGGGTCCCCTTTGGCTGTATGATCCCTCCCTTGACAGGACAGCCTGAAGGAATGAGTTGCTGACCTCAGGACAAAAGGGCTGAATAAATCTCAGTTCTGACTCTTCCTGACATATCTCCTCAGTCCACTCACTCAACCCTTCTGGGCCTCAGTTTCCACATCTATAAAATGGGGATGGTGGCTAAGGCTGGCTTCACAGAGATGTTAGAAAGGTCAAATGAGATGGTGGATGTAATGCTGAGATTTCCCAGCACCCTGAGACACAAGATCAGATAAATAACATGCTTCTCCCCATCACAAGTCTATGGCCAGAAAATCTATGCAACCTGTAGCAAGTGTAACCTATGTGCAACTCTAAGAGGAAAAGGGGCCTTTTGTAAAATAGAAGAACTATTCAAAAGCTCCTTCTCATTTTTAGGCTCTATCATAGGTTACGTGGGGGCAACCAATGGAACTATCCAGCTGTGGAGATTCATTTCATTTGGGGAAGTCCATGGCTTTGCGGCCCTCTCCCTTATAACCCAATCAAACTGAGGGTTTCTATCATCAATCTGGGGGCTCCTTTCAGTCTGGAGACCGCTTAAAATGTACTAGGGTGTCCCTAGTCCTAGAATTCCAGAAACCCCTGTATCAATTACACACCACCTAATACCCGACTCAGCTGGACTCAATAGCATATTTGAGGATTAACTGAAGTTGAAAATTGGCTCTGTGGGTAGAGATGAGGAGGGACAATTTTATCTCCTGCTACACAGCCCTGCACTTAGCTTGGACCCAGAATTCTGCTTGCCTTTCTGAGTGTTCTGCCTTCCCCACCAACCCTCTGGTGAACTTTTGGGGGCCTCTCCCTTCCTTACAATATGGCCACTGCTAATAAAGGCATAAATGCTGCAAAGCACTTATTACAGTAATATTATCTTTATATTACCCCAGCATTACCAGGCCGTGCGCAGGGGCCGGGGAGGCGGGAGAACCTCTTCGGTGCTGTCAGTAATCGGAGGAAGGCAGTTTAGTTTAATGATAATGACTTACACTTACATAGCTGCCCTCATCCCAGAGGACCCTGCAGCACTTCACAAACACACTCTCATTCTGAGCCTTTCTAACAAACCTGAGATGCAGCAATGCTTATAAATAATATATACTCTGAGTGCCTCTATATCCTGCAGATGTATGATATAAATATGTATAAGTGTAACAAATATGATTTTTGCATGTTACATTTATAATCCTTTTTTAAAAACAGGTGACCCAGCATGGGTGTGCAGCCACAAAACAGACTCACAGAGTGCGAAATTCAATAAATATCAATATTGCACAACCATTTACAACAGGTACCAGCCTGGGGCTTTTAAAAGCTAAGGAAATCCTTCAGGGTCTGCATTCACTAGGTTCTTCTTTCACTGGAAAGGTTATTCTCAGGTCAAGTTTATTCAACCAGCCCAGCTCTGGGTGTGGCAAACACACACATATGGATAGTCCTAGATGCCCACCTGGGCTGGCTCTGAAGCCCTGATGCTGATGCTGTGTGATTATGCACAAAGCACAAACCTTCTCTGGGTCTCAGCTGAATCCTTAACATAACTGGATTGTGGCTGTCTGATAGATCATGGTATGGCTTCCCATCCTTCAGGCTCTTGCTATTAGAAAATTATACATTGTGCGTCCTTTTCCATGTGAATTGGTAGTATTTCCCATTGGAGTAGGCAGAGGTTCCTTTCCCACCCCATGAATCTGAGAGAGCTAATTCTTAGGTTGATAAGGAGTCTGGGGCCCTCAAGGAAGAAGGGGTCTGGGGCTCTCAAGGAGGAGAAAAGGACAAACGGTTGTTGTTGTTGTTTTCCTACATTGCTTTGTCTTAGTCACATAAGATTTTTTTCTTAAATTCTGAGTTGTTATAACAACAATCTTTAAGACTAACTTTCTTAAAGCCCAGAGCTAATGATTACACAACATCATCTTGCTCAAGGGTATGTTTTTCCTTAAGCTCTGTACTAATGATTATATAACAACAATGTGTCTTGCTCAAGGACATGTTTCTCCTTCTTAACAAGAACCTTCTGACTAATCTTGTTATCTTAAGACACAGGTTGTGGGAGTGGGTCTGGTAAGACCTTTCTATTGTTACTTCTAATCTTGTTAATTTAAGATGTATGTTGTGGGAGTGGGTCTGCTAAAATTATATAAGGCCTTGATAAGACTAGCAAGGGGGGCACTCTCTGACCCCTTCTGATGTCTATGTCAGAAGCTTTCTCTGCCCTTTTTCATTGTAATAAAACTTCTGCCACACAAAAGCTCTGAGTGATCAATCATGGTCCCTAGTCCTGAATCTAAATCTTCTTCAGAGATCTCGAATCTGACATTGTTCACCATAAGCTATCAGATCCTGGGTTTGACCTGTTTTCTGATCAATGTTTGTTGTTTTTGCTGTTTAATCACTAATTCATGTCTGATTCTTTGCAACCATATGTACTGCAGTACTCCAGGTTTCCCTGTCCTTCACTGTCTCCCAGAGTTTGTTCAAACTCATGTCCATCGAGTCAGTGATGCCATCCAACCATCTCATCCTCTGTCGTCCCCTTCTCCTCCTGCCTTCAATCTTTCCCAGCATCAGGGTCTTTTCTAATGAGTCAGCTCTTTGTATCATGTGGCCAAAGTATTGGAGCATCAGCTTTAGCATCAGTCCTTCCAATGAATATTCAGTGGTGATTTCCTTTAGGATTGCCTGGTTTGATCTTGCTGTCCAAGGGACTCTCCAGAGTCTTCTCCAGCACCACAATTCTAAAGCATCAATTCTTCAGCTTTGGTGCTTAGCCTTTTTTATGGTCCAACTCTCACATCTGTACATGACTACTGAAAAAACCACAGCAGATCACTATTACTGTGTAACAAACTTCTCCCAAAGTTAATCAAGTAAAACAGCCACCATTTTATCACCTTCATGGATTCAGTCGGTCAGGAATTTGGTTAGGGAACAATGGGGATGGCTTGTCTCTGCTCCATGATATCTGGAATTTCAGTTGGAAAGAATAGAGGGCTGGTAGTGACTCAATGGCAGGAGGCTGGGGCTACTTGAAGCTTTGTTTTCTCACACGTAGAGTCTTGGCTGTCTGTCAACACGGCAGCCTCAGCATAGTCAGAGTTCTTACTTGGCAGCTCAGGGCTCCAAGTGCAAGGGATCCAGCAACAAGGTGGATGTTGCATCACCTTTTATGACCCAGTCTTGAAAAATCAGTGTGGCATTCATAGTCCTTTATCGTCAAAGGAGTCCTAAGCCCATCTGAACTCAAGGTGAGGGGAATTGGACTCCGCCTCTTGGTGGGAGGAATGTCAAAGTCACAGTTGTAGGGGAGGATGTGCGATGGGATACATTGTTTGGCCATTCAGAAGAATTTTCCACATACTTAGTGGCTCACCACCATGTACAATTTTACCATTCCTGTGGGCTACGAACTAGAGCACAGTTTGGCAGAGTTCAGTCTCCTCATCTCTGAAGGGCTTGTGCTAAGCATTTTAAGAATCAATGGTACAAACAGGGGAAGGTGCTTGGGATACCAAAAAGAGCTACATGAATGGTTCTTATTATTCTCCAACTAGATGGTAAAATTCCTGAGGTCAGGGACACTGGGTTGTATTCATTTTGGATGCACCATGGGACCTAGAACAGAACTAAGCACATGGCTGCATGTCAAGGTAAGCTGGCTAGATGCATTGAGGGATGGATAGAGGGACGGAGAGTGAAGACTTTAGTTCGAAGAAGATTCTGAGAGCCTAACAAGGAGTAGGAGGGGGGAAGACAGCCAGCGTGTCTCTGTACTATCACAGGCAGGAAAGCTGGCCATTAGAATGAAATATAGCAAACTTATTTTGTCTCCTTCCTCTTGCAGATCACCTGAATGTCTCTGGGTAAAAGGTGCAGTATCACGGGAACAACTGGGCCTTTGAAGTCAGACTGACTTTAGTTTGAACCCTAGTTCAACCCTTTCCGAGCCGAGTGACCTCAAGCAAGTTATCGAACCTCTGCGCCTTCAGGTTTCCAGTAGTTAAATGAGGGTTGTGGAAGAAATATTGACAAGATATGTGAGACAGCTCAAGGAGTCCATGTGGCTGCATATTTAGCAGCAGCTGCTACTGTGAGGGCCACGAAGGTACAGGGTGTTGAAGCTCAGGCTCCAGAAACTGAGTTGCTTGGTTCAAAAGCTGACAGCACCACTTGCTGGCTGTGTGACCTCAGGCAAGTTACATAACCTCTCTGGTCCTCCTTTCCTCATATGTAAAATGAGGATAATAAATTTATAGACTTCACTGAACAGCTGTCAAGGACAGTAAGATAGGATAGTGCTTAGAATAACACATGGCCCATGGCAAATATTTAGTGACCATTAGTTGTTGATGGCTTGCTTAATCATCTGCTTTTCTTCCTTCTCCTCTTCCTCCTCCTCGTCATTTTCCTTCTCACTGTGCATAATGGGCTCCTTTTGGTTAGCCATCCGAATTCTCTGCTGCTTGTATTGCAACAGCCCCTGAGTTGTCTCAGACTCTCCTCCTTGACGCAATTCAACAGACATTTAGCCTCCACTCTGCTGCTCCAGTCAGAAACCAAAGACCTCGAGCTGGCGTCTTCCTCTCCTTCACCCATCACTTTACAACCACCACCAAGTCCCATCAGCACTCCCTCCAGGGTGTTTGGAACCTGCCCACAGCTCTCCACCTCCATGACATCACATAGTCCCAGCCACCATCATCTCGGCAGGACAGAGCCATCATCCCTAAGTGTTCTTGCATTATCTTCTACGATCTGCTCTCCACTTAGCAGCCAGAGCAATCATTGTCATTAGCACTCCCCTACTTAAACCATCCTGATGGCTTCCCACTCCACCAGGCAGAAACCACAAACTCTTAAGCACAGACCTCAGGGCTCTGCATTCCTTTCCTTCTATCCTCACCCTGGCTCCTTAATAAGCCAAGCCCCTGCCTGCCTCAGGCCCTTTGCACCTGCTGCTCCTTTTGTGCCAAATGTTTTTACATCCCCCACCACTCCCAGAAAATTTCTCATCCTTCATTCTTCCACTTTATGTAGCAACTGGAGAGATACCCCCCACCCCACCCAACTCTCCATTTAAAATAGATCCCTTTGTATCTTCTTTGACAGCCTGTTCTATTCCAAAGTGTGGTAACACCACAATTTGTAGTCAAATATTTGTGTCTGTGGACTTCTGATCACCCCCCATGAGACTGTCAATTCTATAAGGCCAGGGAGGAGGGCATTCCTAGTCTAACATATGGCCCTCAATATTCATTGAGTGAATGAAAGTATTTATGATTTCCTAGGTCGTTTCTGAACAGTTTCATCTAAAACTTAGCAATTCCTACTAAGAAACACGCTCAGAGAGGCAGAGAGAAATTTGGTTGAGGTCACCCAGCTAGTGACTGGTAGAACCCATAGGGAGAGCCTAGGCCAAGAGCATGCCCCTCCCAGAGCAACCCACACCCAGTGACCATTTGACGTGGGGTGTAAAGGTCTAGTCATCTTGCCTCAACTCATTGCATCACTGATGGGCCATTCAAGCTCCAGACCTCCCTGTGGGACCACCAAGGGTGTCTCCAGGCCTACATCACAACTCAAACTCTTCTCTGCCCTCTCCCACTTCCTCCCCCTGGCCCCCATCAAAGGTACAGATCTCAAGGGTGTTCCCTAGTAGACATTTCACTTGCTAAACTCCATCTCAGCTTTCTGGGACATCCAACTTGTGACATTCAGTCTCCAGACCTTCCCATTACCTATTAAGCTTTTGCATATAGTTAATGCATTTTTACTAAGAGCAGTCCACCCCCCAACTTTTTTTTTTCTTGAAGCAGAACAAAGTGCAACTTCTGGAACATACTCATTCCTGAGTCTGGATTCTCCAACTTGAGTGTGTGAAAGGACTTGTTAAAACACAAACTGCTGGACCTCACACCCAGAATTTCGGATGCACTGGGTCTGGGGTGGGGCCCCTGGGATGTGCATTTCCGATTCATTCCAGGTGATGCTGAGGCTGCTGTCTAGGGACTGTGTTGTGAGAACCACTAGTATAGGGAAGTGAGAAATAGAAATTGTGACTGTCTCATCTTTGTCCTTCAGTTTCCCTGGTGGCCCAGATGGTAAAAAAATCTGCCTGCAATGCGGGAGACCCAGGTTCAATCCCTGGGTTGGGAAGATGCCCTGGAGTAGGAAATGGCAACCCATTCCAATATTCTTGCCTGGAGAATTCCATGGACAGAGGAGCCTGGCTGCCTACTGTCCATGGGGCTGCAAAGAGTCAGACACGACTGAGTGACTAAAACTTTCACTTTTTACACGTTCATCTTCATTCTAGTCACTGTGGTCCCTTAGTAAGGTAGCTGCACAAAATTCCCTTCCAACTGAGAACTGACATTTAATGATGTCTGAATCTTTAAAAAGAGGTCTGGCCTGAGTAGACCCTTGGGCAGGGCGGCCAGGAGACTGAACACAAGGAAGTTGCTCTTTCCCAAGTTTTCATCCATCTAGAACCCTGACTTCTATTTCTGTTTTGCATTTAATTCCCCTTCATCCTACTTCCAGCCCTCCTGAGCCCCACCTTCTCAGGAAACCATCTCTCCAGGCACGTGTGCGCCAGACACTCCAGGTAAAGCCACTGACTGTTCTAATCTACACTCTGCGTCCCTTAAGCTAGAAGTCTCCAGAAGAGTGACAAGAAAACAGCCAAGATGTGGGCCGAGGCTCAGGCAACTAATTGAAGAATGACTCCTCTGCGGGGTGTTAATACCTTGCAAAGAAGTGAATCTACTGGCATTTTTTTTTAGAGTTTAATAAAAATATATATGCACCGTGAGAAAATCATAGCAATAATTCCTTGCACCTTTGTTCCAAGAAGCCCAAAGCACTCCCCATATATTATCATATTCATTATCCTATTTTCTTCACGTTTCTCATTAATTTTTTTCTGAGGTGATATATTAATATGAAATTCTAAATCACATTAAGGAGACCACAAGCCCAACTCATTCTCCTCACCCTAACTCCACCTTTCTCTTCCCCCCTTTCCATCCATCATCCTCACTGCCCCTTCCTCCTCCCACCCAGGGGAGGGTAAGTCTGAAGTGTGTAAGCAGCTGATGGGATTGGTTAGAAGACTGGAGGAGGGTGGGGATCAAAGTGCTGCTTTGCCAGTGGGCTGCACTGCCAGGCTTCCTCCCCAGGACCACTTGATTAGACCAGGACTCTGGTGCCCCTCGGGAAAGAAGCTGCCTGGCAGCCCAACTCCCCTTAATGGTGTAAAACCTACTCCCCCCGCCCGCCTCGCATGCAAGAGGGAAAGAATCAGGCTCATTACAGATATTATCATGCAACACTTCATATTTCAAAGAGCTTTATAATCGCTAATTAGTTATTGCCAGAGAATATGGAAATGGCACCTTGCTAGAATCCTGCAGACTGGAGACCAGACTTCTACATTGCTGCCTGAGCAAGCTGGGCCTGCCCCACTGTCTCAGGAAGTGGGGCTGACTCTAGGGCAGAAAGTACTAGGCTTTTAGTCCTGGCCAGTGTGGTTCTCAGCTTCCCTGGTGACTCACACGGTAAAGAATCTGCCTGCAATGCAGGAGACCTGGGTTCGATCCCTGGGTCAGGAAGATCCCCTGGAGAAGGGAGTGGAAACCCACTCTAGTATTCTTGCCTGGAGAATCCCATGGACAGAGGAGGCTAGTGGGCTACAGTTCATGGGGTCACAAAGAGTTGGACATGACTGAGTGACTAACACTTTCACTTCCTTTTAGTGTGGTTTGCAGTGGATGCTCCTGGGGTCAGCAGACTGCATCCTGTCTGCGTAGGAAGAACACAGAGATGGGCTACTGCTTCAGGTGGTAAAAGAAAACATGCAGCTGAAAATTAAAACAGCAGTCTCAGCCAGCAGAGGCAATGAAACCTATGCCCTTCCCACTGTGCTCAGTTCAGTTCTCAAGCTGATGACTGGAATGGGCCTGGGGTTCACATGCAGTGATGTCTGCATGCACAGCGATGGCAAGCTCGCTCCAGAAGCCTCCTGAAGATCTCAAGGGCACACAGGTGTTCGATGAGGGGGGAAAGTGCCCTGTTCCTTTTCTTTCTGGCTCTGGAATTGCAACCACGGGGCTAGCATGGACCACAAGGGCCTCTCCCCCTCCTACTCTGACCTGTATCCTCTCCATCTAGTCTAACTCCACTTTCAAAAACAGTTCTTGAAGGAAGCTAACATCTACAATCTGCAGCCCCCTCCAGAGAAAGGAGGGATGAGGAGCAGCCTCATTCACCCGGGATAACCTCGATCTCATTTTAATTTCATTACAAATCCACTCAGAAGCTGGAGTCAGCAGGGGCCTGCAGGAGGCGGGCCCTGACAGGCTGACTCAGCCTTCTAGGAGGGACGCTGTCTTGGGTCAGAGGGGAGAATGGAGGCAGGGAGCACTTTTCTTTAAGACCCCATCCCTCGTCTTTCCTGTGAATGGGGATGGGGAGGCACTGGCTGAAAGAAAACTCTGATTGAGAGCCTCAGAAGCTTTCCTTCCAGCAAAGCTGGCCCACTCATGTCAGATCGGAACACAGACTGGACACTTGACACTAGAGTGTCCCCATTCTAGTTTCCAGAAATTCTTCTGGCCCTGTGTGTGGGAAGCTCAGGGATCACTCCAACTCCCAAGGAGTGATCAGTAATCTGAAACATGGATGTCCCCAGCTTTCCTCTCTTTCTGGCCATGAGACGTGAAGTGGCCACTTGGTGGCCTTATCATTGTACTTCCCCTAATAACTCTGGTGTGTGTGCCAAAGCTGAGTGACCGTGAAGGGATGGAGATGTGCATCTTCTGGGATTAGGCCTCAGTCTGTCTTTTGGAAGCTGTGTCTACGATATCCAAGACTTTTTATCTGTTGGGTTCCCTATCAGAAGCTGTCTGTTCTTAGTATGAAACTGTGCTGTGAAAAAGATTGATGTACCCCTGGACCTAATTTCTCAGCACACCAGCAGGAGGGGAGGCACTTGCCCTTGCCTGCATTGCAGATGGCAGCCCTGGTAATGAGAATGTACCGAGATCCAGACCGTTTGGCAGGGACAGGGATGTGGGGGTGGGGCATTGGACCACACAGAGAGGTTTCCCCAGGGCTTTGGGCACAAGCAGTTATGCAATCTGGGTCCTCTTAGGACAGGGCAACTGGCCCCTCCTGCTTCTCCTTTCTGCCTTAGTTTCATGCTGAGGCAACTGGCTGGGAGTTCAGTTCAGTTCAGTTCAGTTCAGTTCAGTTGCTCAGTCATGTCTAGCTCTTTGCTACCCCCAAGAATCACAGCACACCAGGCTCCCCTGTCCTTTACTATCTCCTGGAGCTTGCTCAAACGCATGTCCATCGAATCAGTGATGCCATCCAACCATCTCATCCTCTGTCGCCCCCTTCTCCTCCTGCCTTCAATCTTTCCCAGCATCAGGGTCTTTTCCAGTAAGTTGGCTCTTCACATCAGGTGGCCAAAGTATTGCAGGGTCAGCTTCAGCATCAGCTGGGAGGTTCCAGCCAAGGTCTTCCTACAGAGCTTAAACTACCACTGCAGTCCTCTTAGCACACCTCCCCACCCCTGAAGTCCCAGAAGTCAAAGGTATCTCCCCTGGTGAGGGGTGGGGAAGTCTGATCTTCTTCAGGATTTCTTCCTCTCCCTCCCAGTACCCAGAACTACCAGGAATGTTCCAGAACCCAGACTTCCTTTCCAGCTTTGTCCCCTTCGGACACTCCAAGCAAACAAAATATGCTTCCATTGCAAAGGCGACCCAGAGCCTTGCATCTCAGCTCTGTGGGTAGCTGGAAGATGGGTCCTGTGAAGCTGGGGTGCACACAGCCCTCAGCCTCCCAGCTCTCCAGCTCCAGCTTTCAGCCACCTGCATCACCGTGAGAACGAAGTGTTGAATGAGCCGGCAGGAAAAATTCCTTCCTGATCTGTTCAAATCTACTCTGCTCCCTGTTACAGATACTGCTGGGCGTGCAGGTGCACATCCGCTCCAGGCACGCCCTCCAGTGCTCACATGCACACATGTTCTGCTGGTGCCCTCAGCCCTGACATACCTCCAGCTTTAGATCTGCATCCTATCACACTTGGGTAACTGTCAGGAGCAGAGTGCTGATGGAGGGATGGGAAAGGGACCATTCCCTCCATCATTTCAACTGCTCCCTCTTTGGGCAGAAAGAAGGGTCCCCTGTCCTGTCCTGCCTCCCAACCAAGGGCAGGTAGAAATTTAACTTTTAGAAAATTAGAAGAAGAAAAGAAGGAGAAGGAGCAAGAAAGGCAGGAGGAGCTTGGAAGCTGACCTCAGAGCTTTTCTCTGACATCATTAGGGAGACATGATGTGGGGAAAGGAGAGGTTTGGGAGTCAGGAGGAAGCTTCCCACATGGCACAGCAGTAAAGAACCCAGCTGCCAATGCAGGAGACTCAGGAGTCTCGGGTTCAATCCCTGGGTCAGGAAGATCACCTGGAGGAGGAAATGGCAACCCACTCCCAGTATTCTTGCCTAAACATTTCCATGGACAGAGGAGCCTGGCAGGCTACAATCCATGTGGTTGCAAAGAGTCACACACGACTGAATGACTGAGCACACATGGGAGTCAGAAGACTTTGGCAGGGACCTTTGGACAGGAGTTCAAAGTTAACCTCTCCAAGTCTCAGTTTTCCTCCCTCTAAAGTGGTAGAGAAGAGGATACTGACACTTGTCTTTTGAAGGTGCTGGGAGGAATAGCAATAATGTTTCTAAGGAGCCTGGAACAGACGGGGGCCTTGACAAATGGCTGCTATTATCACACCACCTGAATGAGAAGGGATCTTGGAAGGTGTCGATTCTGGGCTCCATTCACAGAGGACAACATAGGACACATGGTGATATGCTGCCTTCCTTCCTTTACAGCAGAGCCTGGCCCCTGCTGACTCATTGGAGATATTCAGTCACCTGGGTGATGGTGGGAAGAGTGGCAGTGTTTGTAGGTTACACTGTGGCACGCAGGGGTGAGCGCTGGGGGAAGGCATGTGCAAGGTTAAGGCAGTGGTATGGGCGGATCCCAGGAAAAGCACCAAGGAGAGAAGAAATGCACAGTCTTTACCACCCTGATGGCTTGAGGTTTGGCCAGAGCCACCAGCAGGACCAGGGACACACAAAGTCATGGGCATGCAGCCCATCCATGCAGCAAAAGGGTAGAGAGAAATCCCAGGTTTGTGGCCACCTGCCCAAGAGAAATGGGACTGCCTCTCTGGCTGCTGTCTTGACAAAGTGTTTCCAGATCATTCTCTCATCCTTTCTCTGAGCCTCTGGGGTGTCCTGATTGAGCACAGGGAGGCTGTCTGTGCTGGTTAAGGATCCGGATTCTGGAGGCAGACCTCCTGTGTTTGAATTCTGCCTCTACGACTTACCAGCTGGGTGATTTAATTTCAGTGTGCTTCCGGTTTCCTTCTCTGTAAAATGGGAGGACTTAGCGCCATGCCAGATCCGTGGTAAGCGCTCTTGCAATACTGGCTTTAATGATCACATTCCTTGGCCAGTTGCCCAGCATTGGGAACACTTTTCAGGAAGAGGGCGGGTCAACTCTGGCTTTCCTGCTGATGCAGAGAGCAGGGAGTGTGGGGCCCAGGCGCGGAGCCCCCCATCACTTAGCTTCTTGCGGCCACGTGGATCTGCAGCGCGCTCCTCCCTAGGCCATTCTCCCCGGGGGGTGTGTTGGGGGAGCGGATGCTGCCTGGCAGCAGGCTGCTCCCCGAGTCACGATCCACTGTTCCGCTCCAGCCGCGCTTTCACTCAGCTCCAGGTCTGCGCCCTCTCTCGAGCTAGACTGCCACGCCGAGGCGGATCCAGGTACCGCCTCCAAGTCTGTCCTGGCAGCTCTAAAGCCCCTGCGTGCTCAGCGAGCCAAGCAAGTGGAGCTAGCGAGCGCCGTCCTGGGACTCAGGGCAGATCAGGGTGGCCCTTCACGTCCCCTTCCCCCAGCAGGAGTGAGGGCGTATGGGTGGGAAGCTGAGATGCTGCTTACTCTGGTACAGTGCTGAGCACGCCTGGAGCCCTGGACTGAGAGAGACAGACTTTAGCTCATCTAGGGTAAAGGGCTAGGGAGTGGGTGGCAGCCCTCTGGGAGTCAGGGAGCTGTTGAGGGGGTGAAAACGTCTTAAGGAAGAAACGTAATAAGAAGATGATGGAGAGAAAGGGGTAGGAAGAGGGTGGAAATGGGGAGAGGGGGAGAAAGGAGGAGGAAATGAAGGTGGGGGAAGTGGTCCAAGAGGAGAAGGGAGGAAGCAAGAGGGGAAGGGGAAGTGGGACCATGGGATCTAGGAGAGGAAGGGACAGGATGGAAGGGGGAAAGGATGGGAAATCTTGGGCTCTGCTTCTTGTCTGCTATCACCCCAGCACCCCAAAACTCCCCTACACACATTTCCAGGAGGGATTTTGTAAAAAGGAGCCACAGGGAAAGAGGACTCGAGAAAAGCCGGTGTGCATGAGCTCTGAAGTGGTGCACCCTTGACCTTGGACATCTGAGGGGCT
>ML664662.1:2286963-2304329 GCA_007570785.1 Antilocapra americana
TCCCCCCCTCCGCCCCCCGAAAGTCAATGAGTCCAAGTTCAAATCCCTCTTCTATTTAGGAGGTTCGCTGGGCATATGACCTTGGAATCAGGTGGCAACTTGCCCTGAACACTAGCTATCACATTAATAAAAGGGGGATGATTTAAATGCCTGCTTTGCAGGGATGTTAAAATTAAATTAGGTTAACCAAAGAAAGAAATGGAAAGGCCTTGATCTCAGTGGTCATGACCTAGCATTTCATGGAGTGCTTGGAGGAGATGCACATTGGTGCCCAGCTTGAACTGGAACACCCATACCCCAAGTGCTGTGTGTTAACTGGCCCATTCTCACATGGACACCCCCTTGCCCCTCAAATGTCTGGGAGATAATCACCTCTGCCCCCTAGGCCTGGGGCTACTGACAACCAATGCCTCTCTAAGCAGGGCCTGGAAGTGGGTACAAACCCAAGTAGTTGCCTTAGGGTGAGCAATTCCAGGGCTTCCCAAGGAATCAGGCTGAATGAAGACTTGCCTGAACTCGTCCTTTCAGCTTTTCCCTGCCCCATCCTCCTTCCGTTGCTTCCTCACAGACTTCTCCACTCACACCTTAATTCCTAGCCTAGGCTCTGATTGCTTCTAGGGAACCCCACTTAAGACAACACCTTCCTGAGGATTAGTTGTCAATCTTCTGGGATCAAAAATGGGCCTAAGATTGGCAATAGGGACCCCTGGAGCTAGAAGGGAGGGGTATACCCCAAGGCTATGGTTTCCTGGGACACCAGGCAGCCACCAGCCCTTGCAAACAGGGCTGACGCCATATCTTGAATATTCCAAAATGGCCGCCAAGGAGCCTCAGGTAGAGGCTGGTGGAAGGGGAAGCAGTTGATCTTGGGGGCTTGCAGAGATGGGGGAGTTTGGGAGTAATTTAAAGGATGAGAAGGAGTCAGGGCACACTTGAATGGGGGAGGTGCCCACAAAGCTTCCATTTTGTGTGCAATTAGTCTAGGGATGCCCTCATTTGCATAAGGTTCGTTAATTTGCATAAAATTGCTTGAGGCCCTAACCACCAGTACAGAAAATAAAATAACATGAATCAATTAGCGGGACTGACTGCGATTGGAAGAAGCCTGGCGTTAGGGAATCCTTCTCCTAACTCAGGAGCACTGGGTAAGCAGGAAGGCTACTGGAAGGTGACCCCTCCAGACCACCTGAGCTGCCCCTGGGAGGGGAGCTTTGTCCTTCCCCTGCCCTGCAGAGGGATGATGGTGTTCCCAGAAGTAGGGGCAGAGGAGGGGCCTGAGCAGACAGGAGCAGCAGACTTCAGCTAAGTGCAGGACATGTGAGAGGACCACAGGGATAATGAAAGAATGTGAAGAGATGGGTCCAGTGCAGGAGAGGAGGGGTGCTTATCTTCCCAGCCCCCATGTTCATCAAGGGCCTTTTCTGCCTCTGGCCTGAGCCACACATAAAGTCTCATTTGGTTCTCATAACAGTCACAGGAAATCAGTACAATTACCCCACTGGAGAGATTCAAAAGCCTGAGTTTGGAGGGGTTACAGATTTGCAGCAGCAAATGGCAAACCTGGGCTTGCCCAGCTCCAGAGGCCCATGACGAACCCCCAGCGAGAACAGGGCCTGGCATCTGGCAGGACTGCAATATTTGTTGAATAAGTGACTGATGTATGTGGGGATGAGCTTTGAGGGGAGGTGAAAGTCAAACCAAGGATGCTGTGTGGCAGTTCTTAAAGTAAAACAGGTTAAAAGTGAACCGCAGCATGCAATTTCCTTAAGGAAAAAAAAGTAAACCCTATCAATCACCCTAGGAGTCTGTGAAGATGCAGCTAAATCTCATTTTTCCCCCATCATCATTGCCGTAAGCTGGTCTTTTGGATCCTCTTCAGCATCACCCCATCTTATGCTCTCTGCCCATTTCCTTAGCCACGCCTGGCACTGCCTGACATGCCATGCCTTCAGTTCCATTCTGGAACCTTGGTCCTTGCTGAGAGAGCCCAAGCCCCAGCTAACTACAGCTGAGAAGCTAAGGTCGTGGTGCCCAGGCCCAGTTCCCACCACTTAAACTATGTGGGCTCTTATCTTCCATTTCCATCCACTAGTAAGCCTTTGCTGATGAATCACCAATTTTTCTCTCCATCTTTCCCCTTCTCTTTTCCACTGACCTTACTGCTTTATAAGAACTCTCAGGGATTTTTTTTTGCCTTTGCTCTCTCCCTGAACCTCTTCATCTCCCAGAGCCACTGTTAATGAATCAAATTGCCCTTCGACTCAAATTACGAGGAAAGCAGCCTCACCCACTACTCGTAGTAGATGGGGTGGCTGCCCCCGGATCCACACTGGCCTCATGGCAATGGCTCAGAGTGGATGTTTATTTTTGAATCTCACATCCTTTATCTGAGAAAATGGACTACCGATGGGAAACAATTACCTACCACTTACCCCATAGGGCTTATGGGAGCAGATGGCACGTGCGATGGAGAAGCAGCACAGTGCATTAATGTCATCAGCAAGCATCACAGCCATAATGAGCCCCCATCACGGGGACTGAAAAGCGGAGGGAGGAAAGAGCAACAGCTGGGCACTTCAGCCAGATGTGGTTGCAGTCACCCAAATGGCTTGTTCCAGTTTCATTTAATGGCAGAGAGCGACATTCAGCTATGAGAAGACCCACAGAAAAGAGCCCCTGCTTTCAACCCTGTCCATTGTCAGGAAGCCACTCTGCAGGGAGCATGTGGCAATTCATTGTTTACCTGGGCCCACTGAACTGCTTTCTTCTGCTCTGACTGAACAAAGCCTGTGTGCGTGTGCGCACGCGTGTATGTCTGTGACCACACAGTGCCTCTGTTAATTCTGTCCAGAAGGAAATGCAGGAGACAGTTCGAGTAAGGTCTATAAAGCTAGAAGTCATGTTCAAAGATAATACATAATGGATGTGAGAAAGACCTGCAGGACACTTCGTGATTTGCTGAATTTGGACGCTGTGATATCTGGGACTGTAAAGACAGGACGACAGGTCAGTTTCTGAGCTACAGAAAGGACAAGGATGAGGACCAGTGATCTAGCCAGCATCCCTGACACTTCAGAGGGGTCTGGGCAGAAAAGGAAAAAGCGCCCCACTGCTGAGTCTCCCCGACCCCCGCCCAGCTGGCATCACAATCATGACTTCACTCCCCACGCCCTCTCCCCCACCACCTTTGCTTTGGGCTTTCTCAAAGCTCAGAGCAGGTCAGGATGCCTTCGGATTCTTTCCTCTCCTTCCCAGCTGGACCAAGAAGTGGTTTCCACACCAACACTGAGAATGTAGAGGGTCTTAGCACAGATTCTGGTTGCTCACATTGGGGGACAGGTTCATCTTGTATGATCCCCTCATTTGGCAGAGAAGGTAACTGAAGTCCAGAGTGGAGTGAATGACTTATCCAAGATCACACAGCTTATGACTGCCTGGCTCCACTGATAGTCTAAGCTCCCAGACTCAAACTAATACATTTTCTACTACACAATAGACTTTATCCAGTTACTATCTGTCCTCATTCCTTGTCATAACATAGAATTTTTTTTGGAGGGGTTAACTGTTTTGTGTAAACAAGGCTGATGTTGGGACTTCCTTGGTGATCCAGTGGTTAAGAATCTGCCTTGCAGTGCAGGATACTTAGGTTCAATCCTGACTGGGGAGTTAAGATCCCATATTCGAAGAGCAACTGATCCCAAGTGCCAAAGCTAAGACCTGGCATAGCCAAATAAATAGATACCTTTTTAAAAGGCTGATATTTATCAATATAAAGCCTAAGCATTTCCAGTTTAGTTCATCTTCACATCCACATTTTTTAGTTGCTGTGAATGCTGCTGGAGACTTCTGCCTCCTGTCTCAACCACTGCAGGGAAAGTGCTCTTTGCAACTATGTATTTGTTGCTACTGGCTTCCCAGGTGGCACTAGTGGTAAAGAACCTGCCTGCCAATGCAGGGGACTTAAGAGCCTCAGGTTCGATCCATGGGTTGGAATGATCCCCTGGAGGAGGGCATGGCAACCCACTCTGGTATTCTTGCCTGGAGTATCCCATGGACAGAGGAGCCTGGTGGGCTACAGTCCATGGGGTCACACAGAGTTGCACACAACTGAAGCAAGTTAGCATAGTATGTTTGTTGGTACATTCGAAGGATATCATACCAAACCTCCTTTTACGTACCACCTTGGCATCATTTGACACTGCTGATCCCATCACCTTCCCAGAAAGCTCTAGTTCAGCGCTGCTCAAAAAGCATGTTTTGTGGACCCATACCAGTAGGCAAACTGCAGCCAATATGCAATGAGATAAGGACAGCAACTAAGAATAATCGAACTTTTATAGCAATTTGACAGAATGATTTTTGTCTGCTGAATCTAATAATAAAGTTTGTATTTTGAATGTCTGATAATGTTGTGTTAATCCATTTTTATTGCATCTTATTACAAAAATGTCATCTGTGACACACTGGAGGGGAAAAAGCCTACTCCTTCTCCAAAGATAACAGGAAAAGCACTGCTACCAGCCTTTATCTTTGCTGAATCTGGTTCTCCTGGCATCCCTCCCATTCCACTCCTCCAGAAAGATTGCATGTTGCCTGCATCTCTTCCTGCCCGCAAAGCTTTGCCCTTTCCTAACCAACTCTGGTGCATCGATCAGATCTCAGGAGATAGGCCACTCCCCTGGAAGCCTCTCCTCCATGCTGCCTTGTCCTGTCCACACAATCCACACAACAGGACAAGTCAGACTCCACTGCAGCTGCAAAACAGCATGGTTTCCTCAGCCCCTAGCCCAGTTCCCAGAATGCAGTTTGACTTGTGGTAGGAATGAGTTTCCTGGGGGCGGGGAGGAGGTTTGGAAGCCCACCCTTCATCAAGTTAGCTGGCATTTTCTGTCTACTCATTTCCTCCTTTTTTCTTCATCCTACCTGACTCTTGCTGTAGACATCCTGATGGTCAAATTTTAACAGTGAATTAACAAGTAGGGCAATCCCATCTGAGGTCCAAGTTAAAGTCAGAAAACTCCAGGTTGCAAACCATCTTAGAGATCATATTGGGTTGGCCCAAAAGTTTGGGTTTTTCTGGACGATGGCGAAACCGAATGAATTTTTTGGCCAGGCCAATATGCTTTCCCTTTGGCAGGGAGCAGGAAGAGACAGCATATGGAGTTTTATCCATAGAACTCATCCCCACTATCTGAGGGCATCCTGGGACTCTGCCAGCCTCTGTGGAGGAAATTGCCTCACTTTAATTTAAGCACAGATGGGGAGCTTGTATTTAAGCCCTGGCCAGGTAGATATTCTTGAGCTGGGAAATCCTGTTGACAGAGGAGCCTGGCAGGCAGCAGTCCATAGGGTCGCAGAGAGTCGGACATGACTGAACACACATGCACATGTATGCAGGTAGAATGTAACACACCAAGTGGAATGTCACAGCTTTCTCTGTCCTATGCCTCAGTGGCCTGCAGTGTGAATGAATGGCAGCCAGGGTGACTCTTGGGTCTAAGTTGAAAGAGGGACTAATTAGTCATCCTATAGCACATTGAAAATAGAAATGTCAAGTATTACTATTAATAGTCATGTTTCCTCTGCTCTGGTTGGCAAAGCCCCTCATGCCTTCATTCCAGAACCTTTGGAAAGTAATGAGAAACATGATTTGGAGGGAAAAGAGAGCTATAACTGTAGTGTATCTCAGTATGACTGGAAAAATAAAATGCAGGTGAATATGCTGGCTTTCTAGAGTGAACCTGAAGGCTAAAATTCTAAGAAAAATATTAACTGCTTTAATACATAAAAATGTTGAAACTTTGGAATTGTAAAAAATACAAAATGCCATAAACAATTAAAGGACAAATGAAAACCT
Source organism: Antilocapra americana (assembly GCA_007570785.1). Classification (NCBI taxonomy): domain Eukaryota; kingdom Metazoa; phylum Chordata; class Mammalia; order Artiodactyla; family Antilocapridae; genus Antilocapra; species Antilocapra americana. Next base: position 2,292,821 of record ML664662.1, read on the forward strand.
GGGCAAAATGTTTTACACAGACAGCAATTGAAAGAAGATTCTTAATATGTAAAGTACTCTTAGAATCAATAAGAAAATGAGGAATACCCAAACAGAAAAATGGGCCAAAGGCCTAAGTAGGTAATGCAAAAAAGAAGAAATCCAAGTCGACCACATATGTAAAGATACGCTGTTTTATATGGCATCGCTTTGATTACCAGTGAAGCTAAACAATAGAATATAATTATTCATTTATCAGATTGGCAAAGATAAAACATATAGATCATCTGCAGGCCAAGTGAGGGGGAATGGGTATTTACTTTTGTCACTAATGGGATTGTAAATAGGCACAGCCTTTCTGGAGAGTAATTTCGCAATGAATAACAAAAACATTGTCTTTCTACTCATGGATTCCACCTCTATGAATGAACCCTAAGGAATAATCAAACAAGTACACCAAGATATGTATGATAAGACTGGTTACCTCAGTGAGTTTTATAGTAGCAAAACTGGAAGCTATCTAAATGTGTATCAGTGGCTGATCAGTTACGCATACAGTTGAATACTACGTCCTTTAAAAACATCAGTAGCTTAATATCTACAAATATGGAAAGGCATTCATGACATCTAGATGTCACTAAAGGAAGCAAAGAAAGCTGGAGACTGGGGGTGTAGAATTGTTTTTTTCAGGCATTTTAAAAAGTGTATGCATGTAGAAAAACATCTCAGTGAAAGTGCTCTAAAATCATACTTCTTGAAGGGTGAGATTACTGGTGATTTTTACTTTCTTCTTTTATACTTTTCCATAATTTATTGACTTTTCACAATGAAAATTTATAGTTATCGCCACTAAAAAAAAGTGTGTTTTAGGAGCACTTGGTCTGGTTATTCTGGCTGTTCTACAGAGGTGGGAGAAGCAACAAATAAAGACATAAGTATATAAATAAAAATAAAGAAGTAAAATTTGATTGTTCCTTTCTGGAATTATATCATTACTCACTTTGTACTCACTTTATTCATGAAAATTTCCCTACCCCCAGCAGCCTCTTTTTTTCTTTTGAAAATATCCCAGAACAGTCTATTACATTAACTGCTCCTGAAATTATTCCTGGGTATAATATTTGTATTTTTAATTTTTAAAATCTCTAATAAAAAATAATTGCCAATAAACTGTGCTAAAAAGCATCTCTCCCCAGGGACATATATTATGATCTCAATCCTCTGAGTGAAGCTGTGCAAAGAAGTCCCGCTGGGTCCAACTCCACTGGGATAACTGTCGCCAGGTGTACAGGGCATGCTTTGCCTTTGCTAGAAGCCAGCCCTGCTAGTGCCTCTAAGTGATCTTTCCACATACTGGCTTCTCATTCTATTCTTACAGGACCAAATCAGGGCCTGCCCCCATGTTTAGAAATGTAACCTGGGATGCTAAAGTGTTTTCTGTTAGTAAGTCTTATGTCATCTTAATATGACATAAGAATATGAAAAATGTACCAATCTTCCACTGAGAATATTCCCTAGAGAAATAAGAACCACAGTTCTCTCAACTATATCTTATTATATATAAAAAGGCATATATATATATACACATATATATATACATACATACACACACCACATATGTATATACGTTTTTAGTTTGAACTATATAAAATTTCTTACATTCAACTCTTTTTGATCTATAGAAATGGCAATTTCCTACAGTTCAATCTTACATGTTCTTCAGCTGATTGTATCTGGACAGTTTTATACTATGATAAAAATTAAATAGAACATAATACCTCAGTGCTGCTGTTGTTACCTTCGTAGAGCAATTAAAATCTCTTTCCAGGGAAGCAAAAAAAGGGACTATTTTCAGTGAATTTCCCTATGATGAAAGTATACCTATGTGTGTATACGTGTGTGCATCTCCTTAGAAAATAGCCATTAGCCTTGAAAACATCTGTCTTAATCTAACTTTGTCCTATGTGCCATCTAACAACTGCTTTGTTGAAGTTGCTTTTGGAGTCTATTTCTTTATTTTCAAAACTTTTGTCTTAAGCAAAAACAACAATACAGTATATTAACACATATATATGGAATTTAGAAAGACAGTAACAAGAACCCAACATGCGAGACAGCAAAAGGAATGCAGATGTATAGAATAGACTCGTGGACTCTGTGGATGAGTGAAAGGGTGGGATGATATGGGAGAATGGCATTGAAACATGTTAATTATCATATGTGTAATCAATCGCCAGCCCAGGATTGATTCTCGGGGCTGGTGCATCGAGATTTCCCGGGGGGGAGGGAGGAGGGAGGGGGGAGGGAGGGGTTTCTGGAGGGGGAGCATATGTAAACCCATGGTGATATCATGGCATTGTATGGCAAAAACAATAAAAGGGAGAGAAAAAAAACCTTTTGTCTTAAAAATAAAGAAAAGTATCTTCCCAGGTGATATTACCACACTGCTGTTCATTTTTCACATTTCAATTCCATTCATCTCCTTGCAAGACCATTCTGTCCTTTAACGGCTGGCCAGAGATGTTTGGGCCTTCCCTTGTGGCTCAGCTGGTAAAGATTCCCCTGCAATGTGGGATACCTGGGTTCAATCCCTGGGTTGGGAAGATCCCCTGGAGAAGATCCATGGAGTCCCAAAGAGTCAGACACAACTGAGCAACTTTCACTTTCAGAGATATTAAGCAACTTGCTCAAGGTCACACAGCTAATTGGGGTGGAACTGGGACTAAACCCTGGGCTTTGGGGCTCTTCCACCCTGCAGAGGGAGTAAAGGTTGTTATTATCAGCTCCTCTCATGAGGGAGAATCAGCTAAGTTAAAAAGCCAAGCTCGGAACCAAGAGCCTGGAAGGTTTGAGGGAAAAGATCATTAGTTGACAAATTATCATGATCATTATTAATATTATTATTCATATGCTATGTCTGCCACAGAAAAAAAAGGTTTATTTAAAATGCACATAATAATTTGAGTTTGCTCCAACATTTATTTTCTGTCTAAACTATTTTTTAACTGATATGAATGCAAAGACTTCTGAAGACAAAAAGCAAGGCTTTTTAAAAAATCCATAACCTTAAATTAAGACCACATTTATTCACACTGCTGCTCACAGCCCAGAACTTTCTTCCTTTTAACCCTTCAGTGACATCAGCAAGCCACATTTCCACCTCATCTTGGTCAAATTTTTCTTTTTGCTGGTAGCAACTGAATTGGAAGACCAAAGTATAACACATTTCACAGTAAGAATCCTAATGGGATTTTTAGTAAGCGGGCCCTACCAGCCCACTTCCCCAGTGAAAACACGCTTCTAATTGATCTCCATGTAGAAACAGCAGCTGGTGATGAGAACCACTATGTTCTGGTGGGTAATTATTTTATCAGGACAAGCACTTCCATCAATGATAAGAGAGAAACAGCAGGACGTGGGGAGAGACATACAGAGAGGGCCAAACAGACAGACAGACATAGATAAGACTCAGCGAAAACCTGCCTGCAGAACCCACAGCCTCGAAACCTGAAATTGGAAGTTTCTGATAATTCATGACGCCCTGGAGCCAGGTGGAGGCAGGGAGGGGCTGGAGGGGCCAAAGGCGCCGGCTCCCCGCGGCGCCTGCGCTGGCCCGGAGCTCTGTTAGGGGGCACTGTGGGGCCGCAAGTGCCGATTCCCCATCCTCCAACACCCGCAGCTTCCGCCGGCCTGCCTGCCTTGGTTGAAACCCCCGTAGCTCTTTTGGCAAAGAGTAGGTGTGTCCTGGCCAGATTCCAGTTTGGGTAATTACAGCCTGTCAACCTAAATTCCCCCCAGGATTGCAGTTAAATATGGTACCCGTCTTCACAATTAAATTTTCGCTCTAATAGGACACTCGATTGTCATGTTACGTGACAGTTAAATAGCGGCTGCATCGTACCCTAGAGGTAGCTGCACTTTTGTAGTGACTACAAAGATTTCTCCGGGTGTAATAAATGACCTGTATGGACAGAATCAGGGGCTCTTTCTACTAAATGAGAGTTGGTAACTTTGCTCATTATTCAAATTATTTTCTCGAACTCATTCAGGGAAAAAAAAAAAGAGGAACCCTTACTACTCCAATATCATCTCCACTTCTTTCTCCTGGAAATAAAAATCAGGATTCCAGGTTGTTGCAGTACCGGGGTGGGAGGGAGCTTCTGACTAGCCTTCCAGCCCCAGGTCCCCTCCATTCCTTCCTTTCAACATCACAGGATTCTTGCCTTTCTCTAAATGTGCCATGGACTTCTCCTACCTTGCCTGTGTTCCTGGCTCTCCCACAGTCTGGAACATCTTTCTTTTGTTTTCTGCTTTCAGAGACCTTTTATACTGGTAAAGTCCAGCTTAAATGCCACCTCCTTCATCCTCCTACCTTCTCCTCCAATTTAGTGTTTCTCCTCTGATGGCCCCCATTCAATATTGCTATTACCCTCGCTCAGCACTTATTAAAATTTTTGTTGTATATTACAGTAAGTTGTTTACATATCAGGTACATGCACTGAACTACAAGCTCCTTGAAGACAGGGGTCTTGATTACTTTTCCTTATACCCAAGCACAACTCTTAACAGATATGTTTGATAGGGGAAAAAGGCATCTTTCTTTCTTTTCCAAAAGCATAAGTAAGAATAGCTGATATCAGTTTCCTATATGCTGATCATTGTTTCAGCCCTCACCATCTCATAAAGTATCATTATCATTGTGTCATTCTTATAGATTCAAACACTGAGGCCCAGAGAGGTTAGATAATTTGTCCAAGGCCACACAACCAGTATAATAAATGGTGCTAAGAACGAATCCCTTAGGGTTCACCCTTCCTCAGCCTGGAACCTCATACCTTTATGCTGCTGGGTAGTATAGGTTTTTAATTAAACATACCAGTCATTCCCACTGTTTTCAAAATTTTACATCAATCCAGGTCTATGAAAGCACAATTCGTTTTCTGAAGGGGTGAGCGTGAGGTTGGGAGAAGATGATGAGACAGAACACACTTGTCTCCGTCTGCTTAGGCTAGCCTAAATAACAAGTGGGCTGCTTTCCGAAATCCACCTTCTTGTTTGTCAGTTTCCATCCTTGGGCAATTATTTCACACTGAAAATGAGAAGGTGATAATCTAAAGTATTCGCAGCCAGTCTTGCTTATAGAGGTGTGAGCAAAGAGGAAGACGGCATGTTGTGATTACAGAGAGAAGAAACAAACCACAGTGATTGCGGAAGGGGTCAGCCTCATTATTCTAAAGCATAGTTTTCTGAACCCATAGAAATATTTTATTCCAACAAGTTAATTCCTTTAAGTGGTGAGCACTGAGTGTGGTAGACACGATTATCTTTCTTAGGTTCCTGGCCGCTTTCTCCCCGCCTGGCTGGGGGAAGGATTTCTGCAGCTCACCTCGTGCAATTAGAAACAGCCCCACAGGGCAGAGGTGCAGCCTGCGTTGTGAGATACTCTTCTGCTGCTGAAATAAAAACAGCCTTTGAGAATATTCTCCTGCCAAAATCATTTTAGCATTTCACTGTCACACAGCGGGAGGCAGCGAGAGAGAGAGAGAGAGAGAGAGAGAGAGAGAGAGAGAGAGAGAGAGGCAGAGAGCATCCTTTCCACGAAAACCAAGCAAGACCTCATGAGTCTTTCCCGTGTACAAGGAAATTAATTAATTTCCTTTTTTATTTTTCAAAAAGGGGGCCATAAAAACATAGTTCAAGATGTTACATTTTCATAAGGAAGAAGTCTCCATTGTAAATGAGGACCTCTTTTAAGACAAGGCTGTAATGAGATTGCCCGTGGTGATGATGAATGGGGAGGGTGAAGGGTCCTTGGCTTCCTTCTGGGGGAAGAAACATCCTCGAAGGCGGAGGCGAGGGCTGCCTCGGGCGGCAGCGCTGATACCAGCGCCAAACACCAAACGCTGTTCTCTCCCAAGAAGCTCACGGAAGAAAGGCTGTTTCAAAACCAAGGAAGAAGAACAGCAGGAAAGGCAATTTAGAGGGTGAGCCAAGTTGGTTGCCTAAACAGAGGCCAGCAGTGCCATCAGGGGGCGCTGTACAAGGTCCAGCAGCTTCCCCTTCACGGGCGGCTCCCTAGTGCGTCTCTTTCAACCTGGGAGGATTTTCTCTCTAGCAGTTGCTGGAGAGAAGGGAGAACTTGACTTTCACTGCCCCTTCATAAATGCCTTTTTATTTTTGTTATTTCTGCATGCCTTTTATGGCTGGATTGCACCCCTCCTTCCCCCCGACCCCTGCAATTAATCTGTTGAAGCTCTAACCCCCAGGACTTTAGAAACGTGACTATATTCGGAGCCCAGAGCTGCTACATAGATGACTAAGTTAATATAAGGCCCTTAAGGTGGGCCTTAATCCCATCTGACTAGTGTCCATAGAAGAGGAAATTGGGACACACAAAGGGACCCCAGGAGTGTGCACAGACTGAGTGAACACCATGTGAGGACACAGTGGGAAGGCAGCCATCTGCAAACTAGAAAGAGAGAGGTCTCAGGAGAAACCAAACCTGCTGACACCTTGGTCTTGGAGTTCTAACCTCCAAGAACTGAGAGGAAAGAGATTTCTGTTGTTTAATCCACCCAGTCTATGGTACTTTGCTATGACGGCTGAGGAAACTAATATCCAAGTATTTTTCACAATATGGTCTGTGGACGACCATTTGCATCAGAAAGTGATGAGCAGGTTAAAATGTAGATGTCTGGGCCCCCCGCAGACCTACTTAATCACATCTCTGAGGCCCAGGAATCTAGTTGGTCAGTCCCAAGCCCCCCAGGCCATCCCAGTGCACACCTGAAGGGGCAAAGTCCCTGCAGCTGGAATTTGCAGAGAGAAAGGATCAACTTGGTGGTGATCTGAAGGAGGCTGCCCAAAGACCACCCTGCCTGACCCCCCCCCATCCCCCTTAGAAAGGCACGCTTCGCAGGTAAACATCGCCCTCTCCCCGGTGGATCACTTTTCAGTGCAAATAGCTCCTGGATGGGGGTGACAAATTAAGTCAATAACCTTTGAGTATGAATTCATTTATCAGCTGAATTCCTGTGGGATTGGAAGGATGCCAAACCTAAGAAAAACCGGAGAGAGGGAGGGAGTGGGAGGTGTTGAGAAATGTCAGCACGGTCCACAAAGTGAGGGGGGGGAATGGCGCCACCTTGACAGCTTGGCTCTAGGCTGGCCCGCCACGTGGGATGGGGGGCGAGGTGGCCCTGAGGTGGGCCTCAAAGAGCTCACAGGGCACTGCTCTCCCACAGGGTGGGGGATAGAGCAGTGCCACGGTGGTGGGGCTTTGGGGAAGACACCTGACTCCTGGCTGTCTCTTGTTTTCTCTTTTGCTGCTTAGAGGCTGAGGGCAAAGCCGGTCCCGCTTCCCTCTCTCTCTAGGAATGAGGTGGGCAGGGGCCTTGCGGAACTGGGACCAGGAGGGCATAGAACCAAAATACTGAACAACTGATCTGGCGTAGACGTGAACCCTGCAGGACAGAAAGCAGTCAGAGGAGGCTGGAGCAGGATCCATCCCTTTGTTTCAGGAGTTAACAACTCAGGGGCCCTGGACCTTGTGCTTTGTCCAAACAGCGCAGGCCTGAATAAGTGGGAGGGTCTGAGAAGGTGGCTTTGTATTTGTGGGGCTCTCATTGTTATTTCTCTGCCTAGGAAGGAGGCGGATCCCCTCCCCCTCCACCCCCCAGGGGCCTGGCTTCGGATTGGAGCTCAGTGTAGTCCAGGCCAACACGATTCCTGTGTGGTTGGGTCACACCTGAGTCCTCTGTTTCCTGAGTCTTCCAGCAAGTTCTAATGGGCTAGAAGCATCAGCTAGTGGGTGGGGGTCAGGCTCTGACTGCTGACAAGCAGTTGCCTAGAGAGGGCTGCCCAGGGGCCCAGGCACTTGTGGCCATCTCCGAAGCCACGGCACTGCACTTGATAACGAGTTGAAACTGGGAGCCCTCGGCAGGAGTAGATGGACACTTTCCTGAACCAGAGCATCAGTCTCCCTGCAGCCCGTTAGGTGCTAAGCATCAAGAAATGTTCTTTCTGGCTCCCCAACTTCTATGGAAAAGGGTGAATCTCAGATGAAATAGCAAAATGGACACTGGCTCAGGATTCCAAACTCAGTTCCTCGAAGCAGCAGATGGCTGGAGGAGGGCGAGGATCAGCTGCTGTTGTTTCTCTAGACAGTGCTCCTGGTGACAGCAGACAGTGTGGCGCCCTGCCCACATCCCCTTGGATCCCTTTAGACCCTTTGTGTGGGCTTCCTGTCCACTCACTGCCGCTCACTGTGCTTTTCCTTCTAATACCCAGCACCAACACTGTGCTTCAGGAGGACCACCCTCAGCCTATGAGAAGGGAGCCCCTCTGCACAACTGTGCAGGTAACTGGACATGCCTTGGGGTTGGCCTACCCCCTTGGTGGCTCTTGGTCATGGGCTGATGAGGGCAGAAGTGTGGGAACCTGGCTCCCTTAGACTGGGAGGCCTATGGCACAGGCCAGGTGGGACTTGCCTGACTGCACCCCCTGCTTGCTTCCTTCCCTTCTCTTTTCTTTTTCCTGCTTCCCCTTCTCCCTTGCAGGTCACTCCTGAAAGTACTTCCTTACTAAATCACTGGCATGGTTTCCTCCTGGGAGACACAACCTAGATTACACCCCCAAATTTCTGAATTTTCCTTCCATTAATAAGGGATCACAAAAGAGTAGGACACAAATTAGCGGCTCAACAACAACGACAATGTCTCACAAACAAAAGAAATGCTCTCTCCCTCTCTCCCTTGACACCCATCCATGGCTCAGAGGTAGGTTAGGAGATGAGATCTGCTCGCCCTGGCTTTTTCTTCTCCCAGAGCCCCCCAGCCCATTTCCCCAGGTTTCTGATCTTGGGCCTCACTTCCCTCTGTAGGCCTTCAGTGTGCCCCTCCAGTGGGGCACAGGGCACAGGACACAGGTCTGCTTGACCTCTGGGTCTGTACAAGAACCCAAGTTCTCCCCATAGCCAGGCTGTCATTGGTTCAGCCAGGCTCCGGGAACCTCTCTCTGGTCCACCTATCATCTCCTCATGCCCTCTGCTGTTTATAAACTCCTTAAGCATGGTCAATATCCCATCATACTGCTCAGATCCCCCTCCAAGGATGGACATGTTTTACAGCCTGCACTCAGTCTCCAGTGGGTCAGCCCTACTGGGTGTGCCTCAGCCGTCTCTCCCAGGGTCATGGTCTTTCCGGGGTGGCCTGCCTCTGGCCAGTGGATAAAGCAGGGATAGGAAGGTGTCCACCGTGGGACACCCTTTAAAACAACCTTGTACCAGAGTTCCCTGCTGTGCTGCCTGAGGTGTTCTCAGGCCTGCAGTGCATGTCCAGTTCTTCCTATGTACCATCTCGTTTTCAGCTCCTTCTTTTCAAAGGCATCGATCCCCAGCAGACACCTCATACTCCAAATTCCACCTTAACATCTATTTCTGGCGAGCATAACTGACCACTCTGGGATAATAGACCACGGCTGTTATCCCCAGCACCAACCAATGGGGCTAGCTCCAGGGAGGCACATGTTTGCTGACTTTAGTCTAACTGTTCCTAGGTAGAGTTAACTTTGAAGGAGTTACGTGCCTGGCACCAGGAGAAGAAGAAAGCTGAGCATTTCACATGAATGTTTCCTTTAGTCTTCAGACAAACCCACAAGGAAAGTATCAGAATAAGTCCCATTTTGCAGAGGGGGAAACTGAGGCACAGATAGTAAATGAGGGTGTCAAAACATGAGCCTGAGCCCCTCACCACCCTGCTAGAGCAAAGCACTGGACCCAGCAGACAGCTGACGGCTCTCAGCAAAGAGGAACCCTAGGGTGACACAGGGCAGCCAAGAACTGACACAGCATTAGAGGGCAAGCACCCAGGTGGGGGGGGCAGGCTCAGACACTTTCCTAGCCTGTGTCATCTAGGACAGTTGTCTCTCTTTGCCTCTCTCTCTCTTTTTTTCCTTTTTTTTTCTTCTTGGCCAAGTTGTGCAGCTTGTGGGATCTGAGTTTCGCAACCAGGGACGAACCTGTGCCCCCTGCAGAGGAAGCACAGAGTTCTAATCACTGAACTGCCAGGAAAGTCCCACTGTTTGCCTCTCTTAAAGTCATTGCATCATAGGCTGCCTGAACCAGTAACACCCACAGCCTAGCCTCCCCGTGGTACAAAACAGAGGCAAGCCCAGAGAGGTTAAGAAACTTCTCAAAGGTCACAGAGCTGACTAGTGTCTAGCTCTCTAGACCAGCAGGGGTTCCCAGCCCATGCCCTCTTCCCCTTCCCTCCATGACATGACCTGAAGGAATCCCCTACTTTCCTGGACCAACTCTGGAATCAGGAGTCAGATGCCTTCCCAAGATACCCTCCTCGCTCATTCAGCCTCATCAGTACTTGAGCACCTCTGGGATATAAGGGGACTGACTCACTGAGAGAGGGTAGCGGTAAGAGTGATGCAACAGTGCTACCTCATTTTTACTGCCACCTTGCCCCAGTTCTATTATTACATTTCTCACTTCCTTAACATAAAAACATAACAGCATGATGGCAAGTGGTTAAGTGCTAGGAAATCAAACAAGCCTTCGTGTGAAACCCGCCTTACCTCTTTCTAGCAGTGCGACCTTGAGAAATTTACTGAAACTCTTTGAGCCTCAGTTCCTTCCTCTAGGTGGTGAGGGGAAATCAAGCCTGAGAGTTGCCTCATCAGGTGGAGCATAGGTTACATGGAATAATGAATGGGAAGGCCTTGGCCCAGGGCTCCCGAACACAGTGAGGCTACTGGAAATTGTAGCCATTGTTATTTTTATTAAAGATACATAAGAGATAACACCAGTGGCACCCAGTAATCATTCATCTGAAGTACTCAGTAGGAAAGAACAAATCAGTGCATGCATTAATTAGGGCTCCTGTAGCAGAAAGGCTTTATCTTATAGATGTGATGCCTCTGGGAATAGAAGTAGGACCACACTCACCATCTCCAGACCATAATCCATCCCTGGCCACCGAAAGCCCTGCAACCTCACTTTTCCAAACTCACTCCTGATACCACATCTGGAAACCCCAAGATTCAGGTTTTCTTAAAGTCAGAATGAAGGCAGTCTGAGTGAAACAAAGATCTGCTGGAAGCAGGGGGTGCAAATGATCTATGGTGCTTCAATAACTCAGTGGACAGAGCGAACCAGGATGGTGCTCCCCATGCTCCCACTGCAGACACACCGGGCTAACTGATCAAACATACTGAAAAAATGAATAAGTACACAGCTTGAGGAGGAAGGAAGGAAGGAAGGAAAGAGTCGGGGGAGGGAGGGAGGAAGGGGGAAGAAAGGGAGGAAAGAACAAAACAGGAAAGAAATCCACAAGTTCCGCAAGGAACTCTTCATTTCTGATCAGTGATGTCTGTTGACCTAAGGCAGAAATAATAGAGAAAATAAATAGAGAAAAGAATTTAAAGTTCTGCAAGCTCAGCCATGAAGGTCACAGAACCTAGACTTCCAGAGCCTTTACACATGAGACAGCCTGATGCTGTAAGGTCTGGTCTCCCAACATGA
>ML664662.1:2304429-2357589 GCA_007570785.1 Antilocapra americana
CTGGATTTGTTGCTTTCTATCTGTGTGACATTGGGAGGATTATTTAATCTCTGTTTATTTATCTACACTTCTTCATCTATAAAAACAAAAGCAATAAACACCTAACTACCAATTTCACAGAAATCCAATTCTCAATCATCCTTAATTTCTGCTAGGATCTCTCTCACATGCACACACACATTTTCTCTGTCTCTTTCAATGTACGAGTTAAGATTCTTCTGGTTGCAAGTGACAGAGATCCATTTTATTTTATTAATTTATTAATTTTGCTGTTTATTTTTTATTGTTTTTAATCGGAGGATAATTGCTTTACAATTGTATGGCAGAAACCAACACAACATTGTAAAGCAATTGTACACACACATATATATTCCCTCCCTCTTGAGCCTCCCTCCCACCCTTTCTCCCCTAATTCCACCCCTCTAAGTCATCACAGATCACCTGGCTGGACTCCCTGTGTTATATACCAGATTCCCACCAGTCATGTATTTTACACTTGGTAATATATATATATATATATATATATATATATATATATATATATATATATGTGTGTCAGTGCTACTTTCTCAGCTCATCCCACCCTCTCCTTCCCCTGCTGGGTCTATAAGTCTGTTCTCTAGGTCTGTGCAGAGACCCATTTTAAACCACAAACCAGAAAAAAAAACATGCCAAGGGTATTTATGAGTTCAAGTAACTGAACTTATTGGGATCTCATCTCTGGCCTTTGCATGGCTTGTCATTGGTTTTTCTTCCTAGACCTCAATTGCTCTTACTAAAACCAGATGGGAAAGATTGCTTCAAGCAGCTCCACCTTTTCTGTCCTTACAACTTATAATCTCAAAAACCGAATACCAAATTGATCGTTGCAGCAGAAATATCTCCGGGCAGATTCACTGGTCTGTTTTGGGACACATGTCCTGCTCTGAGCCAATCACCCTGGCCAAGAGGCTGCATCTGGCGCTGATTCCGTAATGTCAATGGACCTTTCTGATCTATGTCCTCTCTTGTCTCCAATGGATGCAATGTTGTGCTCTCCCAGGCTGGTATCAAGCCGTGCAGGATGAAAGATGGACAGTCCTTGCACAAATGAGACTTCTCTTCTCTATCTGCCCATGCACCCCCTTGCCTGTCCTCCCTACTGGTGGTAATATGTGAAAAGTAGAGGCAAGGTCAACATCAAAAGAGATCACATTCTAGAAATACAATGACGGCAGCCAAAAGAGATCAAGGGAAGATTGGTGTGGAAGATGCGTTCTTCTATGTTTATACTATGAAATTCTAAACAGGAAGTTTAATATGACCAGACAACAAATTATCATTTACATTTCCTTGCAGTAAGAAAATGTCTTTCTCAGTAAGACACATTTGTGATGCTCCTCAATGAAACACAGTAATGACCTTTGAGAGAATCATTGGAAACCATGGTCCATGGATGGTACTATACATGATGCAGTGTCCTGGATAAAGTAAAAGTGGAAGTGTTAATCGCTCAGTCACGTCCAACTCCTTACGACCCTGTGGACTGTAGCCTGCCAGGCTCCTCTGTCAATAGAATTCTCCAGGCAAGAATCCTGGAGTGGGTTGCCATCTCCTGCTCCAAGGGATCTTCCTGACCCAGGGATCGAACCCGGGTCTCATGCATTGCAGGCGGATTCTTTACCATCTGAGCCACCTGGGAAGCCCACTACCTTAAATAAATGAAATAAGTGCTAGGAGGGAACTGAAGAGGTAAGACAATCTATATAGTTTCAATACAAAGAAGTTCCAAAGAGCTGTGGCATTATGAGTAATAGCAGCATTGCTACCTTTTTCTTACAGTGAGAGATAGGAAGTTGTCCAAGAATGACACATTTGGCCATAAAGAGCACAAAGAATGATTCCTGGACCTGAAACATGAAGAGATGATGCCAGGATACTATGAAGAATCTTCATAAGCACTGATTGGACAGTAAACAAGTATGTAAGCTTCTCTTCTATACTCACTATATCTTCATCAGTAAATCACTACACCTCACATAAGCCCATGAATTGTGTAGCACATTGAAAATTTAAAATGTTTATGTGGATAGTCCCCTATCCACCTCCAAAACAATACTTGAGTGGGTGCCCCTGCACAACCTAGGGGTAACTCAAAACAAGGCTGAAGGGATTGTTGAATTATAGTGCTTGAACCTGTACCCCAGCCTTGTGGCTTCTTTATTTTTTCTATAATTGATCTCAGTGTGCAGCAGGTAACCCCTCATTCTTAGTCTAAAAGCTTCCATTTTGGCCTTGGCATTTGGGTAGTAAAAACAACAGGCTGGTTGCAAAGCCCAGTTAATCTGCCCCTTGCTTCCAAGTTCAAAGCTCCCATTCAATCTGAGTGAATGACTCATTACAATAAGGATAATTATTACCTTTGTCAGGCAAAGAGTACTCATCTGGAGATATTTGGAAGTAGCCAAAGATTTCCAATTTTCCACAAATCTCTTCCTGGGACCAATTTTATCCCCCATTGTGCTTCCATCTTCCCTGCCTTGGTGAGCTCCAACTTTAATCAGGGCAGAAAATAGGCACTTTTCAGTTCTCCCAAGGGTCTGGATCGTGTTTCTCAGCCATTTGGGGTTGTTGGCCACATTAAGCAGCATCTCTTAGCAGAGGAATATGCTACTCCTTATAAGCTTTAAGATGGAATAGGCTTTCTTGTAGGGCCTTGGGGAAAGCTGCAAGAAGTAGACCCCACACGACATCATCCTGATATTTTGCTTCTAAGCCCAGTAGTTTGTGGGGATAGGCATATTGCTTGCTTCTGAAGATACAGGGGGTGACAATTTAACCAGCTGTTTTGCCACTTCTAAATGAGGACTTACTTGGTTGGCAAGTAACAGACGTTGACACTAAAGAAGGAAAATGGTATGCCATAGATTGGGTAGCTTAAGCAGCAGAAATTTTCTCACAGTTCTGAAGCCTAGAAGTCAGATCAGGGTGCCAGCATGGTCAGTTCTGATGGGGACCCTCTTCCTGGCTTATAGATGGCACCTTCTCACTGTGTGCTCATGTAGTCTTTCCTCAGTGATTGTGTGTGGAGAGAGAAAGATAGTTCCCTCTTTTCTATGTATTAAGCCACTAGTCCTATTTGATTGGAGCCCCACCCTTATGACCTCACTTAATGTTAATTACCTCCTAAAAGCCCTATCTCCAGTTACAGTTACATTGGAGGTTAAAGCTTCAACATATGAGTTTGGGGGAGATACAATTCAATCCATAGCAGTTTTATTAGAGAAATTTGGGAATGCTCACAGAGCTAAGTAATCAAGACAATCAGAACTTGGGACCAGTGGAAATCGTGTCAGCTCTGGATATTAATAAAAATAATGCATAAAGCATATTTTCCAGGCACTGGAAAATAAATATTTATAAAGATTTAGCTATGGCTCCTTTGACGTTTGTTCATTCAACTCAAGGTTCAAATTTTTAAGGAGAGAGAGTAGATGACAAGCTGAGCCTGAGTCATGTACCCAGACTGGAATTAATCATCCTTTTCAAAGGAAGGAATAACGTTTTCTGATTGGTCATTCTGGCTTGTGTGTGTGTATGTGTGTGTGTGTGTGTGTGTGTGTGTGCGCGCGCACGCAGATCAAGTCAGTGTCATCCAAATCACACAGAATAGGCTTCTCATAAGAAAGTTCTGTTAGGTGGAAAAGAGGCAAAGGTGGACAGATAGACAGAAAAAGTAAGATGTCTACCACAAAGTGCCAAGATTTTATACAAAAATTGTTGATGTATATCTTTAAGGAAAGTATTGGTTGGCCCAAGAAGGAAAAAATTGCTGTGCATTGTCGACTTTACACTTTCAAGGTGATAATGATGTGAAGAATTGAGCTTAGACCTTCCAAGTCTTAACAGGCCCTTGGAGTTTGTTTTCCAGGCAGATTAATTTCCAAAAAAAGAAGAGGCAAGATGCGCTTTCAATGCAAATCATTTGTCACTCCAGAGTTGCCAAATTTATCTTTTTAGGGAATGGCTAGAGGCCAGATATTAGATGCTTTATCATGAAACACAACTGACTGTTAAAAAAAAAACTATGGTTGCAAAAGTGGAATAGCAGAGCTGACAACTATTGAGTATCTACTCTCTGCCAGCTGTGGTCAGCACTGTGGGAATGCCTTCATCAAATCTATTTCCCCCATCCTCTTTTCCAACAAGATCTTTATGTCATTCACATAATCATCCCTTCTGCATCCAAACCATGTAACTTAGGCAAAGGTGACCCCTACCTCTATCAACAAAGATGAATCCTGATTCATGGTAATCAATCACAGTCATCCATTCCTCTTCTCTTCCAATGGGTTCATAGACCCTAAAGCCCATTGCAATGGGGTGCTCCTCTTGCAATGGATATTGATCCAGGAAGATGGCAGTAACCGAGGTCAGCCCAATGGAATTGAAGGGAAGGTATTTCTTTTCATATCTGGGAGTGGTTTGCTCTTTCCCTTCCACTGGCAATGGACAAGCAATTCCACTGCCCTGGTTGCTGCCAACAGCTTTGTTTCTTCAAGGTGGGGTGATGAGAGGAAAGCCAAGTCAAGAAAATAGCTGATAGATCAGGACCAGAGCCCCAGCTGTATGATACCTGAAGGGTTCTTCCCTCATTGGATTACATGAGATAATTTTTAAAGCCATTTCCACTCAGGATATCTATTGCTTACAGCCCAAAGCATCTCTAAGCCAGATATTGTGTTAAGTAATGACTTTATATGCCTAATCTCATTTTATCCACATACCACCCTAGAGGGGTAGTATTATTATCCCCATTTTATAGGTGAAAAAAACTGAGGCACAAAAATGTTAAGTGACTTGTTCAGGGTCACTTACTGAATTCACTCATCTGCTTCCAAAATCCACATTCTAAGCCAGTAAAAGTAAAGTGGGTTTATATATACCAACATTCCTAGAAAATTATAGTGAAATGGATATGTTATTTTATAAATCTTGTTTTCCCAATAACTTGGATGAAAGTTTCAGAGGTTCTTTGTCATCACTCCAGATTGACCTCCAATTTCTAGGGGGCATACACTTCTTACCCCCTACATCTCTTGGCAAGTAAATGGCTAATGTTCTGTGAGAAAACACATCACCAGGGAATTTCCCCAAACTTTGAAAAGTCAGTGATATTGTGAGCTCTAGTTTTCTTAAGAATAAGACCCATCTTCTGGGCAGAATAGGGAAAAGAAGTTCAAAATCTCAAGGTCTCAAGTTGTCCAGTAATGCAAAGACAGGAAGTCAGTTGGCTGACATTTAAGCTGTGCAGGAAATGCAGCAGGCAGCTGGTCTCTCCTTGCCCTACACCCTGTGGGTTTACACTCTATGAACAAAACATAGTTGCTAAGAGTCCAAGCCTTGGAACTCCACACACCTGTCTGAATTACCACTGTGACCTTTCTTAGCAATGTAGACCTCAGCAAATTAATTAACGTCTCTAAGAATGAATTTTTACATCTTTAAAATGAAAATAATGGTAGTACCTACTTAAGGCATTACTGAGTTAAATGAAAAAATAGTTAGCATTCTTTGATGTGCAGCTATGACAACACATCCTCAAACTCAACAGCAAACAGAATCACCATTTCATCTCACATTTATGAATCTGCAGGTGTGTGTGTATCAGTGGACTTGGGTGAAGCTTGGCTGCGCAAGTCCACTTCGACCTGTAGTTCAGCTGAGCTTGAATTGAAGCTATAGGTGGGTGGTGATCAGGTCTGCTCCACTTGTTTTCATTCCGAGGTCCTACCAACCACACTGGGACATACAATAAATGGCAAATATCAAGAGCCTGACTCACTAGAGCAAGTTTTAGAAGTGACACTTGTTGAAAACCGAGAGCTGGTAGGTCATTGCCCTTCCTTCTCTATCAGTTTTGAGAGGAGACACTTAGAAGAAGAGCTGGACCAAAATGCCAGCACTCTTTAACCACAGAGCACACTCATGGCCCCATAATCATGGCTCTTCTTTAAATCCCCAACCCCAGTTTAGATAGTTTGCAGACATACTGGCCTCCTCAAAGAGACTTTAGGGAACACTTAAGGGGGCAAAATTTGAGCAAACGCAGAACTCACCAGGACCACAGTCCATTACGGCTCATGCAGGTGGGCTTCTGGTCTTAAGCCCTGAACCATTTCACTCTCACTCAGCCACCTACTTCCTCAAGGATGCCCATCTTCCCAGGTCCCTGCCCACCTCTCACATCATTGGGGGGTGGGGTGGCAGGACAAGGGTTGAAGTGAAGGTGATTGACCCACGAGCCCCTATCTTTTCCAGAATGCCATTTTGTCTCTCTTTGTTATAACAGACTCAAATTTGTCCCAAGTATGTTACATTCCAGATGGATAGTGGGGGCAGAAGGAAAGAAAGGGGCCAGTTCCAGTCTCTGGTCTGAGAGACCCAATTCTTCCTCTAAGTGATAGGCCTGGCCCTGGCAATTTGAACAGGGAAAGGCTGGCTCCTCACACCCTACCATGATGCTCAGGAATTGCTTCATTTCCATTAGAGATGTGACACCCTAACATAATTTCACCATGAAATGCATTTAACAGTCATACAATGAGAAAGACACTCATAGAGCCAAGTTGGGGGGATGACTTTGTTACAAGTAGATTTGTATGCACTACAAACCTTATCGTTTGTTATGGCAGGCGTCTTGCTCTTCAACTTCGTGTTTGTTCCAGTTGGGATTTTAAGGCATAAATAGACAAAATAATCACACAACCAACAAAGAGGCATAGAATCCTCTGCAGCATGTGTTCGGAGGCAGTTCAAAGTGGCTGCATAAGAGATTCTTCCATAAGAGGATGATAAATGGGGAAACACATTGTTTTTCCTATAGATCAAGACATCTGACTGTAAGGAAGGGATTTTGAGATGCTAGTCATGGTAATGGATGATGAAAAGATCAGGAAATGCCCAAGATGATCAAAGAGGGATGGGAAGCTGGAATGAAAAACAAAGGGAAGCCAATTAAAAACATTATGTGATATTAACACACACCAATCAAAACAGCTAGAATGAAAGACAACGCCAAGTCTTGGAGGTGGAGCAACCAGAACTCTCGGTTGCTGCTAGTGGAAGGGTAAATTGGTCAGATCTCTCTGGAATACTGCTTTCCATTCTCTGCAAGAGCTAATCAAATGCCTACTTTGTGAACCTCACATATATACCAAGAGAGATGCATACATAAGTTAACCAGAATACATACACTTGAATATTAATAGCAACCCTATTCATACTAGCACGTGGTAGGAAACTACCATATGTCCATCAACAGTAGAATGGATAACTAAATGCTGGTATGTTCGCAAAATGGAATATTATGAAGCAGTGAGACTGAACTAACTACAATGACATATGACAATGTGAAGGAGTCTCACAAACATCGCACTGAGTGAAAGAAGCCAACCACAAAAGAGTTTGTACTACATGGTTTCATTTTCCATTTGGATGGTGTTATGAGTTGAATTTTGTCCCTCAAAAGATATGTTGACGTTCTAACCCTGACCTTATTTGCCACTAGAGAGGCAAGGCCACCAGTCAACATACTGATCAGTTTATGTAAAAAATGAACAAATAAGAACAAGGATTCTTGTCATCTCTCTTTTATCCATGAACAGAATAGCCCGCTGGTGGATAACGCCTGGGGCTTGTCAGTCCGTGTGGTGGAAGAGGGGCGGGCCTTCTGGGGTCAGGTCCCCACCCACAGGGTCAGGCCAGTAAAGATTTGAGGAAGGCACTGCCCAGGAGTGTGTATGTACAAGTCTGAGAATGTGAGCGATTCAAAACTGCAGAGACAAATATCAATCCATATCAATCAATATTTATTGCTGAGTAAATACCTACAGTATGCAAGGTGTTCCCCAGGGATCCAAGAGGGGAGTAGACCGAGACTCTGAAAGATTTACTCTTCTTGATTTTGCATTATCTGTGCCTCCAGCCCCTTCCATTAGCATGAATAATTAACAGCTGACAGAGCTATCAGCCACAATAAGAGCGTGCTTAGGACTCAGGGTTTGTCATGTGCCAAGGAAGAGAAAAGGCTCAGGGATTTGAAAGTGATTTCAGGGTGATGAAGGGTGGCGAAGAGGAAGAAGATGAAGCCTATTAAACACAAATGCCACGGAGTCCCTTCTTTTCTGCTTTTCCTACAAAATTACCTTTAAAGGCACATGTAATACATGAATGCGAAAATAGAAGTAGATTGAGAAAAACCTTTCAAACCACCCTTTCCTTTTTCTAGTCCCCTCTCTAGGGAGTAGTTGGAATGAACAGTTGAAGCGTGTCCTTTCACACAGAAATGAACATACATAGATTTTTTTATATAACTTTAATTTTATCCTATATATTATCCAGAGTTTGCCTTTGTTTCATAACAGTATATCTTGAACATCTTCCCCATTAGTATATACCAAGGACTTCATGGTACAGGCATGCTATGCCTTATTTATGTAATCTCTGCTCTATGGATGAGAATTCAGATCAATAATATTTTTCACTGTATACATATGTGTATGTGTGAATATCTGGGTACACATGCCATTGTATCTATGGGATAAAGCTTCCAGTGCATGGCTTGGAAGAGGGCTTGCTGGGCCAAAGACTGTGACCATTTTAAATGTTGCTAGAAGCTGCCAAATTGCCCTCCAAAATGTCTTTGCCAATTAAGACTCCCACCAAGAGCACACAACAGTGCCCATTCCCCTTCTACTCTCCCCAGGACTAGGTATTATCAATCCTTTTAATGTTTGCCAACCCGGTGGATGAAAAATGGCCCCTCATTTCTGTTTATAATTGCATAGGTCTGATTTCTAGTGAGGCTGAATATCTCATGTTTTTTCAAGCCCTCATCAAATCTGTAGGTAGGAAAACTGATTATACTGTAGTATTTTTTTTTTTAACAGAAAGAAGCACATAAGTAAGAAATGCGTCTTCTGGCCCAGTCATCTGATTCTTGGTGTGTGGTGCTGAAATCCAGCCAGAATGAAGTTACTAAAACCTCTGGCAGTGACTTGGGAAGGTAGATTTGTTCAGCTGTGTCCAGACCCAAGTAATTAGTTGACTGTTTGGGCATTTAGCTAGAACATTCTGCCAAGATGTTGTTCTCTCTAAGCTCCCAACAAGCAAAGGATGCAAAGGATGGTCCAGCTTCTTTTCTGAGTACGTTGGAGAAGCTTCCTGTTCTGTAGGGACCATGAAAATGGGTGATGGCTATCAGCTCAACTGCTGGCTCCAAAACCAGACCCCAAGGGTTGTTTAGAAAATGCTTGTGAAAACAAAAAATCTAAAAGATAGGACTGTCTAAATAACTCTAAACTGAAACCCCACTGCCACTACCTCAAGCCAGGCACCCACCCCTGGCACTTGACTCTAATCTCTCCATCTTTCTTCTGCCTCCAATCTTTCCACACCTCCAATCTAATCATGACACTCCAAAACTAGTGGAGTTTGTTACTCCAAACAAACTAGTAATTGTTTGTCAAAATCGGGGGCTTTCCCTGGTGGCTCAGGGGTAAACAATACACTTGCAATGCAGCAGACCCAGGTTCAATCCCTGAGTCCGAAATATCCCTTTGAGGAGGGTATGGCAACCCACTCCAGTGTTCTTGCCTGGGAAATCCCATGGACAGAGGAGCCTGGCAGGCTACAGACCATGGGGTCACAAAGAGTGGGACATGACTGAGCGACTAAGCACGTCAAAATTGAGCACCTACACTGCACCTGGCACTGTGTAAAGCATTTCACTAGCATTATCAACTACTTTAAAATCCATTGCTTAAAAGCCCTGAACACTGCTCTCCTGCTCATGCACACTCAACATGCTCCTACCTGGGAGCCTTGCTGTTCTGACATGTTCTTCTCCATGCCCAGTACCTGGCTCCCTCACTTTATTCAGGCCTCCCATCGAATACCACCCCTCATAAAGGTGACTCCCTGTCAGTCTCTGTTCCCTGCCCTGCCTCGTTTTCTTCATGGCCCTTTTCGCTATGTGCTATTTCATGTACACTTCTCAGTACAATGCCACTTCCTGCATTCAACTACAAGGTCAATGAAGGCAGAGACTTTGTTCATGCCTCAATTGCCCACAGCTTGAACAGTGCCTGCATGGGATTGGTGTTCAATAAAGCTTTGCAGAGGGTGTGCATTCTGAAAGCAGTTTGGCAATGCCTTGTAAAATTAAGTATGTAGATGGCCCATAACTGAACAATCTCACTGAGAAAAATTCATGAACAGGTCTATCTGTGAGAGGACATTTAGGAGGAGGTTTTCTGTGGGAGGAGAGAGTTATAAGTGACCTAGGTGTCCATTATTGAGGGAGATGATGAAAAAAACAAATTGTGTACACACCAGAGAACATGATGCTGCTGCTGGAGAAAACAAACTGTTCATACAGCGATGTGCATAGATCTTTTAAAAGAGTGTTGAGTGAACAATGTAATAAAGAGAATGACACTTTTAGCACAATACCCTTTATGGAAATTAAACACATATGCACAAAATAACACCATGCATTATACAAATACAAAAGAACATTTAAGGGTACTATTATACACCTTCAAGAGGGTGCCTCTGAGGGAAGGAAATAGAGGTGGAGGACTGAAGATTTAAAAAAGAGAGAGAAAGCAGAAGGCAGAAGTTCAATGGTCCAATGTTGATAGGGTTTGCAAACAGATATCCCTCTTAAAAGGAGAAAAATAAATAAAATGCCCTTTCCTCTTTCTCCATCTGCCTTGCTCCCACTCATCCTTTCAGCTTAGCTCAGACATAATCTCCATTGTGAAGCTTTCTTTGACCTTTCCCCATAGGATTAATTCTTCCTTTATTGACATTCCCATAGCATTTTAATGATAGTTTTATTTTAGCATTTATAACCTCATATAATAGCTATTTGCTTACACATCTGCCTTCTCCATCAGGTGATAACGAATGTGACTTATTAATTTTGGTACCTCTAGCTCCCAAAATTAGTTATGAAAAAAATTATGGTGAGTTTAAACAGGCATATGTTGTAGGGCATCAAGAATGACTCTAGTTTGAATTTAATCAATAAATATAGTGCTTTCAGCCAGTGGCTGATGTGGTAGAATAGAGATTTGGACTCTGGAATTGGACTTCAAACTCCAAGGCATTTTGTTTCTTATCTGGGGATAAGAAATGAGTAAGGTGCAGTCTGTGTGGCCCCAGGCACCTGTTAGACCAGCAGCTTCATCACCAAATTGAGTGGAGAGGTGAGGAGGAATTGAGAATGAGCTGCAGACCTAGCCACCAGACTGGGGCAGTTATGGGGGTGCTGCCCCAGTGGCAGGTGCTGCTAGAAGGGGTTTACCCTGGAAGCTAGGTCTGGCATCCAAAATCACAGCCACTTCTGGCCTCCATCTAGGCAAACATCCAACAATCAGGACAGGGGAGCTAAGACAGAGCAGGGGCCCAGGAACCCATGGTGGGTTGGACGTAAAAGTCCATGAAAATAGGGTACGACACCAGGGTCCCAGCAGTGGAGAGGGGTCTCCTGTGACTGGCAGGATTTTAGTTCCAGGTACTGATCCTTGTACTCAGAGCTTAGGCAGAGACAAATACAACCAACGTCCCCTGCCAAAGGACCTACTTGGTGCCAGGCGTGGTGCTGAATGCACAAAGGAAAGGAAACAGGGCCCACGGGGCATGGGAACTAGGGCACAGGGGTGTGGAGCTGGGACTGGAGAACAGGGGGAGAATCGGGTTTGGGACATTGGATTAGAATTTCAGCTGCAGGGAAGTTGATGCTGAAACTGGGCTCCGTGGCTGGAGTTATTATAGAGACTGGGGTGAGCGACGGGAATTGGGATGACAGATGACTCCAGATGTGTGCAGAAGCAGGGCTGCTGGGCTAGAGGTTGGGCAGATCCTGCCAGGCACAGTTCTCTTCTGCTGTAAATCCAACTTGCCTGGTGATCTTGGGTGCCTCTTACTACTTCCAGAGTTTTCGTTTTCTAATGTTGTTGTTTAGTCACTAAGTTGAGCCTGACTCTTTCCCAACCCCAGGGACTGTAACCCACCAGGCTCTCCAGACCATGGGGTTTCCCAGGCAAGAATACTGGAGTGGGTTGTCATTTCCTCCTCCACAGGATCTTCCTGACTCAGGGATTGAACTCACATCTCCTGCATTGGCAGGTGGGTTCTTTACCACTGAGCCACCTGAGAAGGCCTTCATTTTCTCATAGTAGAATAAAAAAAATCAATTCAACATTTGCCAAGCACTGGCTAGGTGCTCTTAGAATGTTCTAGATGTTTTCTATAACTTTATCCTCACGCCAGTCATCTGAGGCGGTATTAGGAGAATGAAGCTGGGGCACAGCGAAATTTTAGTGATGTGTGGATAGCAAACCTAGCATTTGAAGTCAGATAGTTCAATCCCAGACCACGCGCGCACACACACACATACACACACACACACTCAAGCACTGTCCTGCACTGCCTTACTAAAGAGTGTGTTGTTGGAGGGAGGACAGGGAAGAGAGTACAAGAAGGACCCAAATCCCCACTATCACTCCACAAAGATGTCATGACAGTTGAGAAACAGCTGCCAAGAGCCAAGCGGCCCACTTTCTTTGGTCACTGAGTTTCCCCTAGATGAGAGACAGAGCTGGCTAGAAATCAGATCTGACGGCTGTGTCTGGAGGCCCTGGCTTGATGCTGGAGACGCAGGTGACCTCCACCAGTGTGTGGATACAGGTGACTATGTCCTCAACAGGGTCATGCAGGCGCCTCCCACCCGAGCTTCTCTCTGGGTGGATCACCCAAGATGCTATGAGAACTACCAACAGCACATGTGGCACCCAGGGTGGCTGCAAGCTCCCCAAGGCTCTGGGCCAGGAATCAGTGGATCCTGGACCCAGGCTCTGAGGACCAATGGTTGGTAGAAATGTAGTTCTGTGATTTTTCTGAGAGGGGGCAGGGGATGTTCAGAACACAGGAAGACCTGGGCTGGGCGTACCAGAGGCCTTAGTGCCCATCCATATCTTCCTCCATTACTGCATCGCATTTGCCAGCACCCACCCATACCCCTTTCCCCAGGGCTTTTTCTGCCCTCAGGCCCTACTTCACCCACCTTTATAACAGGCCCAGAAGGCTGGGGGATGAACAGCCCCTGGGAGTAGTCCTCAGTTGATGGGGAGCTAGTGGGGTGCCTCCTCACCTCTCAGTGGGGACAGTTGTGAGGCGTGTGCTCTGCTGCACTGGCTCCCTGACACTACCAGCCACAGCTGCTGTTGCCCCAAGTGATCACTTGCTTGATGCCACGCCCTTTCTTCACTTACTCCCTTCTCTTCCCTGCCTCACTTCCTCACACCCCTTCCCGGGCTCCCGCTTCTCCCGAATAAACTACTTGCTGTCAGTGTCTCACAGCCTGCTTCTGGGAAACTCAGACTAAGACACCAGAAAGGGCTCTTGGTAGCGAATTACATCCTGACATTCTTCACAATCTCTAGATTCTGGGAGGGAAGCCTGTTCTCATATTCTCCAAAGATAGGTAGGTCAGGGGATGAAGCTCAGCTTAGAGTAGCCTGTGCTGTGCACTCAGTCACTTCAGTCATGTCTGAAGCTCTGCGACCCCATGGACCATAGCCTGCTGGGCCGCTTTGTCTGTGGGATTCTCCAGGCAAGAACACTGGAGTGGGTTGCCATTCCCTTCTCCAGGGGATCTTCTCATGCAGGGATGGAACCTGGGTCTCCTGCATTGCAGGCAGATTCTTTACCGTCTGAGGCACCAGGGAAGCCCTAGAGAAGCCAAGTAGGGGGCTGTTGCAATCTGGCTGAAGGCAGGCCTAAGAACTCTGCATTTCTACACACCTCCATGACCTCCTAGGTGGCTCCCTCGGACTCGAGTTACTACAGACTGTTTCTGCCTTAGAAAATGGAGGCGCCAGTGAACCTGTCTCTTTTGTATGTGGGTTCCTATTCTTGATACTCTGGTCTTCTTTTGCCACATCCAAATGGAAATTACTTTTCTGCTCCAGTTAGCAACAGTTTCTGCTTTCCAGGTGAATAAACATTATTCTCCGCAGGGGGAAAGGAGGCATCCA
Organism: Antilocapra americana; assembly: GCA_007570785.1. Lineage (NCBI taxonomy): Eukaryota > Metazoa > Chordata > Mammalia > Artiodactyla > Antilocapridae > Antilocapra > Antilocapra americana. Next base: position 2,318,517 of record ML664662.1, read on the forward strand.
AGTCAATTCCCACAGTTGTGCTGGCAGCCCCCACGCTCTCCTAGCTGGCCAGCCCCCTGCCCTTTGGTTTCATAAAGGCCCAAATCTGTCAACAGCAGGAGTCCCACCACCATTCTCACCTCTGTGAGACCCAGGTTCTCATGAAGAAATGCAGAAAAGGTCAAAAAATATAGCATTTCTTTAGGGCAAGGCTTTCTAGCCTCTTTCACCTCATGGAACTCAAGGATGATTTTTACTATTTGTTTGACATGCTGGGGCAAATGGATGTGGATGCTCTTGGCCAGGGGCAACTGACAAGAGGATTTTCTGTGCCTCAAGCCCCAGACAGCCTTCCTAGGAGAGCTGTGAGGATCAGTAACGTCCCAGCATATCTGTAACCCACTTGTGACATGACAATTGTATTAATAGGGTATTAACAACCCAGCATATCTGTAACCCACTTGTGACATGACAATTGTATTAATAGGGTATTAACAACTATTAGGGTTTCCCTGATGGCTCTGAGGTAAAGAATCTGCCTGCAGTGCAGGAGCTTCAGGAGATGCGAGTTTGATCCTTGGGTTGGGAAGATCCCCTGGAGGAAGAAATGGCAACCCACTCTGGTATTCTTGCCTGGAGCATCCCATGGACAGAGGAGCTTGGGAAGATCAGTCATAGGGCCACAAAGAGTTGGACATGACTGAAGTGACTTAGCACACACACACACACACACACACACACAACTATTAACCGTACAAAGTCATAGTGTGGGGCCCAAGCGCAAGTGGTTCTTCTCAGAGGCTCTGGATTCTGGCTACATCTCAGTTCTGCTATTTCCTAAGGTCTATTTAAAAATAACTCCATTTTCTTAAAAATAGCTTGATTGAGGGATAATTTACATAGCATAAATTCACTCATTTTCCGTAAACAATTCAACCAATTTTAGTGTGTTTACAGAGTTGGTGCAACCAACACCACAAACTAATTACAGAATATTTCTATCACCCTCCCCTCAAAGAACTCCATTTGAACCCATTCCTGCTGAGGTATCTCAGTCACTAGCGAATTAGCATCCTTAGCTGCCTCCTGCCCCAGGGCCTTCTGGAAGTATGCAGGGGATGTCTCCCAGGTGTGTATGAACATGTCTGCTCCTTTCAGCCTCTGAAACCTCTGTCGCGTGTTGCCACCAATAGGCGAGGTCCTTGAAGCACCAAGGTTAGGCTGTGGTCTGTAGCAAAGCTGAGGCATGTCTATCATTTTAAGGGGTTCCAAAGCTACATCACTTATTAGCTATTTATTTAGCACCCTGGTTCCTACTGTGAATCCAGTTTTGAGACTTCCCCTTACCTCTTTCCCTGGAGAAGGAAACGGCAACCCACTCTTCCAGTATTCTTGCCTGGAAAATCCCATGGACGGAGGAGCCTGGAGGGCTACAGTCCATGGGGTCACATAGAGTCAGACATGACTTAGCAACTAAACAGCAACAACAGCTCACCTCTTCACCAGCCATGCTTGGGTGTATTTGATGTCCAGCATAAGCACAAAGAAGGACCCTGGTTTCTCCTATCTTTCTACCATCCAAAACTGGCTATTATGCATATTTGTTATGTTGTCTTGATCTTTTAAAAATTTTCTTTAAATAAATAAAACATTATAGATAGATACAGTCTCATTCTCTTTCCTACCTCTCAATGAAAGTTGTGGATCTATCACATATGGTTTCAGTGCATTTTTGCACCTAGAATGTAGGCTCTCAGTCCTCCATTCAGATCTTCCAGGATCTTTTCCACCAGCGCTATTGCCTTTCCTCCATTTCTATTGGGCTTTTGCATCTAACATCCCACAATGAAGACTCTTTGGAGATTCCCCATGAGTTTCTGGAGCCACTTTGCCTGCAGTCACAGAAAGTCAGAAGTTCCTGGGCATTTATTTGCTCCCAGGGGGATCTTCACCAATGACTGACTCATATGAGGGAATGAAAGCCTAGAGCTCCCCTTCTGGTCCAGCTGAGGCTGCAGGAACGTGACCTGAAAACATCCATGCTTCTCTCCTTGATCCTGCACCTCTTTTCCCTCACTGGCTTCTGGTGTGGGGAAGGTTGTTGTTGTTCAGTCACTAAATCATGTCTGACTCTTGGCGACCCCATGGACTGCAGCATGCCAGGTTTCCCTGTCCTTCACCATCTCCTGGAGATTGCTCGGATTCATGTCTATGGAGTCAGTGGTGCTAGGTACTTCTTTCATAAATCACTACCACACTGTGAGAGCACAACTACTTAAGCCCGGTTCACACGTGTGTGCCTGTTTCTGCAAGGAAGAGACATTCTTTCAAAGGTATATACTTACTGCATTTGGGGGCTCCTGGAACCATAAACAGTATCCATCTTACCAAAGTGCTTGTGCTCACAGTTCCACCAGCTTTGACTGACATTCCCTGTTACCCTGTGTTCTTGAAACTCTGTGACATTGTAAGACCTGTAGCTTTGCCAATCTAGCGGCTAAGAAATGGCATCCCGTGACATGACTTTGTCCCCTTGACATATGCTTGTTGTCCTTTTGGCTTTCCTATTCTGTGAATAACCTGTTTGTACTATTTGCCCTTTATTCTGTTGGGCTGTTTTCCTTTTTCCTACTTGGTTTGCAGTATATTCTAGGTGGCTTGGTCTGTTATAAAAGTTGAAAACCACACATTGTTTCAAAATATAAATACCATTTATAAATAACATGTTTATCTAAATTTTAAATAATGCAAAAGAAAAAAATAGAAAGTAAAAGTTGTTTCTAATAATCTCCATTATGGCTTCAAGCTTCAACACCACCCAATGATGATAAAAATAACCATGGTTAACAGATAGGCATATATCCTTCCAGAATGTATAATGCATATATAAATATATGAAAATAGATTTACATGAATTAATTCACTAAATACTATTAAGCATATGTCATGAGTCAAGTATAAATGATAGCAAAATATACATATCGTTAAAAATATACAGAATATATAAAAAAACTTTCCCTAATTAGCTTTTATCAACACCCAATCTATGGCAGGTATCTTTTTGTTAAAACATATAAATCCTCCTGATCCAGCATAATATTCCACTGGAAAGGTCCATCATATTTTATTAAGCCAATCTTCCACCAACAGACCTTTTGCCTATTTCCACTTTTTATATTTTATAAAGACTCCTTCAATGGACATCCTTGGACATCTTTTATGCAGTTGCCTGCTTCTTTCCTTAGGATAAATTTCTATAAGTTGAATCTCCGGATTAAGAAGTGCCCATTTAAAATTTTGGTAAGTATTGACAGATTACCCCCCAGAAATCTTGTGCCAATTTCCACTCACCAACAGTATAAAAGGATGCCCATTTACTCACATTATCAGGATATTCTTTAAAATAAAACCTTTGATAATTATTTTCAGAATCCAGCTATAGTCCATGTAATTTTCCCTTCTCTACAGATTGAAAAAAATAGAGACAAGAGCAAATTTGATGCGTTTTAACAACTCTAGCTTAGCAAGATAATTTAGTCCTTTTATTAATTCACTGAGTCATCTCTATAGAGCTATTTATTACAAAGTGAAATATGTTTGAAGGAAGAGGTCTGATCAAAGAACCACTCAAAGGCATTTAGGTTTCAAATATCCAAAGGACTTCTTCCTGAACTATCTCACCACTGGGGTATTCCCAACATGAAGACACCTGCCACTCATACCAAGGTTTCTTGGCCCACCTACATCTCCTGTTGTTCTTTTAGCTACATCCATTTCTGTGGCATTTAGAAATACAACACTTTCCTTGATGGGATGTCTTAAATGTACATTCTGAGGGTCTTGTTACTGAAATCTGGAGCTAGACAGGGAAAAAAAACCCATGGGTGAAGGAAGAATGAACTTCTGGCTTTTCACACCACAATTCAGGAGTCAGTTAGCATCTCCAAACCAAAGCATTGGCCCATAGTCACCCAACCTCTTGAGTTGAGTTCTAGGGAGACTCTGCTTAACTAGCAGTCAGAAAAAGTTTGGAAAAGAAATTAACAATGTAAGAAGGTGAGGGTGCTTATTTCATAATGTGGCAACAAATTCTAACCCATTAAACCTTCCATGGTTGTGATCTTTGTTTTAGAGCCCTCTTTTCTAGAGACTCAGAAGGTACTGGCTACATGGAAGATTTTTGTTTGCCTATCTGTGTGGTTCCCCTGTTAGACCTCCAGGTCTGCTTGACTGAAGATGCAACAGGAATAGCAAAGTAACGATGGATAAGAATATAGCTCTGATATCAGAAAATAGAGTAGGGAAATGCCCAGGTAGTACTGATATCCAAAGAGACCCTTGTTTATTTTGGTATAAATATGTATGCTTAAATCCTAGGTGTTTGAGAAGAAACAGTCCAATTCAGCGCAGGAAACAGAAACCTGTGTAGGTTTTATTCAAAAGAAGGAATTGAATACAGGGAATTCGGGGCTTAATGACATCATTGGAAGGCCTGAAGGAGTAATTTCTAAGCTTTGTTGTTGTTCTTTAGTCGCAGAGTCGTGTCTGACTCTTTGAGACCCTGTGGACTGTAACCCAGCAGACTCCATTGTCCATGGGGTTTCCCAGGCAAGAATACTGGAGTGGGTAGCCATTCCCTTCTCCAGGGATCTTCCCAACCCAGTGGTCGAACCTGAGTCTCCTGCGCTATAGGCAGATTCTTAACCGGCTGAGCCACCAGGGAAGCCCTTAATTTCCAAGCCTCATCCCCGTAAATGTTTGCTGGAACAATACAGTACTGACCTACCAGAGTAGCAGTGTCTCTGAGTTCACCACTGGAATACTGAGTTCAAGAACAGAGCATTACAGCTGTGACCCAGGGATTGGAAAACAAGAATCAAGAAAGAACCACTGCCCCCCTGAACCCAGTGGACATCCTAATGGGTGCAAGGTTTGATTCCTGAGTCAGGAAGATCCCTGGAGAAGGGACAGGCTACCCACTCCAGTATTCTTGGGCTTCCCTGGTGGCTAAGCTGGTAAAGAATCTGCCAGCAATGCGGGAGACGTGGGCTGGGAAGATCCCCTAGAGAAGGGAACAGCTACCCACTCAAGCATTCTGGCCTGGAGAATTTCATGGACTGTATAGTCCATGGAGTTGTAAAGAGTCAGACTTGACTGATCAACTTTCACTTTTGTGCAGCTGCTATAGAAAACAGTATGGTTCAGTAGTGTCAAGCATCTTTTCATATGCCTGTTGGCCATGTGCACATCTTTTCTGGATAAATGTGAAATATAAGATTCCCAAGTACATTCTCCAGGCTATTGGGTGTTTAGACACTGGGGGCAATGGGTTCAGGGGGCAGTGGTTCCTTCTTGATTCTGGTTCCCAAACCCCTGTTGAGGATGTAGAGAATCTTTGTGTACTGTTGGTGAGAATTTAAAACCACACAGCTGCTATAGAAAACAGTATGGAAATTTCTTAGAAATTTAAAGATAGAATTACCATATGATTCAGCAATTTCACTACTGGGTATATACCCAAAATAATTGAATGCAGGATGTAAAGAGATATTTGCATACCCATGTTGACTGCAACATTATTCATGAAAGCCAAGATATGTAAACAACCTAAGTGTGCACTGACATATGAATAGATAATGAAATTGCAATATATAGATCACAATTGCTGTATCAATCAATTGATATACATCAATCAGAATTTGTATATAAATACAGATACACATACAATGGAATATTATTTAGCCTTAAAAATACAAAAAAATTTTGCTATATGTTACAACATGGATGAACCTGGAGGACATTTTGCTAAGTGAGACAAGCCAGTTAAAAAAGACTTCTCAAGCAATATCTAAAGTAGTCAGAGTCTTAGGAACGGAAACAGAATGGTGATTGCCAGAGGCTGAGAGGAGAGGGAAATGGGGAGTTTTGTTCAATAGACAGAGTTTCAGTTTTATAAGATGAAAAAGCTTTAGAGATCTATTGCTCAACAGTGTTCATTTGTTAACACTACTGTACACTTAAGTATGGGTAAGAGGGTAACTTTTATGTTATGTGCTTTTACCACAATAAATAATAATAGAAAATCATTTTGGGTGGATCTAACCTAATCATATGAGCCCTGTAAAAAAGAGTTTTCTTTGGCTGGAACTAGAAGAGAAGTCATAGATCAAATAAGAATGACTCAGTGTGATCTTTATTCTTTTTTAGGATGTGCATTTAATGCTGTACTTTTCCCTCTGTGCTGCATTCCATGAGTTTTGGTATGTTGTGTTCTTAATTTCATTAAATTCTATATAGGTTTTGGTTTTCCTTGAAACTTCCCGTTTGACCCAGGAATTGTTTGACCTATACACATTATTCAAATTTCAAATATTTGGAAATTTACCAGTTGTCTTTCTGTTAATTTTTAGTTTGGTTCAGTTATGCTCAGAAATGATGCTCTATGTGATTTTAATTCTTTTATATTTATTTATTATCATTATTTTTTACCCAGGATATGGTCTATCTTTGTGACTAAAGTGAAAGAGAAGAGTGAAAAGTTGGCTTAAAACTCAAAATTCAGAAAACTAAGATCATGGCATCTGGTCCCATCACTTCATGGCAAATAGATGGGGAAGCAGTGGAAACAGTGACAGACTTTATTTTTTTGGGCTCCAAAATCACTGCAGATGGTGATTGCAGCCATGAAATTAAAAGACACTTACTCTTTGGAAGAAAATTTATGACCAACCTAGACAGGATATTAAAATGAAGAGCCATTACTTTGCCAACAAAAGTCTGTCTAGTCAAAGCTATGGTTTTTCCAGTAGTCATGTATGCATGTGAGAGTTGGACTATAAAGAAAGCTGAGCACTGAAGAATTGATGCTTTTGAACTGTGGTGTTGGAGAAGACTCTTGATGAGTCCCTTGGACAGCAAGGAGACCCAACCAGTCCATCCTAAAGGAAATTAGTCCTGAATATTCTTTGGAAGGACTGACAACAAAGCTGAAATTCCAGGACTTTGGCCACCTGACGCGAAGAACTGACTCATCTGAAAAGATCCTGATGCTGAGAAAGATTGGAGGCAAGAGGAGAAGGGGACAACAGAGGATGAGATGGTTGGATGGCATCACCAACTCAATTGACATGAGGTTGAATAAACTCTGGGAGTTGGTGATGGACAGAGAGGACTGGGGTGCTGCAGTCCATGGGGTCGCAAAGAGTTGGATATGACTGAGCAACTGAACTTAATATATGCTTGGAAAAAAACTGTAAATTCTACTGTTGTTGGGTTAAGTGTTCCATAAATGTCAATTAGATTCTGTGGCTAATAGAGCTTTTCAGTTCTTCTACATCTTTTCTGATTTTCTGTGTAGTGATTTTATCAATTACTGAGAGAGGGGTATTAAGACCCTAACGTATAACTGTAGATTTGTCTATTTCTCCTTTAAGTTCTATTAATTTTTGTTTCAAGCATTTTGTAGCATCAATATTTGGCAATATACATTTAGAATTGTTATGTCTTCTTGGGGTTGATCTTTTTATCATTATCGATACCTATATTTGTCCCTGGTAATTTTCTTTGCTCTTAAGTCTACTTTATCTGATATTAGCATAGTATACTACCATTATTAGTACTACTACTACTATTAATATAACCAGCTTTGTTTTGGTTAGCATCTGCATGATATATCTTTTCCCATTCATTTATTAACCTACCTATATCATATTTGAAATGAATTTCCTATAGACAGCATCTAGTTGAATCATTTTTATCCATTCTGTCATTCACTATCTTTTACTTGGTGTATTTATACTACTTATATTTAACACAGTTACTGGCACGTTAGGACTTATTTCTGACATTTTATCATTTGTTTTCTGTTTATTTGACTTTTGTTCCTTTATTTCTCTTTTCTTGCCTTCTTGTGATGTGAAGTGAAAGTTGCTCAGTCATGTCCGACTCTTTGCAACCCCAATGGACTATACAGTACATGGAATTCTCCAGGCCAGAATACTGGAGAGGGTAGCCTTTCCCTTCTGCAGGGGATCTTCCCAATCCAGAGATCAAACCCAGGCCTCCCTCATTGCAGGCAGATTCTTTACTAGCTGAGCCACCAGGGAAGCCCTTCCTGTGGGTTATTTCAATGTGTGTCATTTCTCTCTGGCTGCTTTGAAGATTCTTTCTTTGCCTTTAGTTTCCAAAAGGTTTATGTCTTCTGCCAAATTTGGGATGTTTTCAACCATTATTTCTTTCAGTATATTTTTAAAATCCCACATTTTTTCTTCTCTCCTTCTAGGTCCTTAATGACATGAGCATTAGATATTTTTATGACCGTGACACAGGCCCTTGAGGCTCTATTTTTTTCATTCTAGTTCCTCTATTGTTCAGACTGGGTAATTTTTATTGAACAAGCTGTAAATTCACTGATTCTTCCCCTTTTCATCTCCATTGTGCTATTGAGGCCCTCCAGGGAAATTAAAAAAAATTAATTATTTTTTTCTATTTTAGAATTTTTTTCTAGAACTAAAACACTCAGTTTTCTTTGTGTCATATTTTCTTCTTTTGTTTCAGAATGTTCATAATTAGTCATTGTAGCATTTTTGTGATGGTTGTGTTCAAGTCCCTGTCAGACAATTCCAGCATCTATGTCATTTTTGTGTTGGCTTCTGTTGATCCTCTCTTCTCATTCTAGTTGAGGTTTTTTTCCTGCTTCTTGGTTGGTAAGTGATTTTCAGTTGTATCTTAGAAATGTCACAGATTATGTTATGAGACTGAGTTCCTATTTACTTTTGGTTATTCATTACTGCCTGGTCATGAGGGTAGTTGGGGTCTGTTCACAAATACAGCCTCTGTACATTTCCACTAGTCAGGAGAAGGGACCCTCCCTCATAACTGCTGAGCCAAGATGGTTTTGAGGGCTCTGCTAAAACACTCCCTGCCTCATGACCAGTGGGCTAGGATGGTAGTGAGGGCTCTGCTCACATATGGGCTCTGTTGATGCCTTCCTATCAATAGACAGAGAGCTACTGTCATATTACCAGCAGACTGGGATGGCAGTCAGGGCTCTGCTCACCCAGTCCTGGAGAGGATGCATGCTTTTTGTGGTGTTCAGGTGGTGTAAGTCTCATGTGTCAAAAGGCTTTTGTTTTGCAAGGGTTTCCACTCTCCCAGTCCTTTGCGTAGGCAAAGAAGGTTTATCTTGTTTCATGGTTTTGTTTTGATTTGAGTTTTCTGTGGTTGCTGTTTCTGGCTTATGAGCTTCTATGGTACCCAGGCCAGGAGAGAGTGGAAGCAAAATGGTTGTTCTTCAAATTTTAAGGTTCCTAAACAGATCACAATGTTTTCTCTAATTTTCAGTGACCTTTGACATGTGCTCTACAAAATTTTTTTCCCAGAGATTTTAGGGGAAAAAAAGGTAAATTTTGTTTATTCTATTTTGTCTGGAGTTGCATGCCAGAAGTTCCATTTATTTTAATGAGGAAAATGATGATGTATTCCATATGATGTATTCAACCTAAGATGCAGGAGAAACATCCACAGAGAGACAATATATATCAATTAAACAATAAAACAAGTTTCTATAAAATAACAACTGGAAAGTAAATAAATCCAATTTGTACATAAAATATCTTGTCATGAAGGTTTAGTGTTCTTATCAAAGGAAGAAGAGGTTTAATGGTAGTGGTGGGTGATGGAGGAAGGGTACATGGGAGTTATTCTCTATAAGCTGTTTCCTTTTGTTGTCTACCATTTTCTTCATCAATATTTCAACTTATTTTATATTCAATTTATCTTACATTCAGAGTACCTTAAAATAATGTTATAGTGTAGAAAAAACACCTCTTGGACAAAGTAAAGACAGAGCAAAAGAATGCTTTGAAAGCATCGAAGTAGCACACATGAACCATAGAGAACAGTTGCAACAGATGCTACATCTTCATCCTTCCTACTAGGTCTGTATATGAGAGGAAAAGCATTTTGGCTTTATCCAAACATGGCGTGCAATACAGATTTGTTCCAGATGATATACTCAGACTAAAAACTGATGTGTCAGTTAATTTGGTGAATGTGTCTTTCCTTGGAATTGCAATATCAGAATATAACTTCTTAGAGTATATTTATTTTTAGCATGTTTGGGGTGAGAAAATTATTATACCAAAATAAAATAAGTTAAATAGAGAAACAATAAAAAAAACATTGCTCTAAAAGTGATATTATGTGTCTAATTGCCGTTATGACAAAAAGTCATTAATTGAACAGTCATTATGAGAAGTCAATTTATATATTTTAAGCCTGAATCATGCTTAGATAGCTAAAGTTCTTTTATTGAAGCAAGGATATTAGGTACAACCTCGCTGGTATTCCCTGAGGTCGTCTAGGGAAGGAAAGAAGATAGGCTACGGTTTGATGACATTTTTGGAGGAAATTAGTAAATTTGAATATACCTAATGGTTCTCACTTAATTTCATCCCTACCCCCAACTCTAAGGGTGATATTGTTCCAGTGGAGAAGAGGGCCATAAGTAAAGACTATCTCATTAAAGTTTCTGAAACACTTGATTACAAACATCCATCTCTCAAACTGTAACAGAGGAAGGAGCACTATATTGTCCTTTCCTCCCTGACACCTTGGGCCCTGGCATGACTCTGGTGCCTTCATAATGGACATGATCATGGTGCAGGGCAGTGGTGGGAATTCTGGTGAAAGGGCAACTGTGGTGCCTGGCATTAATTACTAAAATACTTCATCATTTCTTGTATCTGCACCTTTTGCCATCAAGAGGCAGAACATATTTCTTGATTTGGAGTTCAGCCAAGTTACTGCTTTGTCCAAAAAAGTGAGGCAGAAGTGATGATGTGGCAACTTCAAGTCTCCTTTCTCATCCTTTTGACATTCAGTCAGTTCAGTTGTTCAGTTGTGTCCAACTTTTTGCAACCCCATGGACTGCAGCACGCCAGCCTTCCTTGTCCACTGCCATGATAAAAACATGCCTGGGAGAGCCACTGGCCTCACATGGAGCATAGCTGAGTCATCCCCACTGGACTCAGCTTAGATTAGCCAATATCTAGCCAAGAAGTGTGAGAATCTCAGCCTAGATTGGCCAGTACTCATCATACTCAAAGCCCCATAAACGATAAATAGTATCGTTGACTGCTATGGAGGTGTTTGAGTTAATATGCTATGCAGAAATATTGTGGAAGTAGGTAGCTGAATCAAATCCCTTGCGATTAGACAGTGGAAGTGAGAAATAGATTCAAGGGATTAAATTTGATAGACAGAGTGCTTGAAGAACTATGGACGGAGTTTTGTGGCATTGTACAGGAGACAGGAATCAAGACCGCCCCAAGAAAAAGAAATGCAAAACAGCAAAATGGCTGTCTGAGAAGGCCTTACAAATAGCTGAGAAAAGAAGAGAAGTGAAAAGCAAAGGAGAAAAGGAAAAATACACCCATTTGAATGCAGAGTTCCAAAGAATAGCAAGGAGAGATAAGAAAGCATTCCTCAGTGATCAGCACAAAGAAAGTGGAAAACAATAAAATGGGAAAGACTCAAGATCTCTTCAAGAAAATTAGAGATACCAAGGGAATATTTCATGAAAGATGGGCTCAATAAAGGACAGAAATGGTATAGACCTAACAGAAGCAGAAGATATTAAGAAGAGGTGGCAAGAATACACAGAAGAACTATACAAAATATATGTTCATGACCCACATAATCATGATGGTGTGATCACTCACCTAAAGCCAGACATCCTAGAATGAGAAGTCAAGTGGGCCTTAGGAAGCATCACTATGAACAAAGCTAGTGTACGTGATGGAATTCCAGTTGAGCTATTTCAAATACTAAAATATGGTGCTGTGAAAGTGTTGCACTCAATATGCCAGCGAATTTGGAAAACCCAGCAGTGGCCACAGGACTGGAAAAGGTCAGTTTTCACTCCAATCCCAAAGAAAGACAATGCCAAAAAATGCTCAAACTACTGCACAATTGTACTCATCTCACATGCTAGCAAAGTAATGCTCCAAATTCTCCAAGCCAGGCTTCAGCAATATGTGAACTGTGAATTTCAGATGTTCAAGCTGAATTTAGAAAAGGCAGAGGAACCAGAAATCAAATGGCCAACATCCATTGGAACATCAAAAAAGCAAGAGAGTTTCAGAAAAACATCTGCTTCTGCTTTATTGACTATGCCAAAGCCTTTGACTGTGTGGACCACAACAAACTTAGAAAAATTCTTTAAGAGATGGAAATACCAGACCACCTGACCTGCCTCTTGAGAAATCTGTATGCAGGTCAGGAAGCAACAGTTAGAACTGGACATGGAACAAAAGACTGGTTCCAAATAGGAAAAGGAGTCAAGGCTGTATACTGTCACCCTGCTTATTTAACTTATATGCAGAGTACATAATAAAAAACTCTGGGCTGAATGAAGCACAAGCTGAAAACAAGATTGCCAGGACAAATATCTATAACCTCAGATATGCAGATGACACAACCCATATGGCAGAAAGCAAAGAGGAACTAAGGAGCCTCTTGATGAAAGTAAAAGAGGAGAGTGGAAAAGGTTGGGTTAAAACTCAACATTCAGAGAACTAAGATCATGGCATATGGTCCCATCACTTCATGGCAAATAGATGGGGAAACAGTGGAAACAGTGACAGACTTAATTTTGGGGGGCTCCAAAATTGCTGCAGATGGTGACTGCAGCCATGAAATTAAAAGACACTTGCTCCTTGGAAGGAAAGTTATGACCAACCTACACAGCATATTAAAAAGCAGAGACATTACTTTGCCAGCAAAGGTCTGTCTAGTCAAGGCTATGGTTTTTCGAGTAGTCATGTATGGATGTGAGAGTTGGACTATAAAGAAAGCTGAGTGCCAAAGAATTGATGCTTTTGAACTGTGGTGCTGGAGAAGACTTTTGAGAGTCCCTTGGACTGCAAGGAGAGCCAATCAGTCCATCCTAAAGAAAACCAGTCCTGAATATTCATTGGAAGGACTGATGCTGAAGCTGAAACTCCAATACTTTGACCACCTGATGTGAAGAACTGACTCATCTGAAAAGACCCTGATGCTGTGAAAGATTAAAGATGGGAGGAGAAGGAGACAACAGAGGATGAGATGGTTGGATGGCCTCACTGACTCAATGGACATGAGTTTGAGTAAACTCTGGGAGTTGGTGGTGGACAGGGAGGCATGGCATTTTGTGGTTCACGGGGTCGCAAAGAGTCAGACACAACTGAGTGACTGAACTGAACTGAACTGAGGTAGCTGATGTAGTAAGAAAGACTCTTTCATGAGCACATAAATAAGACATCCTGAAGGAGCACTTGTAGAGGAGCCCTCTATGAGTGATAGGATAAGAGCTAGTAGATTTTGGTTCATTACTAAGAAGGTGACTCCTATTAGAATACCCATTGTGCTAGTCTATAGGGGTTGATAAAGAGTTTCAAAAGCATCTGGCAGGTTATCAATATATAAGTCAGACAGAGAAGGAGAAAGAGAAATACTGTATGATATCACTTATATGCAAAATCTAAAAGGAAATGATACAAACGAACTTACTTATAAAACAGAAACAGGCTCACAGACTTAGAGTAGGAACTTATGGTTATCAGGGGAAGGGTGGAGGGAAAGGATAGTCAGGGAGTTTGGGATTGACATGTACACACTTCTAAATTTTAAGTAGATAACTGGGACTTCCTTGGTGGTCCAGTGGTAAAGAAACCACATGCCAATGCAGGGTATATGGGTTCAGTCTTTGGTCTGGGAAGATCCCACATGCCACAGGACAACTAAGCCCATGCTCCACAACAAGAAAAGCCACTGCAATGAGAAACCTGCACACCACAACTAGAGGTGGCAAGAATACACAGAAGAACTGCAATGAAGCAATGAAGACTCAGCACAGCCAAAAATAAATTTAAAAATAAAAGTTAATAAATAACTAAATCATAGAAATTAATAAGCAACAAGGACCTACTGTATAGCATAGGGAACTCTGCTCAATATTATGTAGCAACCTAAATGGGAAAAGAATTTGATACACAGATACATATATATGTATAACTGAATCACTTTGCTGTACACCTGAAACCGTCACAACATTGCTAATCAACTATACTCCAATATAAAATAAAAAGTCAAAAAAAAAGAGTGAACTCCCCTCCCTAAAAAAAGTAAATAAAATAGGAAAGGAAAAAAAGCAGATGCCAGTATAATCCAGGATCTTCTTTTAAACCAAAATCCAGCAAGATAAGATGAAGGGGCTCTGTGTGTATATCTCAAACATACCAGGCCCTGCTGAGATGAGCCTCTCATCAGTCCTTGGTACCTTATTCCAGGAGCAGGAGGGTCACACATAGTTCTATAGCATGCTCATGTATGTGTGTATGGTACGACACAAAGGAAGAGAAGGGGGCTAACTCAGAAATCCATGACCATCAGAGATGGGACCATGTCTGGACAGCCAGTGAGCATGCAGGCTGTGAAAGCCCAACCTGCAAAATGAGGCCTCCATGATGAAAATAAATAACCTTCAGGCTCCTTCGGCAGAGGCGCTGCTCAGCTGGCCACCTGAACAACTGTGAGTTGCTTGCAACCAGGGAGCATTAATAGCATCCTTGTGATTCCCTGATTAGAGTAGGGAGGAATATAGAAAATTTCCCCCTCCAACCTCCATCCTCTTCTATTGTCCACAAATTCTCTTTCTTAAGCCTGTCCACTTCTCCCTTCTCTCCCTTCTCCTCCAAAGGCCCACACAAATGTCTACAACTGGCTTATCAGTATCAACACATTAATTTCTAAAAGTTCAGTATTGAAGCACAACGTACCTGTGGTTAAAGCGACCAAGAGTTAGACCCTCATAGCCAGGGCAACTAGTGGCGTAGAGCACTGACTGTGAAAAAGGATGCTTTCTGTTCTTTGCAGCACAGCACTGTACTCTGGAACTAGTAGCCTGTAATTAACTGTTGTGTTGCCTTCTACCAAACCGCAGTAGGAGGAAAAAATCTCTGGAGATAGCAGTGGTGGAACAGAAAGAACACCAGGCTCTGTCTCTGATGATCAGAAAGTGAATCCTGGTCTTACAAGGGGTAGAACATTAGCCTCTGGTTCCTCAAAGTGTGGTCCATGGACCAGCAGCATGAACATCTCATGAAGAATCTCAGGACTCATCTGTATTCCAATCTGCATTTTAACAAGATCCCCAGGTGAAACTGAGAAACACAGACTTAGGCAAATTATTGGCTTTTATTTTCCACATTTGAGTTAATACATGGAGAGAACTTAAAACACTGTTTAGGATAGAGCAAGTATACTATCTAGCCAATGTTACTCACTCAGTTGTGTCCAACTCTTTGCAATCCTATAGACTATAACCTGCCAGGCTCCTCTGTCCATGGAGATTCTCCAGGCAAGAATACTGGAAGGGGTTGCCATTTCCTTCTCCAGGGGAATTTTCCTGACCCAGGGATCAAACCCGGGTCTCCTGCACTGCAGGTAGATTCTTTGCCATCTGAGCCACCAATAAAGCCTAAATGCTGTCTAAATGGTGCTAATACCACATTAATAATTAGTGTGTTGCACTTTTAAGACTTAATGTTTTAGATTAACAAAATGGTGCTAATACCACATTAATAATTAGTGTGTTGCACTTTTAAGACTTAATGTTTTAGATTAACATAAAGGAAAACTGATTTGGGGGAAGGACACAGATTTCTATGAATTTTAACACATATATTGATTCATGTAACCACCACCAATATCAGGATATATTGATACTGGTGAAACTCTTTCACAAAAATCTCTTTGTAGCTGCTCCCTGCCCCTGCTTCTAACCCCCCAGCAACCACTGATCTGTTCTCTGTCACTACAGTTTCCTCTTTTAGAGTGCATGCGTGTGTGCTAAGTTGCTTCAGTCCTGTCCAACTCTTTGTGACCCTATGGACCATAGCCTGCCAGGCTCCTCTGGCCATGGGATTCTCTAGGTAAGAATACTGGAGTGGGTTTCCATACCCTCCTCCAGGGGATCTTCCCAACCCAGAGATCAAACCCATATCTCTTACATCTCCTGCATTGGCAGGTGAGTTCTTTACCTGTAGTGGCACCTGGGAAGCCCCTTCTTTTAGAGAATGTCATATAAATGAGATTGTGTAATAGGTTATTTTTTGAGACTGGATTCTTTCACTCACCTTTCACTTTCATACAAGTTGTGTTTATGGACAGCTTACTCCTTTTTATTGCTGAATAATATTCCCTTGTATGGATGTAGCATAGTTTGTCCATTCACCTGCGTTTTTTCAGCTCACTTGACCTCTTTTTATTAGTTTTGTCATACAATGCCATGATATCGCCATGGGTTTACATATGCTCCCCCTCCAGAACCCCCCTCCCTCCTCCCTCCCCCCGGGAAATCTTGATGCACCAGCCCCGAGCATCAATCCTGGGCTGGCGATTGATTACACATATGATAATTAACATATTTCAATGCCATTCTCCCATATCATGACCTCTTTGTTTGAAAGCATTGGGGCTTCTCTCTACTTGTGGCCTGTGGGCTCCACAGCACATAGGCTCTGCAGTTGAGGCATGCAGGCTTAGTTGCCCCATGGTATGTGGGACCTTAGTTCCCTGATCAGGAATCCAACCTGTGTCCCCTGCATTGGAAGGCAGATTCCTAACCAGTGGACCACCATGGAAGTCCCTAAATGCTATCACTTCTGACATTTGTAACCTGGATTATTTTTTCCTTCTTTGTCAATATTGGTAGACATTTACCAATTTTATAAATCTTTCCAAAGAAGAACTTTTGGTTTCATTGACTTTCTCTATTTTTCTGTTTTCAGTCTCATTTTATTATCTTATCCTTATTTTTTTCTGTCCAAATTGCAATTATTTTAGATTAGTTTTTCTGGCAATGCATTCTCTGACTTTTTCTTCATCTTTAGTTCACCTCCACTTCCAAAGAACACTTTTACTGGATACAGAATTCTAGATTAACTGTTCTTTTTTTCCCAAGACTTCAAAAATATTGTGTCACTTTCTTCTGGATTCCATGATTTCTGAGGAGAAATTCCTAGTCATTAAAAAAATTATTTTCTTATAAATAAAGCATTGTCATGATGATGTGTCTGGTTATGGATTTTTTAGTTTATCATATTTGGAATGTGCTTATCTTCTTGAATCTAAAGATTTACCTATTTTACCCAACTGAAGAAATTTTCAACCATTATTTTTCAATTATTTTTTCAACATGGAGCTCTTTCTCCTCTTCTTCTGACACTCTGATAACACAAATATTAGGCCTTTTGGCATCACCAATTCAATGGACATGAGTTTGAGCAAACTCTGGGAGATAGTGAAGGATAAAGAAGCCTGGCATGCTGTAGTCCATGGTGTCGCAAAGAATCAGACATGACTTAGTGACTAAATAATTGTCCCTGAGGTTCCTGTAGCTCTGTTTATTGTTTTCAATCTTTTTTGCCTATTATTCAAATCTGTTGATTTAGGTTGTTCATTTCCTCCATCATTTCCCTTCTATTATTGAGCCTATCCAGTGAGGGGTTTTTGTTTTGTTTTTAAATTGAGTTACTATATTTTCTGTTCTACAATTTCTACTAGTTTTTCTATATATCTTCTATTTGGTTTTGTTATTTAGTCTTTCTATCTTTTCATTTATTTCAATGGTGTTCATCCTTATTTATCAGAATATTTTTATACTAGCTGTTTTAAAATCTTAGTTTGACAATTCTAGCATCTGTGTCATCTTACCATTAAATGCTGGTTCTTTGTATATTGAGTAATTTTGCATTGTATTCTAGATGTTTTGAATACTACTTTATTAGATTCTGAGTCTTTAAATCTTGTGAAAAATGTTATTTTTAGCTTTAGCAGGTAATCAACCTGGTTGTATTCAGGCTGCAAATTCTCACCAGCCTTCTGTGATTTGTACTTTCAATGTCAGTTCTATTTTCAAAGCCTTTGCAATACAATTTGGATGTCTCACGTGAGCACAACCCAGTGGCCAGTGTTTGACCTTTACATTGCTCTGTCTCTTTGTTCAGTTTTCAAAATCTTTGGTATGATGTTTAGGATCACATCCATGCATGCAAAAACTTGGAACGATTCAAGGGATTCATAAATAAATTTACAGGGTCACTTTCACAAGCTCCCCCTTTTCTGTAATCTGCCCAGTTTGTTTCCCACTTCCCTAGGGCTCTCTTTTCAGTCAGATAACCATAATGCATCTGTAGCACACTAGTGGGGATGCTCTGACATAGAATACCTCATTACAGGGCAGTTCTTTCAGCATAACATTTACCAAGTACCTACCATGTGCTATGTTCTAGTCTAAACACTTTACATGTATTATCTCATTTAACTCTCACAAAAACCCCACAAAGAAGGTCTTATTATTGCCATTCCCATTTTACAGATTGGGAAACTGAGGCCCAGAAAGGTGAAGCAATTTACCCAAGGATGCACAGCTATACATGGTGGGGTAAGTAGTGGGCCAGCATTTGAACCCAAGAAGTTCTCTTAACCATTATGCAGTTCTGTAACTATAATGTTACTCCATTGTATTCTGCCATTCTTCTCTGCATGCCCTCTACTTTTCACACACTTCCATTAAATCAATGATGTATAATAATTATTTAAAATAAATAATAATTTTATGTCAATATCTCCAGAGCAATGATTCTTCCTTTTCAAATTTGAATTATTGTCAAGCACCAAGTGTATTAGTTCCCTAGGGCTGCCATAACAAACTACCACAAACTAGGTGGCTTAAACTAAAAGAAATGTATCCTCTTATAGTTTTTGAGCTCAGAAGTCTGAAATCAAGGTGTCAGCAGGTTTGTACTCCATCTGGAGGCTCTAGGGGACAATCCTTATTTGTGTCTTCTAGTGTGTGGTGGCTGTCAGCATTCTTTGTGGATATATCACTCCAGTCTCTGCCTCCATCTTCATATGGTTTTCTCTGTGTGTCTATGTCTTCTCCTCATATGAGTCTATGTGTCTCTGATCTATGTGTTTCTTACAAGGACACTCATCATTAGATTTTGGGCCTGTCTCAATAATTCAGGAGATCTCATTTTGAGATTCTTGATGTAATTATGTCTACAGAGACCCTTGTTCCAAATAAGTCACATTCATAGCCTCTGGGATATGGACATATCTTTAACTCACTATACCCAGCGTAGACCATATTATATGCTCTGTAAATACTGTATGAGTCAGACTTTTCTCCCATGATATAAATTCAAATCAGACTAGCTTTAGCAAAAAAGGAATTTACTTGTTCACATAACTGGAAAGTTGGAGGGTACTTCTGACATCAGACATGGTTGCATCCAAGGACTCAATAGTATCTTTTGATCTCTCCATCTTTCAATTTTTCATCCTTCTGGGTGCCACTTTATTTTCAAGATCTACCATCAAAAAGATGAGAGACCTTCATTCTGCCAGCATCCCTTTATCAAATCTCAATGAAGACTGTGATTATTCCTGCCTAACTCACACACCCATCTTGAATGAATCACTGTAACCAGAGGAATGGAGCTATTTGATTGGCCATTCCTTCCATGACCCCTCTGTAGCTGCAGTAAGTGGTAGTGGAGGTGGGCAGGCAATAAGGCATTGTGATTAACATCCTACCAGAATCACATAGAATGGAGATGAGTCACTTCTCCAGAAGAGGAGACCTGGAGGAGGCCAATAATATATGGCTGCTATAATTTCTGAGACTGTGGTATTTGGAGGCACAGCTGCATTGCTGATGAATGACTTAATAGGTGTTTCCTATGTGCATCGTTTATGATCCTTTCATATACTTAATTAGCTCAACTCAGCAGACTTGTGGGCTCCTCAGGCGGTTAAGTATCCACCTGCCAATGTAGGAGTTGCAGGAGATGCAGGAGACCAGGTTCAATCCCTGTGTCAGGAAGATCCCCTAGAGAAGGAAATGGCAACCCACTCCAGTATTCTTGCCTGGAAAATCCCCTGGACAGAGGAGCCTGACGGGCTACAGTCCATGGGGTCGCAAAGACTTGGACATGACTGAGTGACTAAGCACGGATGCAACAGGTTTTTTCCTACTCATCTCGGAGGCTTGCATTTTCAGACTTTCTCTTTAAGTATTTAGAATATAGATGCATAGGAGAGGTATCCTTTCTATTTACAAGTTGGGTTTGCAGTGCCTCAGAGACCTTCGACTGCTCCCAAGGTGGTGCTTTGCTGCAGGAAAGAGGGACACTGTCTAGACTCTGGCTTTGTGGGGCAAACAGCTCCAAAAATCTCACCAAGATTCCAGCTCAGGCTTTCTCTGCTTTCCAATACCCCATCCCCTGAACTCCAAGTTTTCAGAACACCCTCACAAGGCATGGCCCTGCTGTAGCCTGAAATCAACACTACATAAACTATCCTGTTCCCTACCCACAGGGGTTGATTACAGTTGGAACCAGAAAAATCTCATTATAGTATGGTCTCACCTCCTCTCTGACATCATGTTGAGGACTCTGTGGGTTTAGGGTTCAAGTGCATTCTAATGCACAGGATGCTGGGTGTCCAGAAAGACTTCCAGCCTTTTCTCTGACAGTATCCCTCACTCACCTCCCAGTCACCCTCCCTAACTCTTCTTTTAAGCCTCCCTACTTCTGTCTGTCTGAATCATCCCAGATCAGCTTATTTTCTGAGAGGACTCTCGTCTAAGATCCCTTCATTGTGTGTGTGTGGGGGGGGGGGCTATAGTAGTATATTAATTATCTCCTTGTTGTCTCACCCCTTGGCAGACTTACATCCTGTAGTGGATGTGTCTGGCACCCAGTCACATGTTCTAGTGGTCATAGCTCTGATTCCAGCAGCGGCTGGGGTGGACAGTGTTCTGTGAGCTTAGGTTCACGGGCCTTACCATGAGTGAGCACCACGCCTTTGCTCTCGGCCCCAAGGCACTTAGGAGGCTCAGAACACTGCATGCCCAGTGGAGGGTGGGAGGCAGTGAAAGCTCCTGCCTCCCAGGCTCTAGTTGAACCTTTTTTGGAGGCATCTCGGATGCTTTCGAGGAGGTGCTGGCAGAACTGGCCCGTGATACAACACCTTTATATTGGCTTTCTCTCTATCCCTGGCTCACACTCCCCGCTCCCACATTCCCACTCTTTGGAATCACTTCCAAAACAAACCACCTATTTTCACAGACCTGTTGTAGGCTCTGCTTCTCATAACCCAAGTAAGACACAGCCTCGTTTACCAAGCAAAGAGGGGATGACCCTAGTGTTTGTCCAGCCCTCGTGGTTTCTATCCTCACAGGCCCCAGAGACAGCACCACAACAAGTAGCTATAGTTTGTGGATGGTGAAATAGTGAAGGAGGAAGGGGGCAGGGGCAGGAGTCTAAGTGAAGAAGCAGTGTGGGATGATGGGAAGGGTCTGGGCTATGTTCTGTCACTGCTGTTACTGACAGTATCACATAACTGCATCCCACAGTGCTCGATTTCAAATCCTAGCTGGTCGTGTCAACTAGGCTACCCAGAATTTGTCCTCTCACCTAGAGCTCTGGGGGCCATGTTCTGACCTGGTAGAATACTTTAACCTGTCAGTGATTGACTGAATTTTCTGTTAATATGCCACAAAGCCAAGCGTCTTGGTCTTCTTGGTGGATGACACTACCAGAAGTGAGAGCTTTTTTTGTGACTTGCTTTTTCTTACAGTCACCTCTCTTTAAGAACACAGCACACCTGTTAAAATCATTGGTTTCCTTGGTCCCCCAACCCAGCTCAGATCCCCAGACTTCTTTCCTCTTCTTGGGGGTATTCTACTGCACAGCAAATAAGTGGAAGTCCGGGTACCCTGATTGCTCCCTCTTGAGCCTGATGCTCTTTCTTGTTGCCCATGATTGAATTGATAACAGGAGTCTGACCCAAGCTCTTGTTGCAGGGCCCTCACTGCCTTCTTGCTGTGTTTACACAAGCTGCCCAGTCTGAAAATCCTCCATCATCTCTGAAACCAGCCGGAGGAACTTTGGCCCAGCCCAACATTCACAGACGATTTCTGCTATCTTTCATCTCCCAGGCCCAGAGGACAAACTCTTTTCCTTTGTGTTCTATTTTGACATTATTCTGTCTCTTTGTTCCCATTTTAGGGCAGTGTGAGGGGAGCTCTGTGCATTAGCCTTTGTGGGCTTTAATGAAGCAGGATTTGACAGCATTTCATATCAGGTATCATCTTTTGTCTGCATGGGGAGAAGGGCTAAGAAATGTTCCTTTAACTGGTGCCAGAAGAGAAGGCAGAGAAAGACAAGAACAAAAAATCTGATAGCTACTTTTTTCCACTAAAGTCCCAGCCCCTTTCTAAAACATGCTATTCGTCTATATTTCAAATCAGTTGGGAATCCTTTCTTTCCACAACAGCATTTCCTTACTTCCTGGAAACATATATCACAGGATGGATAATAAATGTTTATGCTAGCTGTAAAGACGAAAGTAACATTTCATAAAATTTACCATAGACCCCAAGGTGAATTTAATGTAGGAGCCTGAGCCACGAATCCCAAAGCAAGTGAATTTGGGCTGAAAGCCCATCCTGCACTGACTTCATTATGCCGTCGTTGATGTTCAGGAAAAAAAAACTCGACAGCAAAACTTCCTGAGATCCATGTATGAACGAATTGAAGTCAGGCTCTCATGTTAACCATGCACTTGCCTACGTGTCTTTCCAAGGCCCCACATGAAGGAGGATGACTGCTCTGTGTCTCTGAAGGTCAGAACAAGTAGAAACAGCTGGAAATAGCCACATAAAATGAAGTCTCTGTGTGCGTGCTAAGTTACTTTAGTCGCGTTCAGCTCTTTATGACCCCATGGACTGTAGCCCACCAGGCTCCTCTGTACATGGGATTCTCCAGGCAAGAATACTGGAGTGGGTTTCCATTTCCTCCTCCAGGGAATCTAGGGATCAAACCCACATCTCTTGAGTCTACCTGCATTGGCAGGCAGGTTCTTTAGCACTAGGACCACCGATGGACAATTTCAATGATACAGAAAGGACTGTTTCTTCCAGGGATGAAGATACTATCATGAGTCAGCCTTGGGGTATTAACCACTGAAACTAGGGCTGTCATAGGCTATAGCATGCCTTCATAACAGACCATTAAAAATAGAACATTTTTTTCTGTTCAGGACAGTCAAGGCACACTCCATCTCAGAGTTGGGTCATGCATGATTTGCTTGCCTGTGGAAGCTCCCAGAAGGCCCTGTTTCTTTGCAAATTAATTTGCTTGGGATTGGATTCAGCGACTTTTCTAGAAATTGCAGGAGGAAACTATAATCAGGAAATACTTTTCCTACACTTACTCTGCTGGTGCTGTTTTATGAATGGCCAGGACAAAAGAATCCCATGAATACTGATATGAGTATTCATAATTTCCAGGTGACGTGAGACTTCAAATAAATAGCTCCTGAAAAAATGTCTCTGGCCCAAAGGAACATGAGAGAACTCTGAGCATAGCCCTGCAGTGGGACAGCTGTCTTGTGCTGGAAGAGTAAAATCTGAAGAACTAGGGAAATTCATGCCCTGAGAGTCATTCCTCCCCCCTCTCCATTTCTGGACCCAGGAAACACACCTGATCCATTTTCACTACAAGAAATGGTGGAAACAAGAGCATAGATAAATAGCACATATCTGGAGGGAATGAAACCATTGTTCATCCAGCGTGAATGTTTTCTAGGGAGACCAATACACTGAACATGTCCTCCCTACAGCTTCAAAAGCAGTGGACTAGGCTGAGTCCAGCACAACATTTAAGGAGGTACTTACTCTGAAGGATCAACTCTGCACTAGCACAACATTGAGAGTCGGTGCCTCCTTAAACTTTGCCCACTGCCCCCCACCCAGGCGACTAGTTGCTCTTTCTTCCTGTGAGCTGCTGGTGGTCAACCCAACCCAGAAGGGCTCCAAGTGACCCCAGGGAACAGATCAGGGTCATTCCAGGACTATGGCAGCCACAACCCCTACAACTTATCAAAGGACAATTTTTCACTGACAGTCACAGTTGCCCATGAGGTATGAGAACTGAATGCTGTGTGATGTCAGCCCCTCACTGGACCCAAGGGAAGACCCTTTCCCAATCAAGGAACAAGGGGATTTGTTTTAATCAACTATATCTGGTGATCTTTTGTTTATTCTTTGATGCTGTCAAATTCTAGAAGTGTGCTACCCTTTCCTAATCAAGGAACAAGGGGATTTGTTTTAATCAACTGTATATGGTGATCTTTTGTTTATTCTTTGATGCTGTCAAATTCTAGAAGTGTGCTTTCTCCTCCCAGGGCGTTGGAATTGGGAGAGAAAGATGAACGGTGTCAACAGTCCATGTGGGCCCAGTGAAGCAAAAAGCCTACCTAGCTGTCTTGATTGGGGCGGCTGCTTGCTCTTAAGCGAGAAACCAGCAGGCCTGGCCCTGGCAATCCAATAACCATCCAATTAAGAAGTGCCAATTGCTGGAGCTCCCTGTGATCCCTCTGCCAGTCCTCCCCCGCCTCTGAGACTCAGTGAGCCCTGCAGGGCTGCTCAGCCTAGGGCTGCTAGATCAAAATGTAGATTTCACAGTCAGATTTTATCCAGTAAAGTGAGGGAGAATGAAACCCAGCCAGTGGGTCTAAAACAGAAATTTGGGGACTTGAGGGCTCAGGCACTGGTACTATTAATAATATCCATGGGGTGTGTTTATTGTTCACATCCAAGTTTGAGAACCACTGAGCTGAAGGACACCCCTCTCTCCAGGATCTCCCAGAGAACAGATCCTAGAGGCATGCTAGAGTACACACATGCTCAGTCAAGTGCAACTCTTTGTGACCCCATGGACTATAGCTCACAGGCGCCTCTGTCCAGGGGATTTCCCAGGCAAAAATACTAGAGTGGGTTGTCATTTCCTCCTCTAGGGGATCTTCCCAACCCAGGGACTGAACTTGTGTCTCTTACATCACCTGCATTGGCAGGCAGAGTCTTTACCAATTTTGCCACTGCTTCCCTGGTGGCTCAATGAAAGGCATGCCGAGTACCAGTTGAAAATTCAGACTCCCAGAGCTCTCTATGGATGACTTGACTCCATAGGGCAGAAATGGAAATGTCCCCTGGCAGGTGGATATGGAGGTTATGATACTAAAAACAATTCCTCCTGCTCCCCCAGGAGCTGGGAACCATGACCCCAGGAAGAGGCTGTATATGCAGAGGTTAGGTGTACAGGCTCTATATTTAAATCCCACTTCTCCCTCTTAGCAGCTGTGCTACTTTGGGTAAATTACTAAGCCTCTCTGTGCCTCTCTAACCCCATCTGTAAAAATCGGGATGATAAGGGCACCTAGCTTGTAGGGTTGTTGTGAAGATTCAATGAGATGATCCACGTCCAGGGCCTAGAACAGTGCCTGGCATTGAGTAAGAGCTGTCATCCTGGGGAAACCACTAAGATCCTGCCAGGGTTGTTGCTGGGCCATTTATGCCAGGGAAAACCTGCTGACCCCACAGCAGATGAGAAGCCATGCAGTAGGAAGCAGCCCTGACCCCTGGGAAGAGCTCATTCACACTGCATCCACAGCTCAGCCAGCTTCTGGGGACCAAGGTAGAGAGCAGGCTTTCTCAGCAGGCGCCAAACAGACTACTGCCTAGCAGTGGGATGCCCCTGTAGGGAGGAGAGCTGGGCACTGGCCTCCCCTCACCCCAGCTCTGACCTCCCTCCCCAGACCTGACATCTCAGTCCTTCCTGCTCCCTGAGCTGCTGCCACCACTGACACCATCAGGCTGCCGAACTTCCCCCATTTGGCTGGGAGGACTGCCAGAAAGGATCTGCACAGCGCTGAGCTCCAATAATGCCAAACAATGGATTAATTACACTCCTCGCCTGTTTAGCTGGCGCTCCTGGGGTCGCCTGCACGTGTGGTCACAGCAGACGACAACAGGTGTGTATCTTCTGCCCCCAGCCCCGCCCTGGGCTCCCTGCCCTGTGCCCCAGCCCCACTCTGCCTCCCAGGCTCCATTTAAGTCCTCAGAGCCCCGCCCCCACCCCAGAGTCGGCAAAGGCTTTTGTCTTCTCTCTTGCTTTGCTCCCTTTTAAGGGGTTCCTGCTGGGAGTGCTGCCTGTTTGCACAACCCCTTGGAGCTCTAGAGCGCTCTGGAGGGGGTGAGGGGAGACTTCTTTCCAGGAGGGCAACTGGCGTGGGGTGACTGCTGGGCTGGCGCTGCTCTGAGCCCACCTGGCCAGGCAGGAAAGAAGCGACAGCTGCT
Source organism: Antilocapra americana (assembly GCA_007570785.1). Classification (NCBI taxonomy): domain Eukaryota; kingdom Metazoa; phylum Chordata; class Mammalia; order Artiodactyla; family Antilocapridae; genus Antilocapra; species Antilocapra americana. The sequence continues at coordinate 2,344,747 of ML664662.1, forward strand.
TTATGCTCCTCTGAGTGCCAGCTTTCCCGAAAGGAGGTCAGCCTCAGAGACCAAACTGCTAATTAGGTCGCATTCTGCTTCCTGCTGCCACTTTAATTTCCACCCCAGAAAACCTTCAGCTGTGAGTCCAAGACCATCAGCCCCTTTCACCCAAATGCAAATGTCTCCAAGGCCTTTCTGGCTGGCTGTCTGGCCTTCCGCTGGCAGGAGCAGCGGCCACAGAACTCTGCAAAGAACAGGAGCTTCCGAGAGAGAGCCACCTTCGACAAAAACTGGCTTAGAAAATTCAGATTCTATCGGACTTTGGGGTTGCTTTTAAGAAGACAGGCAGCCCAGTAAAGATAGTAGAAGCTGGGTGTTATGAATGAGCACTGAGCCACCAGGCAGGGACCTTGGGCTTAGTTTTGATTTTGAGACTAACAAGCTGGGCAAGTTGCTTCTGCTTCCCTGGGCCTGTTGTTGCCTCATCTGTGAGATGATGACTGGGTTGAGTGACCTCTTCTACCTCCGAGGCTCTATGATTCAGATCAAATTTCTATCTTGTTTCAAATGAACAAAGAGCTGATTTTATCTGTGTGTCTTTGCAGCAAACTAGATGCTTGTTGTCGTTAAGTTGCTGAGTCGTGTTTGACTCTTTTGCAACTCTTCTCAACCCAGGGACCGAACCTGGATCTCCACATCTCCTGCATTGCAGGTGGATTCTTTACAACTCGGAGAAATATCAACAACTTCAGATATGCAGATGATACCACTCTAATGGCACAAAGCAAACAGGAACTAAAGAGCCCCTTGATGAGGCTGAAAAAGCTGGCTGAAAATTCAATATTAAAAAAACTCAGACCATGGCATCCAGTTCCATCACTTCATGGCAAATAGATGGGGAAAAGGTGGAAGCAGTGATAGATTTTATTTTCTTGTGCTCCAAAATCACTGCAGAAGGAGACTGCAGCCATGAAATTAAAAGATGCCTGCTCCTTGGAAGAAAAGCTATGACACACCTAGACAGCATATCAAAAAGCAGAGATATCACTTTACCAACAAAGGTGCATATAGTCAAAGCTATGGTTTTTCCAGTAGTCATGTATGGATGTGAACGTTGGACCATAAAGAAGGTTGAGCACCAAAGAATCAATGCTTTCAAATAGTGGTGCTGGAGAAGACTCTTGAGAGTCTCCTGGACAGCAAGGAGATCAAACCAATCAATTCTAAAGGATCTCAACTTTGAATATTCATTGGAAGGACTAATGCTAAAGCTGAATTACTTTGGCCACCTGCTGTGAAAAGTCACTCACTGGAAAATACCATGATGTTGGGGAAGACTGAAGGCAAAAGGAGAAGGGGGCAACAGCGGTTAGATGGCATCACTGACTCAATGGACATGAGTTTGAGCAAACTGCGAGAGATAGTGAAGGACAGGGAAGCATGGCATGTTACAGTCCATGGGGTCACAAAGAATTGGACACAACTTAGCGACTAAACAACAACAATCTTTACCACTAAGCTACTGGGGAAGCCCAGCTATATGCATATTTTGCTTCTTTTCTCCTAAACACTGATTAGTTTGCCATGAGCAGGCATTTTTTTCTCAAGTGGGTGGCCTGAAGCAGAGAGATTTGTTTCCACCCAAGGTCTCTCTTAGGGTAAGGTGCAACTCTGGGTCCTCAGAAATTTTTAGCGAGGCAATTAGAGGAGAACTCCACAGCAAGGAAGTCCCAGGAATCTGGGTTTCCCTTTTGTGCCCCTCCCCACATCCTCTGACCGACCTTGGTCCTGTTCATCTCAATCTAAAATCCACTTCAACAACTCTTTTTCAAACTTTATCCAAAAAAAAAAAAGGTCCAGCATTCGAGTTTCTTTCTTGAGAGGACACACAGGTTTGTGAAACTCACAGAGGCAACACCACCCAGATCAACTCTGAAGCACAGGCTCTGAAAGCTCTGGCCACAGTCCAGGGGCATCCATCCTGTCTCCTTTCAAATGGCTTCCTTCTTGCTGAGTGTTTCAGAGCGGCCCTTGCATCACACTTTGACCCCATAATATTGCATCATGACCTGTCATTACCTAACTAGTGGCGCCAACACCCTGAAAGGACCTTGCGGAATCTTCCCCCTGAATAACACCCAGAGAGGGCAGGACACACCTCCTGCAATGGGAACAGGACTCCAGCAGCTCCTGGCCCCTCTCTCTCAACAAAACCTTATATACATGGGCTATTCTCTAGCCTCCAGGCCACCAGCTGAGACCTGAGAGAGGAATAAAATCTGGTCCCTGCCAAGCTCCCAAGGTCAGAGATGTAAAGACATAGTTACAAACCAATGTGATCAATGTCCTAGTAGGAAGAAGGGGGTTCCGGGCATCGCAGGCAAGCGTTTGGAGACAGGTGTCATGTTCTCACTTCACTCATGGGCTGAAGATTACTGAGCCAGATAAAACCATTTCTTATCACTCCACATTCAGTTACAATATTCTAGGTAATCAGAGCTGATGTATAGTTCAGCAGCGCATAAGGGTCACCTGCTCAGATGAAGGGGGCGTGCGGGTATACCTGCAGTTCTGCTGGGTCTTCTTTTCTCCCTGTAATGATGCCACAGAACACACAGACACACAGAGAAAATCCAACCTAGAAAAGGAACCAGCCACCAGCCCCACACTCAGAGGTCTCCATGTGAACCCACCAGGCTCTAAGACCACTCCCTAACCTGGTTTAAAAGTCCGCTGGGAAACAGCATGTCTGTCTGGCTTATTCTGTGCCCCTATATGCCAGCCATCCTGCTGAGCACAGGGACAACTATGAATAAGACAGACTCAACACACAGGGCTGGAGTGGGACAGAGACAGGAACAGGGTGCCCACTCCTGTCTCACTGCCCAGAAGAGATGTCACCTGAGCTGAGGGGTTAGCCAGCAGAGGGGAAGATCCAAGCATGACCACAAAACAAAGTTGTACATGGAGTGACTTCAGACCTGGAGATCAGAGAGGGCTTATGCAGAGCTGGGCTGAGAGGGTAAGAAGGGGAGTGGATAGAGGTCATGGAACTGGAAACATTTTGCAGGCGGCTTTGACAGACTTGGTGAGTCACTGGCTATGGGGAGGGAGGTGGAGGATGCAGGTGAGTACAGGGTGTGGTGTCAGGCTTGAGGGCTGTAGGACGGTAGAGCGATTAACTGCTATTCGGGACAAGGGCCAGGAGCAGGTCTCCAGGGCAGGAGATGAACACATTTTCAACACACTGCATTAGAGACAGCTGTGGGACTCCGGGTGGACAGAGGTTCTGAAACTCAGCAGAGAGGTGTGAACTGGAGGTGCCGTTTCAGATACATGAGGATATAGGCAGATAATGTTTGGAATCCCAGAAATGGACAAGACCACCACAGACAAGAACCGAGGGCCCAGGACAGAATTCTGAGCATTTAGTGGGGGAGGAGCCAGCGAGCAGAGGAGAGGTCACAGAAGCCACGGGAAACATCATTTTCAAAGTGAAGGGTGCTCGTCAGTGCCAAATGATGCTGACGAGCCAGGTAGGCTGAGAAATAGAAAGGCACCATGATACAAGTGGTGCCCATGGCAGTTGGCAGGGGATCTTTCAAGGCCACCAAGCTTGTGGCAGAGACCCTGGCCAGAGCACAGTGGGCAATCCAGCCTGCAGCCTACGTGTACCTGCAGCTTTAGATGGGGAGGCAGTTTTCCTTAACATTGACTCAACTCCGGTTGAAGAGACAATGCAGACCTCGGGCTGTCCCAGGTGTTGCCCCGCACCTTGGGGCTCGTGTGCATGCAAGCCTCCTATGATGACTCTAAGGAGCTGGAACTAATGGGTCAGCCAGTCAGAGGTTCCACAGCTGCCTGCCAGGGAAGCTAAGGGATCAGAACGTCTACCTCACCCCCAGGCTGGGGAGGCTGCTCCACCACTGCCAGGTGGAGCAATGGGAAGCGGGCTTCTTGCACCAGAAACATCGCCTAAAACTCCCACCTTTAGGACTTTCTTTTATTTTTTAAGTTAATTAATTATTTATGGCTGCACTGAGTCTTCATTGCTGCTCTCGGGCTTTCTCTAGTTGTGGTGAGCTTGGGTACTCTTCATGGCAGTGCACAGGCTTTCTCATTGCAGTGGCTTCTCTCGTAGCAGAGCACGGGCTCTAGAGCACCCAGGCTTCAGTAGTTGTAGCACATAGGCTTAGTTGCAGCACGTGGAATCTTCCCAGACCAGGGACCAAATCTGTGTCCCCTGCACTGGCAGGTGGATTCTTATCCACTGTACCATCGCGGAAGTCCTAGGCCCTTTTAAAAAAGCACCTTTTTGGTTTGTTTTGTTTGTTTGTTTGTTTGTTTAGGGAGAGGAAAAGAGATCTTTATAAAAATAAAGCCTCAATCCTGCTAAGGTTTGATGACAGTCAACTTCCTAGAAGGAACATCTTTAAAATAGGTTATGGGGTTAGGAGGGTTTCCCAGGTGGCGCTAGTGATAAAGAACCTATGCAGGAGACAAAAGAGACAGGGTGCGATCCCTGGGTTGGGAAGATCCCCTGGAGAAGGAAATGGCAACCCACTCCAGTATTCTTCCCTGGAGAATTCCATGGACAGAGGAGGCTGGCAAGCTACAGCCCATAGGGTTGCAAAAGAGTCAGATACAACTTAGCAACTGAACAACATATATATATATATATATATATACACACACACACATACACACGTATATATATACACATCTGTATACAGACCTATATACACCTATATGTGTATATATATATGTATATACACACACACATACACCTATGTATACCTATATGTATATACACATCTATGTATATATAAATATATAAATGTAAAGGCATCCAGGAGTCCACAAAAATACTTTTTTACAAAATAGTGAAGGAGTGGAGGGAGAAGTGAAGGAAAGCTTTCTTTATAGATGAAGAGCTAATATATATAAGGTATGCTAGATTTAGGAAATCAATATTTTGTAACCAACAACAGAGTAAATGATTCAAGCAAGGACCATTAATACATGATGTGAAACATTGTTTAGAACAAGATATTTACATGTAATATCACACCCCAAATTACTGATTAATTACAAGGAGGAAAGGTGGATTTTGGAGACAGATGAAATTTAGCATTATTACTAATGGGACAAACAGCTATGTCCCAGATGTGACACAGCAGGACAGATATAAGATCACCTATGTATAATTCTCACCCATAATGTATAACCTGAATCTGATGATGAGGAAACAATGAGCCACACTCAGATTGCAACTCATTCAACAAGGCAACTAGCCTGGACTCTTAGAAAAGGTTGTCATGGAAAATGCAGAGGAAAGTGTTATAAATTAAAGGAGACTAAGGAGACGTGATTACCACATGCAATTCATGATCCTTGGGTTCTAGATGTTTTTAAAAGGTATTAATCACATTTTTGGGGACAGCTAGGGAAATGTAAAAGTGAACTATATGTTAGTTACTATTATGGGGTTAATGTTAAATTTCTTGAGTATTATAGCTTCGGAGGAGAATGTCCTTGCTCTTAGAATATTACACACCAAAACATCTAGATGTGAGATACTGTGATGTCGGCAACTTACAAATGGTCCAGTTAAAAAATGTTTTGGTGTGTGAATGTGCATACACTGAAAAAGACAGAGCAGAAGCAGCAAAGTGTTAACTAGTGGTACATCTAAGAGGAAGCATATAGAGGTATTCATGTTCTATTATTTCAGCTTTTTTAAGCACAACATGATGAATCAAACAGACCCCCCTCCTGCTAACATAAAGGTTATCAGAGACCAGATTAGAAAAAGCTTTATTTGATTAACCTACAAATTTGAACTTTTTCCTGAAAGCTAAGGGAAGTCACAGAAAGAGATTTACCAGAGAAAAAATACATGATCAGAAGAGCTATAGGAGGCAAGAGAGAGGAAAGAACCCAGTGTGACTCCATCTTCTGGCTTTTTCTTTGTTCTCCTTGTTTGTCTAGATGAGTATATTCTAAACAGTTCACTTTCCAAATGGCTCACTCCTTGGCCTGAACCTTAGTGCTCTAATTCCGATGACAAGTGGCTTGGTTCAGACCCCATCCTTGCCCCTGGTATGAATGGTCTCCCTCCTTCCACCAAAACCTCTCCCTAGTCAGTCTGCAGTTGAGGCTGGAAGGACCTTCCTCACACACAAGCATGACTAAAGTATTCTCTGGTTCAATTTTTTTCTGTGACTCCTCCAAGGCACCGTTCAGTCTCTTTGGCTAATCACCAGGAGTGATCCTGGGCCAGTGCCTGCTTGCTAACTTCTCTTGCCGCATTTCCTTTGCTTTCCAGTCCAAAGGGGAAATACATCTTTCTCCCTTCTCTGTGCTTAGGCCACCTCTGCTCACCCATCAGAACTTAAGCATTCTCTCCTCTGGAAGCCTTCCCTGACTCCATCAAGTCTCAGCTTCTTGCACTTCCTATGCTTCCCTGACACATACTTATGGCCTCTTTTCTTGTCTCTTTCGCATTAGACTTTAAGGTTCTCAAAGACAGGCACCATGCTTTACCTGTAATAATATCTGCGCCTGGCAAATGGTGGTGCTAAATAAATTATTACTGGATGAATGAATGAATGGGAATATCAGTTAGTTTTCTTCACTTAGCAGCAACAGAAGTCAATTCTGGCAGAATTAGAAGCAAGAGAAATCAATTCTTACAGAAAAAGGAATTCACTAGAAGGAATATATTCCATACTCGGGAGCTGAGCAAGAGACCCTGGGAGGGAGACATGTTCACAGATCTATGAACTTGAGCAGCAGCAGAATATTGTCAAGAGTTTCTCAAAGTCCCACCACTGGATGAACTCAACACATAAGGTCGTTACACACTGAAATCACAGTTAGTAAGTTCATTACACATCACAATGATGGTGGCTGTTCAGTTTGCTATGTTTCTCCTCAAAAGCACCCTGCCAAGTAGAGCAGACACAAAGGAGCAGTGGAAAGATGGCCTGGATTCCAGAAACTGAGAACTGGGGTCTCTGCTCCCTGCTCTCCAAGGTGGTCTTATACAGACACTGAGCTTAGCAATTGAGGTCAGCAGTGTTCGGTTCTGTGGTGGCAGGAAAAGTCTCAGGGTCAAGACTTGAGATTATCCCTTGTTGCTCTGGGTCCTCTGCTCCTCGTTTTAGATGAGGCCTGCTATTGAGAGCTCCAAATATTGCCAGGTTATGGGAAAAGGCTGTCCTCACACTTACCAGGACCCTCCCCTGCTTCTGTTCTCACTGACAAGTGTCATCTGGACAGTCTTCCCCTTTTCAGAAGTGAGCAGGAACCTCTCTCCTGGTGAACCGGCTGCCCCACAGCGCTACTTGCAACTCCATTTTACCTACGGGAACCGGAACTGGTCTTAAATCACCAGATGCCCAATTTCTGCTCTCCTGATCATCCCTTCACAGTCTCTGCAGGGGCCCTGCTATGCTCTCATCTGTGACGGGTCAGTGTGGAAAGGTGACAGATGATGTATCCAGAGAACAGACACCTTATCCGAGTCATGGGCAGATTAAACTCACACCTGAGAAACCCCAGGTGGTTCATCCTGGCCCCCAAAAGACAAATATTTCTGTTCTTTAGCCCTTCACCTTCACCAGACTGTGCTCTTTTATATTTTCTTACAGTTGCTCCTTTGTAAAAATCTCTCTGCCAAAGGGATTGAGACCAAGGTCCAGGGCCAAAGGCGCTACAGCCACCTCAGCGCTGAGAACAGGCCGTCTTTTGTTTAATGAGCACCGATGAAGCACTGGATTGAGTTCTAGCACCTTCAGAAACAAGGGTAACCTATTTCTGTCACCCAGAGGAGTTCAGCTTTTTAACAGGGGAGAGAGAGCCGACAGACGGCTACACGCATGCCTTCTCAGGAGAACGTTAACATGGCCATATAAAAGAAAGCCCTGGAGTCAGGGTCTCCCCATGGTATCTCTGCCAAAAGCAACATGAGGAGTCACTCCAGAGCCTGCATGCCCTGAAGCCAGCTTGGCCTGAGGCTCTGGGCTCCTCATACCCCTCTGCAGCCACCCAGCCTCAGCTGGGACTGACTGCCTTAGCCAGAGCCTCCTGTGGTGTTTTATATGCGGATACTCAGCCTTTATGCATTTGGAATGTGCTTTTGCCTCCTGGAGCTCCAGGGGGCATGCATCTGAAATCCATAAATATTGTAAGACTCCACCTCTATGTACTCTTGCAGCTGGGGGCTTGTCCCAGAGCAGGCCCAGATGGTTTTGGCATAAGGCTGCTCGCTTGCTGTTCAAAAATATGACCTGAAACTGACAGCTAACAAAGACAGTCAGATCTCACTGCTGCTCAGGGCCCGCAGCCCATCCGGCTGCTCCCCTGCCCCCTCCTTTGTTGCCTTGCTGGCCTCTGACCCAGCTGACCCCCAACTCTTGCCCTATTTCTTGCTTCTTGTTCTGGGTTCACTAGCAGAGTACTCAAACACAGTTGTGTTTCCTCCTACCCAACACTGCCTTTCATCCCCTGGCATCTGGTTTCACCTTTCTATTTGATTAGCAGCAGCCTTCCAAAAACTACATCCCATGGCTTTCTCCGCAAACAGCCACCCACTAGTGTGGGTCCCCACGTACAGTGGTCTCCTTTGGGGTGTCTTGAGTGATCCAGTGATTACCATCCTTGATAGAGCAGTGCATGATAGTCGAAGAGTGTTTAACTGGCTTTCAAGTACTTTCACATGCATTTGTTCCTCGTGACAATCTTATCATATATATTAACCAGCATTATCATTTCCATTTTACAGATGGAATTGGGTGTACGACAGAGTAAGCGACCTTGTCAGGGTCACCAGAGTGCTGGAACTAACCTTGAATACAGGTCTTCCCACTCCTGGTCAGCAGGTGGCATGACATCTGACAATGAACACAGCTTTAGTCACAGAATGTTTGGGGTTTGAATCCCAACTGGGATTGGAATTGGTCAGTTTAACCTCTTTGATGATGGGTTCCCCTTTGAAAAACACAAGGCTCAGCATGTGCCTGTGAGGATGAGAGACCCAATGTGGACAGCAGGAAACCATGAGACTCACTAAACATCCTTGGGAACCCTTGGTCACATTCCCCCTTGATCAACTGACCCTTACACCTCACCACTGGACTCTACTCACATTTATCATATTAATATAACTAGCCCATCAGTATTTTGCCCTGATGTGGTGATGTTGGCTAGCCAAGAGGAGAAACCCTAAACTCCAAGCCCTTCCTCAGATGCTACTGGGCTTCACTGAAGACTGAATAGCTCCTAGCAGGGAGCACAAATTCCTCCCACTCTTGAAGCAACAAGCACATCCCAAGTGCTTACAGAACGTAAAAACGTGGTCTTACACGTTTGATAACAAGTAAGGCTTTCTTTCTTTCCTTCGACATGAGTTTAACCTGATTCCAGCCTATTAAAATTCATTTGGAAAAATGCCTCCCCAGACAGAGCTTAGCCGCTTCACCTTTAGTGGAAGTGGCTGACCTTCCATTAGGCGCAGCAAAGCAGAAGAGGCAGCAGGCTGCCAAGGGAAGGAAGACCAGTCTTTACGTCCTGTGCCCCTGAAGCCTGCTTTACAGAGCCTCAAAGCCTTGGACATGTTGGGGAGCCTCTGAAGACAGGAATAAATGGTTCAGGCAGGGGTCACATGTGTCCTGACGCCCGGAAGAAAATTCTGCTACCTTGCTTGAGATGTGGCAAAGCAGCAGCCTCAGTTTGAAACTCCTGCTTTTCATTCAGACAACCCCACAGACCTGAAAACCCTTTGCTCTGACGGATGAAAATCAGCTTTGGAATGGGAAAGTACTTGGAGTCACTGGGGAATGAATATAATCTCCAAAATACATTTACTGCTCACATTCAAATGAAGATTAAATGATTCCTTTAATACTCATCAACTCTATTAAACTTCACAGAAGCAAAACCTTCTGAAATAAATTAGCCAGATCCTTGCTGGAAACAACGGGCTTTGGGGCTGCGTTCTCCTCCACCATTACCTGTCCTCCTGACAGCCAGGGAAGGGGCCTGATGGAGAGGAGGAGGGAATGGGGCAGCTGACTGTCATGTACCTAGCATGGTGGAAAGCACTATGAATGTATTATGTCATTTAATTTCTCCAAAACTCTGGGAGATATTTACTATTACTATTGTCAGTTTATGAGGAGGAGGATGGAGAGTCAGACAAGCAAAAATGGGAGACTGGGGTTTCAGATCTGTACTGTTTTTCTCTTTGAATCTAAGGCCAAGTTAAGCCTGAGCGTTTTGGTCACACACAATGCAATTAGTGTGCAATGATCAATCATTTGGGTTCTGGAGTCTGACCATATTGTTCATATCCTGTCTCTGCTGCTTTCTAGTTGTGAGAGTTCAGGGAGGTTATTTGATTTTTCTGAGCCTTGGTTTCTTCATCTGCAAAACTGAGATGATAATACGATGTCACTCTAATGGCAGACAGTGAAGAGGAACTAAAGAGCCTCTTGATGAAGGTGAAAGAGGAGAGTGAAAAAGCTGACTGAAAACTCAACATTCAAAAAACTAAGATCATGACATCCAGTCCCATCACTTCATGAAAAATAGATGGGGAAAAAGTAAAAATAGTGACAGATTTTATTTTATTGGGATCCAAAATCACTGTGGATAGTGACTGTAGCCATGAAATTAAAGGATGCTTGGTCCTTGGTAGGAAAGCTATGACAAAACTAGAGAGTATATTAAAAAGCAGAGACATCACTTTGCCACCAAAAATCCATCTAGTCAAAGCTATCGTTTTTCCAGTAGTTATGTATGGATGTGAGAGTTGGATCATAAAGAAGGCTGAGCACTGAAGAATTGATGCCTTTGAATTGTAGTGCTGGAGGACTCTTTAGAGTCCCCTGGACAGCAAAGAGATCAAACCAGTCAATCCTAAGGAAATCAACCCTGAATATTCATTGGAAGGACTGATGCTGAAGCTGAAGCTGAAACTTCAATACTTTGGCCACCTGATGTGAAGAGCCAACTTATCTGAAAAGACCTTGATGCTGAGAAAAACTGAGGGCAAGAGGAAAAGCGGGAGACAGCAAAAGAGATGGTTGGATGGCATCACCAACTCAATGGACATGAGTTTGAACACACTCTGGGAGACTATGAAAGACATGCTATAGTCCATGGGGTTTCAAAGAGCCGGATATGACTTAGTCATAAACAGCAATAGTTAAATGCAGAGACCAGTGCCTGACATGCCATAAGCAATCAAGATCAGTGGAACCAGAAAGAGACAACTGTCTCATGTTGTGGACCCCAGAAGCAGACCCCAAGAGAAGGATTTGGGTGCAATGAGTTCATTAGGGAAATATCCAAAGAAAATATCCCAGGAAATATTGGTGGAGGGGTGGAGAAGTGTGACATGGAAGAGAAGGAAACTGACGAAGCATGTGTTAATGATCAAACCACTATTGTAGATAACTGAAATTTGGTCCTGCTGAACACTTCTGAGAAAGGATATAGAGTTCATGCCTCAGAATGAGCACACTAGAGGAACAAAGAAGCTAGGTACTCACCCTCCAACTCCACCATCATTGGCTGATCACTGCTTCTGGAGGCATCAACCCATTAGCACCTCCAGCCTGCCCATGCTCCAGCAAAGCAAAACCATCAGGTGGAGAGTTTTGGGTGCTTGCAAAATGACTGTTGGCAAGGACAGCAGTAAGTGTTGAAAGAATACAGGTAGGGTGGTGACAGCATCTGTTAATACAATTTTAAAGGCTCAGTTAATGTCTGTCCTAGTCACTATATGTGGGCCCCTCAGCAGGGCCCTTAAAGACCTAGGGACCCAGAACCTGAGAGCACCGAGATCTATGGGGCTTCCTGACAGCAGCTTCCACATTCAATGAAGGCCCCATCTGAGGACAGGTTCCTTTTTAGTACAGAGATCATTTCTAAGACTCAGACCATGGTACATGTGAGTGTGTGTGTGTGTGTGTGGCATTTATCTCCCTCCCTCTCTGTCTCTATCTCTCTGTCTGTAGCCTCAGAGCTAAGTATGTGCTCTGGCTGTGTGAGCTACGTAGCCACTTTCTTATGTGTGGTGAATGGGGGTATCCCTGGAGCAGCAGTCATAATAACAGGGTCACTGCATCTTACCTGGGACCCAGCATCCTCAGTCAAGGACACTTTCTCCCCTAGCCCCAGATGAGAGACTCCCTGCCCTGGGCCCTGTGCTTTAGAAGATTAGCATTCTGGCCTTCCACTGGCTATACTCTTCCTCGTGTGTGAGGAGTTCAGAAGAGCAAGAAAATGTATCTGAGACCTGGAGGCTTCTTCTACAAAGCTTCCCCCTGAGGGTGGAAACATAGCTGATGTGTACCCCTAACCCCAAAAAGTGGCCATGGAGTGGCTATTTCCAAAGTGTGGGGGGCGAGGGGTGATAGAGCTCAGACATGGAGGCTCATAAGACCTCTTGGAATTTGGGCTGGAGCCAGGGATGGAAAGAGAAGAACAATGGCACAAAGGCCAGAAGCCCAACCTTCCATACCACCATGTTCCAGGGCACAGCTCGGAGGAGTCCAAGGATACTAAACTCAAAGCTGAACTTCCAGACCATTATGAAGGTGTATTTGTCAAGATAGGAAGACAAACATATTTTAATGAACAATTTATAAGCTTAATTACACCTTGTAACTAGTATGCAAACGGTAGGCAGGCCTCCATTTGAACTTGTACTCTGAGTTTTGCATGTGTTAGAGACAGGCCTCTGCCTGGGGCTGGAACCCCCAAATCCAGTCCACTTCCTCAGTCTGGAAGGATGCTGTCCCAACATAATAAAGAGTTAAGGAAAATGGAATCTCCTGTAAAGTTCCCCCT
>ML664662.1:2357989-2376533 GCA_007570785.1 Antilocapra americana
GTTAGAAATGGATACAGGACACAAGGCAGGCCAATCAGGATCAAAGAGACTCATGTCTCAAAATTTTCCTCTAGCTTCAGGGAAAAGGAGTCGCTTTCTGTTCTTCACAGGAGTTCTGAGGTTATTTAAGCTTGACAGCTCTGGAGGAACAACATATAAAAACCAGAGAGCCCAGGAAACCTATGAATGGAGTTCACCCTGATAGGTGTTGGAGTAACTGTAGGGCAGCTGAATTACAAGTTGCACCTGAAGGTGAAATTTCCAGTAGCACAAGCCAATCAATTCTCATTTTGTTTAAGCCAAGATTTGGGTTTGAACACTTGCAATCAAAACATCCTAAGTGTTACAGAAATAAGATCAAAATGATTACAATATAAGGTGACCTGCCCTGTAACAGAGAGATAGGCTATTGTGAGATTTCAGTGCTCGGAGAGAAGAGACTATCTCCTGGAATTCCTCTTCCTCTTCCTATCTGGAATTGGGGAATTCCAGGGAGATGTGACATTGAGCTGAGTGTTGGTGGATGAATGAGAAGTGATCAAGAGGAAGAATGGAGAAAAGGCTTTTTAATATAATCTTTTTTTAAAATGTAGGACCTGACCTGGAAGGCCCAGATGATTTTGGTGCTAGTGAGGGAATTGGGATCTTTTCATAAGCAAGATTGGGAAACTCTTTCCTGATGTAAAAACCTGGGACTTCCTAAAGAAAGCTGATCCCTGGCTTGTCATGAACAAGTGTTCCTGAAGTCTTATAAACCCAGAGTTGGATCACTCAACACTGAAGGAAGCCCCTTCCCCTCCACTTGCAGACCGTTACCTGCACCAGGAGTCTCTGGGGACCAGGGACCCAGGTGCACAGCAAGTGGCCACTGGCCTCATTCAGGTATTTTTCTTAGCAATTCACTGCATTACTCTCTTGCCCTGTTGACAGTTTCAATAAAATTTGTGCCACAAAGGCATTTGACTCAGCCTATTAATTCTGCCGAGGGTTAAAACAACCTGTATTTTACTCACATTTTCAGGAAATTTCGTTTCTGGGTTACCTGCATTGCCTTGGCTTCAGACTTTTTTAAGGTAGCAGAAGGCCAGTGATTTCTTTGTTTTTTATCTATTAAGACTGATGAAGGGGCTTGCAACCAATGGGTCCAAGTTCTAGGATGCTGCAGGGCCCTCCCGACTACAGACTCAAGCCCTGTGCACTTTTTACATGAGTCTGTTTGGCAGTTTTCAGACTCCACTCCTCTAGGGTTCACAGGAGACTTTGTTGGGAGTAACAGTGCTGACACCTCACAACCACGATCACTTGGCAGAATTCACAAGTTCATGGAAGCATAGCATGTTGAGTGCCAGAAGGTCTCTGGGAGACTGTCTAGTTGAACTCCCCAGGAAACATGAGGAACCAAGACTCAGGAAGGCGAAAGGAATAGCCAGATCAGTTAAGGAGAATGAGGATTGAAATCCAGGTCTTCTGGTTTCCAGGCTTTTTCTATCATCTCTTTGCTGGAATAAAAAAGATTATTAAAAACAAAAAAAGAAAGCAAACAAGGATAACAATGACACCCAGGTGGCATGTATTCTGATTTCTTTCTTCAATATTTCTTGGTGGATTTAAGTGCATGCAATGAGCTAGTTTAGCAAGTCTGTCCTAGCACCAGTCTCTCTCTGACACCAAAGATATTCCTAAAGCCAGAGTGACAAGTTCTTCTAGAGGATACAAAGGTGGGACCTTGAGGCTTATGGTGAATGAAATATAGTGACATCCTCCTTCTCCACCACCATGTAGACAGCCATTGTTTTGATGAAGTTAAGAAGTTTCCCAGGTTTAAAAAAAATCTTGGGGTTTGGACACATGGATATACAAGACATTTATATAGAAAGTCTCTGGTAGAAGCATAATCTCATGGAGGGCCATAGAGCCCCTGAGAGGGAATTCTCCATAAGGAGAGAAGTGAAGCCCATTCAAAGACCGGACCCTCCCCTGCACTGATTACGACACTCATCACTTCGCAAGACCCATGATGCAGCATTTCTGCTTCACTGTATCAAGGCTCAGTGGAGTTTCAACATCACCAGCAGCTGCAGAGCCCCTTAGGCATGAGGTGCAGGGCCAGCATGGAGTTGCTCTGCTGTGGAACTGGGTATGGATAGAAAGAGTGGAGTCTGGTTTGGCTTAAAAACAGAGACTGTTTAGTACCATATGTTTCTTCTCTAATCCTCTCAGGAATAAATAAGTAATTGAATGTGTAAATAATACAACATAAGTTACTAAATTTACTTTCTTTGCCAAATGCTCTTTTAGGCCTCCCTTGGGTTCCCAGGCTTCTTTAGGAATGTAGATTTCTGTTAGTAGTTTTTATGACTCTGAAGTGTAGCAGAGAGAATACAAGATAAGGAGTTCAAAGATGTGGTCTGAATACCTGCACTGTTATTAATTAACTACATGACCTTAGGTTAGTCACTAATCCCAGAAATTCTTAGCAGAGGTGCCTAGAACATTCTAGGGTGTCATAACAAATGTGAGGTGTGCCTCAAGTAATTAGTTAACAACAATAGCCAAGTGATGTAGTTTGAAAGCAATTTAAAATATATATAAATAAAATATATATAAATTAGAGTGATTTTAAAATAATGCCAATAATTGGTGGTGGTGGTGGTGGTGGTTTAGTTGCTAAGTCATGTCCAACTCTGCAACCCCATGGACTGTAGCTCCTCAGGCTCCTCTGTCCATGAGATTTACCAGGCAAGAATACTGGAGTGGGTTACCATTTCCTTCTCCAGGGGATCTTCCCAACCAAGGGGTCAAACTAGTGTCTACGGCATTGCCAGGCAGATTCTTTACCACTAAACCACTGGGGAAGCCCTATGCCAATAATTACATGATTCTATTTTCCAGAATTCTTATGTGTTTTCTTAAACAGAGAAAGTGTTAGCTGGCATCATGGGAACCAAGCATAACCCATCCATTGCCTCCCAAACTACTATGAAGAGATGAACAGAGGTGCTTGAAGTCATAGACATGACCATTTAACACTAATTTATGGTATCTAAAACATCCTATTAAAATATGTATTAAATCAAAAGCACTGATGTCATCTTGAATAGAATGTAAAAGGTATATGAATTTTCAAGAAAGATCACCCATAGTCTTGAAGCTACTTGGATACTTGGGGCTATGTATCCAAGGGCTCAAGGATGTATATCCTTTCTCCTTGGTTTATATGGGTTCTGAAATAGAAAAGTTCATGAAACTGTTAAACCATGCCTCAGTCAAACCAGACAGTTAAGATTCTATCAGTATTTGCTATAATGATTACAGATTTTCTACAGTACCCTGAGTTGTGATTTTACAATTGCTTCCATTCCCTTTCTATGTCATACAATAATACATTTTTAATAACAAACTGCAAGGGAAGACAAGAGGAAAAAAGAAGTGGTGCATGGGCTTCTATATTGCACATGAATGAAAAGGATCAGGGGAACATTTCTGTCTATGAAACAATTAACTTCCCAAGAAAAGGCAAGACAAAATGATAACACAGTGAAACTGTAAACTGCTCTTCATGTTTATAATAGGATGTTCATTCTTTATAAATTCTCTTTTGTGATATTAATAAAATAATATTTATGTCTGTTTTCCCTTCAATTTGCATTTTACTTCTTTATTAAATTTATATATGGAATGAAAGTCTGGAAAAATTCAAGCCTTGTTTTTTCAAAAATAAGCTACATTAAAGAAAATTTGATTGACCATGTTCTTTCTTTGTGTGGGTCTCAGGGGGCACAAAATTAAATTAATTATAATCCTTAGTTTAAGATATACTTTGGCAAGGGGACTTCCCTGGGACTTTCCTGGTGGTCCAGTGGTTGGTTAAGAATCCACCTTGCAATGAAGGGGATGTGGGTTCGATCCCTGGTCAGGGAAGTAAGATCCCACACTTCTCAGAGCAACTATGTCTACACACTGCAACAACTGAAGCCCAAGCACTTCAGAGTCTGAGCACCAGAACTAGAAAATCCATGTGCTGCAAGAAAAGATCCTGTGTGCCACAACTAAGACCTAACACAGCTAAATAATAAATAAATGAAGATATATTCTGGCAGGTTTTATTTTCCAAAGATGGCTACAATTATAACTCACTTTCACCTACTCATCAACGATGTGACCTGGACACTCCTCTTATGGAGAGGTGGGGATCTCTGACCTTCCCTTTGAAATTAAGCGGGTCCTGTGATTTACTTGTGACCAATAAAATGTATAGGTCAGTAAAGGTGATGCAACTTCTGCCTTGCTCACTGGAATACTCAGGCGGGAGTAGCCATGCTGTAAGGAAGTCCAAAATAGCCCACAGGGCAAGTCCACATGGAAAAATTCTGAGATAATGTTAAGAGAAAGAAACATCAGTTGTTTCAGCCTCCATCATAAGCTGATTGTAATCACATGAATCACCCTTAAAAACAGTGATAGCTAGTTGCTGTTGTATCAGGCTACTCAATTTTGGGGTAATTGATTAAACAACAATTTTAGTGGAACATGCACTGTCATCACTGGTTCATGAATGAACCTGAGGATTGCCTGACTGATTCAAAATAATATAGTAATCTTATGAGCCCTAATTTGTCATCCTTCTGGGTTTTTTTCCTAAAAATTTTTGATATTTGTAAATGGTTGGTTTCATTATTCACATATTTATAAAATTGTTATGAATGTCTATCCCTGCCTCACTTTCCCCCTCCACAAAAGTTTATAGCACTATTTATTTATCCTAGAAATGTGAATTTCTTCTATATTTGGCTATGACCATGGGAATGTATTATGCATGTAAACTCTACTCGTCCTTGCATCCCAGTGGTTAAAAGATTAGGAATTCCTGACTCAATCCCGCTAAGCTTCAGTTTCCCACATGTAAGATGGCAGAATAATATTGAGTCCAACATCCCAATACTAACCCTGCCTATTTTATGGGGTTGCTGTGAGCACCTATTTAGAAAATGTTAAAGAAAATATTCATAAGTAATAAGGATCTGTCATCACAAAGTTGTACTAGTTTTATAGTTTCATTATGTGTATTTCATTGTCCTTTCTCATGTGGGAAGCATAGGTACCACCTGCTTTCTCACTATATGGGCTTGAAAAGCTGCTCTGTAAATGATCCGTTGTCTATGTGAGAGAGGTTTATATGTTTCTTAGGGTAGGAACCAAACCTTCTGCTTCTTTTCTTCACATTAGCAATGTAGTCGCACTTTGTATTTAATAACTTTTTTTCCCACTTGGATGTATCTAAATCTAGCCTGGCATTCCGACACAAACTGTGAAACAAATAAGATCATGGGTAGGGCATGCCCAGCTTGGATCCCATTCTAGGAAGGGTCATTACTGAAAGACCAAGAGGGTCTCATTAGAAGGTGGTTTTGCCCTCAAGCCAGCCCCATGGCATGGCCCCTGAGGACAGCTTTAGAAAGACCCTGTGGTGCCAGTCCCTGAGATTTCTGAAACTAACATTCAGATGTCCATCTGCCGCACAGACACTGAGAGGGTTGTTTTGATGATACGATGCTCCTAATTTCTATTCACAGCTTGAGTATGTCCCTGTTGCCTTTGGGAATTAAGGCTGGGGTCTTGGGTGTAGAAATCCCCGGAGAGTAGGCAACGTAATACTTGGTGCTCAAATCTCACATTCAGCTCAGCCCCTAATTGCCCAGAGAACTTCTGTTTACCATGCATGGAAAAGAGACCACATGAGCCTTTTTTACCTATAGGCTGAGACCTCCTTGCAGAAGGCTGGCAATCTCGCCTTGGGGTATATTTCGCAGCTCATTATTTTTTCTCTTTAGATACGGTAGCCTCACTTCTGCTCATTAGGCTCCTTTCACTACATCATTGCCTGTCTTTAATGTGGCTGGTCTATTAAATAGCCCTCACCTGGCAAAGCCCCCCAGTGTCCCAAATGCGGCTCTGCGCTCCCACTTTCATGCCTTACTTAGGAGGATGCTTTAATAAGAGTGGCACCAACACTAGCATCCTGTATCTCCTTGTGCCACGGAGCCCCTCAGTAGCGGGGGTGGGGGGCTACCACAGAACTCAGAGGACACGCCACTTGGTGCCCAGAGGCCCCCGAAGGCTTTCACAGAAACAGAATGAGGTACACCAGAGGAAAGGCTCTGAGCAGAAATATTGGCATCCCATTTATTCAGCGCCACCAAATATCAAAAGGCAATTGATTAAATATTGATCTGACAACTGCTTGAAAAGGAGCAGGTGCTTCTCGCAATCTGGCAAGAAAACAGGGTCAGGAACACTAAATGTGGGTACTGCAAAAGCGTGTTTGCAAAATCTCCGTGTCTTCTTGCCATGATTAAAAGGCTTGTTAGTCATGGGTGAAATCCTATAGAGGGTATATGCTTGAATGTCAGCTCATATTAAGCTGCATGAAATTCATGTTTCTTCTTTATTCAGAATCCCTCAAACTGACCCAACTGATGCAGTTCCTTTTGTGGTCAGATCAGCTTCTATGGACTTTTTCTGGAAGGTCAGCCCTTGAACCAAAACAGATCTTAAAAAGCTACTGCTCTAGTCTTTGTTTTTGCAAGTACGGAAATCCACTTGAGCTAGGTCAAGTCAGAATTGGTTGATTAAAACACAAATGTGTATGTATGTGTATGTGTATGCATATAACAGATACATACACACCATTGGCCTCAAGCTGAGGAGTCTTCAGAAAACAACCCTCCTTCCTTTCTTCCCTCACTCTTTCCCTCCCGCCTCCCTTTCAAGGCTATCATGGGCTCTCTTTTTTGCCTCTCTCAGTTCACGTTTGGGTTTTTCTTTGATTTCCCCACAGACCAGAATCTTCTTAGTGTACCTGTAACTGGCTTGGCTTTGCCTTTGGCTTGTCCCCCAAACAAACACTACTGATAGGGGGCACAATATTGATTGGGGCACACTGACTCTTGCCCCAATCAATATCACGTTATCACTGATGTTGGCTCAATGCCAGTCATGTAATGGTTGTCACTGGGCCTCATATATGCAGCATCAGTCATGGCTATTCATACTGTCATCACTTCAGTTGGAACCTGTGCATTGCTGATGCTACACATGCTAAATTGAATTGTTGTTTAAAACATCTTCAGAAAGATTATACTATGATTTAGCATTGAAATGAAAAGGTATCATGTACACAGAAAGGCGTGTAAACAGAGCAATGGGGCATAAATTTGATATTAGCGAGGCAAATATTCATCATTGGAGGAATGGCAGTGATTTCATATTTTCTTGCAAAGTAACAACCAAGTGTTTACAAGACCTAAGAAAGGAAGACATCTACAAATAGATGAAGCCAAGTTACATTTTGCTTCTGAGATACAAGCAAAAAGATTGCTGATCTCATGTAGAACAATGCAAAAGAGATTGCCAAACACTTCAGTACAGACAAAAGAAATTTCAAAGCTATGAGAGGCTGATGTGACCAATTCATGTGTCAAGCAGGATCATTGTTAAGACTGAATATCCATTTGTCAAAACTGCTCAACTTCTAGCAACATTTGTTTCAATTGAGGGGAAAATAATACTATTAATTTGATCAAACAGCAAAACTTGCCAAATGGGTTTCTGCATCTTAGAAGAAAATCCTGGCTATAATAGTAGAGTATTATTTTAAGAAATGCCACATCACTGATGTTTTAGAGGGCACAGAGAAAGATCTTCTATGGGAAACCACCAACATCAGCAATTCTAAGTTGAAAAGCTTTTCAGGAGTCAGAATCAAGTTTTAGAAATTTCCCTAACCCAGGGTGCTCAGGGCTGGTGCACTGGGATGACCCAGAGGGATGGAATTGGGAGGGAGGTGGGAGGGGGGTTCTGGAAGGGGAACACATGTATACCCATGGCGGATTCATGTCAATGTATGACAAAACCAACACGACAATGTATAGAAAAAAGTCTTTCTTGAATTTGTTACAATAAAAAAAAAGAAATTTATTTTACTTATATTTTCCTTTTCATGTATACTTAGTATATCTAAAAGGCTCTTTCTACATGTAAAAACTAAAACTCCATGTGATTTTTTAAAAAGTATTCTGGGAGGTTAATTGGACGTATTTTTTTCTTTCTTAGTGGCATATAAAATCATGATCTCTCACATAACTGATGCCAATGTAGATGCAAGGAAACACAATTGGTCCAAGGAAATGTGAGCTGAAGCCACGGGCACTACATTGGCTTTACTTGCATAAGAGAAGATCTCAGACCTCAGAATTCCAATTTTTCTCCCACCCCACTGGCTGGAGTGACAACAAGGCTACACTGTCCAACATGGTAGCCACTAGCTAGCCACATGGAGCTTTTTAATTAACTAATTAATTAGTTAAATGTTAAAATTCAGTTCCTTGGTTATGCTAGCCACAATCCAAGAGCTTGACAGCCACTGTGGCTAGTGGTTACTATGTTGGACCACACAGATTCAGATTGAACACTTTCATTGTTACATAACATTCTATTGGACAGCACTAGACTGCAATGACTTTGGAAGCCAGGCACTGAAGAATGGCAGATACACTCTTGGTCTGGGTTTTTGCACAACTACTTGACATTGAGCTGCCCATTGACCTGAAACACTTACCCCAGACTGCTGAAGGAGAAATAAACATGTGTTCTTCATGCTGGGGCTTCCCTGGTGGCTCAGACAGTAAAGAGTCTGCCTGCAATGAGGGAGACCCGGGTTCGATCCCTGGATCAAGAAGATCCCCTGGAGAAGGGAATGGCTACCCACTCCAGTATTCTTGCCTGGAGAATTCTATGGACAAAAGAGCCTGTGAGGGTTATAGTCCATTCATGCTACATTACTGGTGGATATTTTAGTATAGCAGCTTGCCTTGTGCACCAATTAATACCACTGTTTGACTTTTTATGGTCTGTCTTCTCCAGAAGACTCTATTGGGGTATTTTTTCCCCAAAATTTGGCACAGTGCCTGGCACAAAAGCAGGCCCTTAAAAAACCATAAACGGAATGATTTAATTAATAAATATGAGCACATGGGAGAGACAACTATAATTTAGAAGATCAGTGAAAATTTCCTGAAGGAAGTAGCATCCTTCAAGAGTCTTGAAGGATAAAGTTAACAGAGGTACAAGGCAGGCAGAAGAGGTTTCCAGATATAGAGAAGATCCAAGGGGTTAGAACATGGACTTCTGAAGACAGTGCTTCCCAGGTGGAGCAGTGGGAAAGAATCTGCCTGCCCATGCAGGAAACATAAGAGATGCAGGTTCGATCTCTGGATTGGGAAGATACCCTGGAGGAGGAAATGATAACCCACTCCAGTATTCTTGTCTGAAGAATCCCATGGACAGAGGAGCTTGGTGTGCTACAGTCCATGGGATTGCAAAGAGTTGGGCACAGTGGAGCACATAGAGCACAAACATGTAATAGTTTTGGATCTGGAGAAGAGAAGTTAGAATAGCAGGGAAGAGATCATGATGGGCTGTGTAAGCCATACTAAGATTTTGTATTTCATCCCAAGGTCAGTAGAAGGACCACTAAACAATGCTAGTGCTTTGACTAAGCTATCTTAACTTTTTTCTAATAAAATGAATGTTTGTTCTGTTCTTAGAAGCATTTGAGGGAGGAAATTCCTTGACACTTTGGGTAAATGATTTCTGTACTTAGCTAAGATCCTCATGGAAAGTTCCTCTGTCTCTAACCTAAAGCTCTTTCTTTTACCAAAGTAGATTTTTGTTTTGCTGTTTCTGTGATCTAAAGTACACAGGTTACCATTTTCTGTCCTTTTTCCATGTAGTAGAAAGGTCTTAGGAAATAGTCAGATCCCTGTGTTATAAGTTAATTGGGTTGATATTAGACATTTTGCTACAGGTAGTAGTTTCAGTGATGAGGGGCCTAATCCAACCAGTAAAAAAAGACTGGGTAATAATGGAACCCACTGCATTCCAAGAGATAGGAAGATTGTTCCAAGTCTTCTCTTCCTGGGGACAGTGATAGGTCCTATCCCCTTCTTTTATCAGTGATGGTGGGAATCTTCAGCCTTTCTTTGTGAGAAGGATGAAACATGAAAAACAGACAGATTGTCTACATTTGCCCTTATCACTGAGGTGATTTTAACAGCTTGTATACATTTCCAAGAGCCCATTTTATCAGCAGCCTTCTCCACCTGCCTCTCACAGCTCACTTGTGAGTTCAAGATTTTCATGTCCACCCATGACTGCACATTTTCACCTGTAAGACCCACAAAGTTCCTAGAATTTAACATATCTCAAACTCTATTTATTATCATTCCCATAACCTCCCCACAAATCTGCCCCCGTTTCTTATTTCCAGTGACAACATCTTATCCACCCAATTACAAAATTCACAGATTTGTGAATTGTCCTTGACCCCTGCCTATCTTCACAGTCCTCAGCCTCTCCATCACTAAATCCATTCATGTCTGACTCCTGAGAACTCTCCCACACATCTCCAACTCCTCCAAAGACTACCAGAATGCACATCCTCATCATTTCCCATATCTAGCCCCCAGTCTCTGCAATCTGGAGTGATAGTCCTAAAATCCAAAATTAATCATGCTAATTCCTCCCTTAAAATGTCTAAATTACTCCTTATCACTTTTGGGAAAGAATTCACGCTCAAGAACAGAGTGTACCAGGCCCTTCATGATGTGATGCCTGCCCACCTCTTTCATTTCCTCTCTCACCCCTCCCCTTAGATTTCCTGGTGCCTCTTCTCCAGTTACTGACACAGCAGTTCTTGCTACTCTTTGTACAGGTTTTCTCTTTGACAGGCATTTTATATACTAATAATGAACATGTGGACACTAAAATTAAAAACACAATACCATTTATACTTATTCCAAAGAAAGTGAAATACTTAGGCATATACTTAACAAGACATGCACAACTTGTATGCCGAAAATTATAAAAGACTGATCAAAGAAATCAAGGAAGCCCTAATAAATGGAAAGATATTCCATTACACGGATTAGAAGACTCCATAGAGTAAATATGTCAATTCTCTCCAAATTGTTATGTAAGTTTAATGTAATTCCTATCAAAATGTGAG
Source organism: Antilocapra americana (assembly GCA_007570785.1). Lineage (NCBI taxonomy): Eukaryota > Metazoa > Chordata > Mammalia > Artiodactyla > Antilocapridae > Antilocapra > Antilocapra americana. The sequence continues at coordinate 2,369,055 of ML664662.1, forward strand.
CAAGATTTTTTTGATAGACATAGACAAACTTATTGTAAAATTTATATGGAAAAATACAAGTCCTGGAATAGCCAAGACAATCTTGAAAAAGAAGGATAAAGGGAGGAGTTACTATATCCAATATTAAGGCCTATTATTTAACTAGAGTAAACAAGGCAGTAGAGCATGCATGTGTGAGTGCTCAAGTGTAGTTGATTTTTGTGTGTTGATCTTATATCCTGAATCCTTGCTGAACCCACTTATGGGTTCCAGGAATTTTTCTTAGTGGGTAAACAGATATTTGGGTTAATGGAACAGTATAGAGAAACCAGAAGTAGGCCCACACAAATATGCCCAACTAATTTTTGATAAATTTGCAAAAGTAATTCAATGGAGAAAAATAGTATTTTTAGCAAACAGTGTTGCAGCAATTAGACATCCATAGGGAGGAAAAATCATATACAGAAGAAAAAAGCAACCCTTGACCTAGATCTCATACTTTATACAAAAATTAACACAAGAGGTAAAATACAAAACTATGAAAGATTTAGAAAAAGAAAACAGCAGTTTTTAGACTTGACACCAAAAGTGCAATCGTTAAAGGAAAAATTAATAAATTCGACCTCATCAAAATGTAAAATGTTTGTTCTACAAAACACCCCATTAAGAGGATAAAAAGACAAGCTACATACTAAGGAGAAATATTTGCCAATCACATATTAGATACAAAGGACTAATATGTAGAATATATAAAGAACTCTCAAAACTCAACAGTAAAGAAGCAAATAGACCAACTTCCCTGGTGGTACAGTGGATAAGAATCTGCCTACCAGTGCAGAGGACATGGTTTCGATCCCTGGTCTGGGAAGATTCCACAGGTCTCAGAGCAACTAATCCCATCACCACAGCTATTGGGCCTGCGTGCTATAACTACTGAAGCCCATGCACCTAGAGCCTGTGCTCTGCAACAAGACAAGTCACCACTCACCACAACTAGAGAAAGCTCACAGGCAGCAACGAAGACCCAGTGCAGCCAAAATATAAAAATACATAATTTTAAAAAGAGAGATAATCCATAAAAAATAAGCAAATAGACTGATTAGAAAAATGGACAAAAGACAAGAAGATGTATTTCACCAAAAATGATAGACAGATGGCAAATAAGTACATAAATAGATGTTCAGCTTCATTAGCAACTAGGAAAATGTACACCAAAAAACTCACAATGAGATATCACTGTTTATCTATCTGGGCTTCCTAGGTGGCTCAGTGGTAAAGAATCTGCCTGATAATACAAGGAGATGCAGGAAATGTGAGCTGGATCCCTGGGTCGGGAAAATCCCCTGGAGGAGGAAATGGCAACCTACTCCAACATTCTTGCCTGGGAAATCCCATGGACAGAGGAGCCTGGTGTGCTACAGTCCATGGGGTTGCAAAGAGTCAGATGCGACTGAGCACTCCTGCATGCATACATCTATCTAAAGAAGAGCTAAAATAAAGAATAATGACAATGTCAAATACTAGCCAGGATGTGTGGTGAAAATGGATCACTCATATATTGCTGGTGAGAATGGAATATGGTTATGCTACTCTAGAAAACAATTTGACCATTTCTTATAAAACTAAACAGGCAACTAGCATATAATTCAACAATGACACTCTGGGGTGGAGTGTAAAGTTTCCAAAGAAATGGAAACTTACATTCAAATAAAAATCTGTGTATGAATATTCATAGTAATTTTATACATGATAGCCAAAATCTGTAAGCAACTCAGGCATTCTTCAACAAGTGAATGATTAAACAAACCATCATACACCCACAGTATAGAATACTGCTCAATAATAAAAAGGAATGAACTACTGATACCTATAACAATTTGAATCACATTTGATAGAATTATGCTGAGTTTCTCACTCAGCCAATCTAAAAAGGTTACATAGTATATGATTCCATTTATATTACAAATGACAAAATTTTGAAATTTGATTTGTCAGGGGTTAAATATGGGGCAACGTACTGAGGGGAAGAATGTAAGGGAAGCGATAGGGAGTTTGGGATGGACATACACACTGCTATATTTTAAATGGATAACCAAAGATGACCTACAGTAAAACACAGGGAACTCTGTTCAATGTTATGTGGCAGTCTGGATGGGAGGGGAGTTTGGGGGAGAATGGATACATGTATATATATAGCTGAGTCCTTTTCCTCTTCACCTGAAACTATCACAACATTGTTAATTGGCTACACCCCAATACAAAATAAAAAGGGTTTTAAAAAAAGATAGAGCAAGGTAGAGCAGGATGGAAGTGGATACGGCAACAGAGGGATCCTTGTGGTAATGAAGCTGTTCTGTATCTTGACTGTGTGGTGAATACACAAACCTTCACGTGATAAAATTGTACAGATCTAAGTACATGCAAACACACAAATGAGTGGAAGCAAAACTGGGAAAATATAAAGACTGGTGGGCTATATCATGTCAGAATCCTGACAGTGATACTGTATGATAGTTTTGCAAGATGTTACCATTGGGGGAAAATTAGATAAAGGGTACAGGGGATCTTTCTATTATTGTTTTAATTGTATATGCACAGAGTCAGACCTGACTGAAGCAACTTAGAACATACACTACAATTATCTCAAAATAAAAATCAACTACCCTACAAATCAGAGCTTCCTCCCCACTTCCCTCCCCTCTCCCCCCTCCACCACCCCAGCTAGTTACTAAACACTTGTCAGCATACAGATCCACTTCTCTTTGGAGAAGCAACTTTGTGTTAGTAAACCTTGGTGTAGTTTTTTTCTGAGTGCCTCACAGAAGACATAGTAGATGCTAGAGGCAATGAAAGAGCCTGTGGCCTTGGGAGAGTAGCTTTACTTCCCTGGGCCTTTGTTTTCCTCCTCTGTAAGCTGGAGACTTAGTACTAGAGGAAAGGAAAATGAATACTTACAGAGAACCTACTTTTACCTATGTCTCCTTCCTTCATCCTCTAGCAAGCCAAATGAGCCACACAGAATGAGTGTCCGAGTTTCGGATAAAGAAAGAGGCTGAGAGACATGCCTACCAGAGAAGAGAGATGTGGGTAGAATCCACATCCGGGCTCTTTTCATTACTGCCTACTGCCCTGGAAGCCTAACCAATTCTCTGACACTAAAACCTACAAGGCAGCCTCTCCCCATGGAAAGTGAGTGGGGCAGAGAACGCCTGACCCTCTAAGTAAGAAATGGCTGCAAAGGACAGAGCTCAGTGCCCCTGAACAGATATGGTTGCACCAGAAGCCACAGACTTCAACCAGGCCAGCCTCCCTCCATGTTCACTGTGGAGCTCCCAGGGATAGCTGCTCATTTCCTCTGGTTGATTGTTGCCTACAGTTGTCTGCAGAACAAACCCAAAACAGCCCCAAAGGCTGAGCAGTCTCCCCTTAGGGAGCAGGCAGGGTATCATGGGGGCGTCCCTGGTGGCTCAGTGGTAAAGAATCCACCTGCCAATGCAAGAGACACAGATTCAATCCTTGGGTCGGGAAGATCCCCTGGAGAAGGAAATGGCTACCCACTCCAGTATTCTTGGCTTCCCCGGTGGCTCAGATGGTAAAAAAAAATCTGCCTGCAATGCAGGAGACCTGGGTTCAATCCCTGGGTCAGGAAGATCCCTTGGAAAAGGATATGGCAACCCACTCCAGTATTGTTGCCTGGAGAATTCCATGGACAGAGGAGCCTGGCAGGCTACTACAGTCCATGGGGTTGTAGAGAGTCAGATACAACTTAGCAACTAAATAACAACAACAACTACAGGGGATCACAATCAGCAGCTGTGAGCCAAGGGAAGATGGGTGTGAATCGTGGATGAAAATGTCCAGGGGTAAAACACTGGAACTGGCTCATGCAAGAGGAAAGAAATGTCTCCTTAGGTTGGAAAGCACATTGCTCACCAAAGACTACCTTCCAACCAATCTCCTCTGTATTCTCCTCACAAACTCTACAGGTTGGCTACCCATGATGGTCACAGGCAAGGCAGTTCAGTGGTTAGAGCCCTGAGCTGGGGGCCAGCAGACATGGACTAGCCAGCCCTCTGACTTCTTCTAAGACCTTGGACGAGACATGCTCCCCATCTGGGATTCAATGCCCTCATCTGTAAAATGAAAGGTTCGGATTAGTTGTCCCCTAGGCCTCTCTAAGCCCTGCCAGCCTTCAAGTTCAAGGTTAGCTCTAAGACCTGCATGAAGGACCTGCCTGAATTTGCCACAGCTCACAAATATTATTGGAACAGAAGTCCTAGTCGAATTTCATTTTTCTTCTGAGGCTGTTTATTGCCTAACAAAATGTACTTAGTGGTAAATTCGTGACTGTGATGTTAAGTGCAGGCTACAAACCCACAGACAAAAAAAACCCAGTTAGAGGAAGGAGGAGGAGCCCGGAGTCAGAAGAGGGAGGGCCAGGCAGAGGGTTGGGAAACCTCGAATTCACAGGAGTGTCTTATAAACACCAGCACCATTCCTTGCTTATTCACATCGTCTGCCCTGTCTGGGTTCCGCGTGGTCTCCACTTCTTGTTAGCGTTTCAACTGCATACCAGGCCCCAGCTGGCAGTGGCTAATTGCAATCAGCAGGTGAGAAATGTAGGTTCTCCGAAAAGGAATTATCTCCAGCGCTGGGAACCATTCTGGGAAATATAACAGACCTGGGAAGAGAGGGGGAGATGTTTAAAACCTGAACTTCTGTGAAAAGCATTAATTGAAAAAGACAGCCCCGCGCACCAGGAACCCATGACTCGCTCGCCTGAAAATATAATGAAGCAACTTAGTGTGGAAGGAAAGACGGGGGAGCATTTCCATTTCTGCAAAAGCAGCTCCTGCCTCGTGCATACAAGCCTGGCCTGCCCTCTTTTTCCTAGAGACCACAAAGGCTGCCTCTTGTCGGCTCGGCTTGTACCTTGACGTTTTTCTGCCTGAGCAAAATGACTGCACCAAGCTGAGGGCTTTTCATTTGTTTTTATAAACTTTCTACTCTGGGGTGAGATGACCTGAGGAAGCAAGTTCAAAATCGGTTCACAGTCTCTCAAGGTCGCCGGATATCCAGGGGCTTACTCTGCCCAGTACCAAGTGAGATGGGGGTGGAACACGGTTGCTGCCACAGACCCTACAAGGCCATTCAGCTATTTGGGGAAACAAGTCCAGGGTCAAACAGCAAGATCTGGAGGCGCCTGTGTCCTCAGCCCCGAGAGAAGCCCCCATAAACATCCGCCTGATCACCTACGGAATCGGCTTCTGTCTGTACCTTATCAGGAAAGGGAGTGAAAAGTGTACCAGAGGGGTGATTTGAATTTCATTTTCTCACTCTGTCCCCCTGTGGGGAACGCTGCGTGGTACTGCATGCTGATTCAAAGAAAAATGTCTCTGCTTGCTGAGGTTTAAGGCCAGGTACGGGCAGCTTACATCACACTGGGCTATAGGGCACCCAGCAGACTGTCTTCGGGAAGGGGGCAGGGGGCATCACACAACAGAGGTGGGGAGGGGCTGGCCTGGCAACGTTTCTACAGCAGGCGGGTGGGATTCAGCACATGGCGACCCTTCGCTTGACTTCAGTGCTCCCATTCCATAATAAGCAAGTGATAAGATGTGGCTTAAAACACAAAAGATTCCTTTCCCTAAAGGAATGTGAACTGGGGTTTGGAAAGGGTGGGTGGCTCAGGTATCCCTCCCTTTGGGTTGTTTGTAGGCCAAGAAGGAGGGAGTGGCTAGGCGCTGCAGCCAATCTCAGAATGAAACCCCGGTCCCTGGTGGGAGGTCAGTCTAAGGACGCACCAGCTGTGGAATCTGTCCACCTGCGAGGGCCCCACCCCCGCTCCCCAGCCACCCTGTGGGCTGAAGGAATGTCAGAGGAGAGATTAGAGTCTCAAGGGGAGGAGATAAACAGGCCTGGAAACCTTTCAGCCTTGGAGCCAAACCCCAGGCTTTGCGATCAAAAGACAAACAAACAGCCATTCCCACTGGGTTTCTCAAACCCACTGAGCAGCACAAACGTTTCCTCCCTATAAACAAGCTCACCTGAAGAAGGTGAAGAAAACCAGACCCTGGGATCGCATGCAGTTTTTGGCAGACTCCTTAGGAGAAACTGCCACAGACAGCCTATCAAGTGCTTTTCTCACATCTCTCAGAAATAAGATATCAAAGTTTGAACATAAACCACGAAGAAACACAATCGGCCTGGTGTTTCATGCCAGCTTCCCCACCCTGACATGGGGCAGCTTTCGAAAATGAACTGCAGCCTTAGAAGCTGTTGACAGGATTTTTAGAGCAGCCAGGGAGTTGAGAAGGTAAGCAGAGAGAAGAAGCTACCAGTGGCCTCCTTTTGACAAACACTGGGCTCTATACCAGTGTTACGCCACACTAGGAGGTGCTATTCTTATCAAAGTCTATGGAGTTGTGCTTCGGGAGGTGCCAAGGGCGAATACAGTGCTAAGACAGACATCCAGTGAGTGTCCACAACCACGGTGAAGAGAGAGCAGGTCTCTGGCCCAGAGACGCTTACATTTGAATCAGTCATTATACAGTGTGGTAGCAATGGGAAAGGGCTGAGATTTACTGTAGGGTAGTAAGGGAAGGCTCATCGAGATGAAGTGACTTTTGAGCAAAGATGAAAAGGAGTCCTGAGAGGAGATTCTCTGGGGGAAGACTGACCCAGGTGGAGGGGATGATGAGGGCAAATGTCCTGAGATAGAAGAGTGAATGGTCGAGGCAAAGGACACCATGGGAGCCAATGGAGCTGGAGTGGAAAGAAAAGGGGCGTGGCCATAGATCCTGAATGCAGTAGAGACTCACAGAACATCATAGCAGGTGCCCCATGCCACCCCATCAGCCACCTCTGGGGCCCTCTGAGGCTCTCTGGTTCTCTATTAACTAACAACTAATCCCTGATACAGTTCTGCTTAATTATTAACTAGGGGTAGAATTCAGCTCCACCCCTCTGACTTCCTGGACTTCAGTCCTCCTAATATTTCATTTTGGAGATGGAGACATATGGAAAGAGGGAAGGTGGCCCTCTCTTAACTCCCCAAGTCCCATGGCAAAAGGTGTCACCATGCACAGCACAATTAAATACAAGCTGGGTGACCTTTCCTCAGCACCTTTTCCACACAAAGAATGGCAAAAGCACTGGAGAGAATTAACTGCACCCTGGACCCATCCAAAGGTGCTCAGAATCTCTTGCCCAAAGACCCAGGATTGATTGAGTGTCTATCATACTTATGTACTCTCCTCTGGCCCAAAGAGTACTGCCAATACCATCTACCCTGCACAGTGTGAGATGGGGCTTGGAGGTGAACCAGGCATTTTGATGATGAATTCTTGGCTGGATGCCCTGAAAGTTTCCTTGGCCAGACCTTCCCCACTTGCTTTTCAGCCTTTGATACTAGCATTGTACCAGGCTGCCAGAACCTGTAAACAGAGGTGACACTGGAGGCAGGAAGTTGTCCTGGAAGTCTAGGGCCCTGGGATCTGC
>ML664662.1:2376633-2422872 GCA_007570785.1 Antilocapra americana
AGGGCCCTGGGATCTGCAGCAAACAAAGTCGTAGGACTGTATGGATTAGGGTTGTGTCTGACACAGAAACTGCTTCGAGCCTATAGAGTAAGGGATTTATGAGAGGCCAGAAGCCTCTGGGGGGCTTCCATGGTGGCTCAGTGGTAAAGAATCTTCCTGCCAATGCAGGAGATCTGGGTTCAGTTCCTGGGTCAGGAAGATCCCCTGGAGAAGGGCATGGCAACCCACTCCAGTATTCTGACCTGGAGAAAACCCCATAGACAGAGGAGCCTGGTGGGCTACAGTCCATAGGGTCACAAAGAGTCAAACACAACTGAAGCAACTTTGCATGCAGGCACACAGAACCCTCCACGGCTGCAGATGTTAAGCAGTGCTGTGGCTGCTGGCCCATGGCCCTTGTTAAGCCTGAAGACAGAAGGGTGGGCGGGAGGGCGAGATGGGTGGCCTCTAGCACTAAGCCACACACACGCCTGCCCACCTGGGTGCTCAGGGGAGCTGCAGGGGCCACCACCCACACCAAGCATACACATGCCTGCTCCTTCCCTCCCACCTTCCAAACTGAACCCCATTTCTCTGTTGGCCCACCCAAACCATAGAGGGAAATGAGAAGAGTTCCATGTAGTTCCAGTTTGGTCACCACAGAACAAAGCCACTGCAGTGACTTTGACCTCAGGCCTGTTTCCTCGCCCACAACACCCAGGGTTTGGTCCAGAGGAAACTGTTGGGAGCATCTTTATCACAGTAACAACGTCTGTTGTTTTCCTCACTGGGCAGCCAGGTCAATCCACATTGTGTGTGGAGATACCAAGAGCGCCTAGGTACTATCTGCGATGTCAGAGCCTCCACAAGCTGGAAAAAGTCCAGTGTCTTGGCCGAAATCCTTGGACGAATTCCTTGTTCCGTGGGCGTGCACAGATCGCCTCATTCCTGCCCCTGCCCCCAACCAGAGGCCAGGAGGATGGAGGTGGTGACAGCAGGTGACAAAGTCCGACCTCCTTCTCCAGCAATCAGGCTGAGCTGAGCGGTCCCAGGAGGTTGCAGAAAGATTCTGAGGCTGCACACAGTTCAATTAACAATCTGGACCCAAAACATATTCACTAGGGGCTCACCTTCCAGGTGATTCCAGAATGCTCTCATACAACCTAATGAAAGTTTTTCTGGGTAAATAAACATGAGCACTGTCATCTGTGAAGCACTGTCTGCAAACTATGCTCTCTGCAGACTCCACTCTTAGGGTCCCTGGAGGGGAGAGACAGGAAAAGACCAGGTACAGTAAAGACAAAGAGTTGTAAATGCAGAAAAGAAACTGAAAGAAATTAAATTGTATGGGAAGAAAGACTTTCATTTATGACCAAGGAAATGAAGAGGAGAAAGAATGCAGCCATTAAAGAGAAGGGGGGCTGGATATGATTTCTAAAACTCTGTGTTCTTATGAGAATATCCTCAAAATATAATGCTAGACGATCCCATGTCAGCATTATGTGAGATGCAAAGAAAGGAAGGAAAGGAAAGCACCAGAAGAATACCTTCCTTCAGAGCACTGCTAGGAGGAAAGAATTTTTATTTATTGTGGGACAGGGATGGTGGTACCACACTGAATGAGACCGCCATGGTCCTGAAATTACACTCTCTGGACTTCTGCCTTGTGAGACGTATGGCTGTCTGAGGGAAGAAGGACCATTTTCCCTCTACCCTTCTATGTTCTTGGCTGAGACCACCCACCACCCATGCCAGTAGTAAAAAAGATGGATTACCAGGAGTAAAACCAAACAGAAGTCTAATAAAGTGTTTACCTTCTGTATATGGGAGAGAACCAGGAAAACTGAGTACCTCTCCCAAATGCCTCAACTCATCACCTTAAATGACATCTCTAGCTAAAAAAAAAAGATGTTGGGGATGGGAGTACCAGTTATGAGAGGTTAAAAGGAAAAGCACGGTAAATAAGGATAAGGTTGTTCTGTAGATTTAAGTCCTTGCCTTATCTACTGATAAGAATTTCTAGAGTTTAGAGTCATCTTTCTCCTCTTGGTACACAGAGGGAGACACCCTAACAAATGGAGATTTTTCTTATAAATGTCCCTTACAAAAGGGTAACTCCTACTCTGTTTTCAAAGTTTTTCCTATGTCTGTTGTTTCTTAAAAATAATCCTTATGCCACCAAAGCATATTTTGGGGTGAGAAATTTTGCTCCCTTTCAGCTGGGGCATGTGTGATACCTTGACCAGAGCAAGGTAGTTCACACCCCAGCCAGAGAATCTCGAAGGTGTGAAGGCAGGCCAGCAGGAGGGCCAACATGACCATAATCTAGCCTAGGGAGGAAGAGGCATGGAAGGCTTAAAACTGGGGAAGAGCTTATTTTCACACAAGAACCATGCACATGGATGTTTACAGAAGGTTTATTCATAGTTGGCAAAACTTAGAAGCACCAAGATATTTAACAGGTGAATGGATAAATAAACTATGGTGCATCCAGACAATGAAATATGATTAAATGCTTTTAGAAATGAGCTACAAAGCTGTGAAAAGACATGGAGGAATCATAAATCATATTACTAACTGAAAGTTGCCAATCTGAAAAGGACATATACTGTAGGATTCCAACTATATGACGTTTTGGAAAAGGCAAAACTATGGAGACAGTAAATAGGGGCTTGGGGTGTGGGGAGGGAAGAACGGGCAGAGTACAGACAATTTTTAGAACAGTGAAGATATCCTGTATGATCCTATAATTGTGTATATGGGTAATTTATACATTTGTCCGGGACTTCCCTGGTAGCTCAGCTGGTAAAGAATCTACCTGCAATGCAGACCACAGTTTGATTCCTGGGTCAGGAAGATCCCCTGGAGAATGGATAGGCTACCTATTCTAGTATTCATGGGTTTTCCTGGTGGCTCAGATGGTAAAGAATTTGCCTGCAATGCAGGAGACATGGGTTCGATCCCTGGGTTGGGAAGATCCCCTGGAGGAGGGTACGACAACCCACTCCAGTATTCTTGCCTGGAGAATCCTCACGAACAGTGGAGCCTGGCGGGCTATAGTCCATGGGGTCACAAAGAGTTGGACATGACTGAGCAGCTAAGCACAGCACATACATTTGTCCAAATCCACAGAATGTACAACACCAAGAGTGAGCCCTAAGGTAAAGTATGGGCTTTGGGTAATTATGACGGGTTACTGTATTATAAGTTTGTCAGTTGTAACAAATGTACCCCTCTGTGACGGGTGTCAATGGCAGAGGTTATGCCTGGTGGGTGTAGAGTGTACATAGGGAATCTCTGCACCTTCCTCCCAACTTTGCTGTGAACATGAAACTGTTTATAAGAAAAGTCTTTATAGAAAAAAATAGGAGAGGAAACTGAATCTGAGGTTTCTTAAGGTTCAGAATATCAACAATTAAAGTTTGGAAACTCAATCCTAATATAGTTAGAGAATTGAGCACTCTTACTAAATTCTAACCCTCTCCATGGTTCACTGTAAACGTGGCTTGGGTCGCCCATTACTCTGCAGGAATAAAAGTGAGGCCCATGGCTTTCTGGGGCAAGAATGACCTAAATTAGAATATAGCTTGTAGTATCTTTGTCTAGTGCAGGAGTTTGCATTTTTTTCCCATAAAGGGCCAAATAGTAAATATTTCAGACTTGGCAGGCCTGTTACAGTCTCTGCAACAACAATTTAAGCCTGCTGTTGAGGCCTGAGAGCAACCAGAGACAGTCCATACACTGATAGGCATGGCTGTGTTCCAATCAAACTTTACAAAAACAGGCCCAGGCTGGATTTGGCCCATGGGTTGTAATTTGCTGACCACTGGTCTTACACTTTCCTAGAAAGTTGGGCTGGTCTATGCTTAAAATATGTGCAAACTAAGGGCTTAAATTATTCATTAAAAAATATTACACCCATTCAAACAGAGAAGGAGGAAGGAAATTAAGGAAAAGAGTGGTTAAAAAAAGACAGCCAATTTTTTGTCATCAGCGGTAGAGGGCCAGGGTGGGGTGGGGGGAAAATGCGGGGATGAGCTGGGAGGAGAAGGTAAAACAGGTCTTGGAGGGGCAGCACACACTTGGAGAGCATGAGACAAATAGAGAACATGTGCCCAGGAATCAAGGGACACGGACAGCACCAATCCCAGTCTCACCAAGTCCTCCAAAGCCAAATCAGGCAGGAAACAAAGACAGAGCAAGCTGCAGAGAAAGGCAGGGGTGGGCATCGCGGCCACCCTGTGGGGGTCTCTCGGTGAGGACAGAGCCTTCTTGTCTTCCTACAGCACATTATGCTGGAGACATGGCTAAGCTCGTGCTTAAATAAACAATTTAATCAGCAGCCCAAAGTTTCCTTTTATCACCCAATCTCCTGGCTAGACGGAATAATTATTTTCCATCTTCTAACTGCTAAACTGTTAAGTATCAGCTGAAGCAAACAGAATAACAGGCACCGCTGAATGGCACCACAGCCCCAGTCGCTTACTAATGTAATTCCCACACTGGCTGATTTTCTAAAGATCTTGCAACCAAACATGGGTGCCTCAGAAGGACGTGTCTCAAATACTTTGTAAAAAAGTACTTGAAGGTGGGAGGAAAGGAAGAGGTTTTTCATCTAAGATGACTGTGGCCAGTGTTCTGATCACTAACAAAGCAAATGAATCTATGGGTCAGATTACAAGCAGTACCATCACCAATTGGAATAGGGAGGACCTTTCTAGATGCCATCTGATGACCAATGCATTAGGACCCTCTCAGCCTTACTTCCCTACTTGTTAAGAGAAGCTAGCAATGTTTGCCATGTGGAGGTATTCTATGGAATCAATTATACAGTATAGTACATTATCTAACCCAGCTTCCAGCATAGAGCTCTCTAAATAGGAGGTACCTTGATATTATCTATGGGGCTTCCCTGGTGGCTCAGATGGTAAAGAATCTTATGCAGTGTAGGAGATGCTGGTTTGATCCTTGGGTCAGGAAGATCCCTTGGAGAAGGGAATGGCAACCAACTCCAGCATTCTTGCCTGAGAAATCCCGGAGGACCCTGGCAGGCTATAGTCCATTGGTTCACAAAGAGTCAGACACCACTGAGCGACTAACTCTTATTATTGTCTATGACTGATATAACACAATTCTTCTACAAGGACAGTCACTCCTTTGGGTCACTCAATCAGGTGTGAGAATTACAGTCCTTAAAAAAAGATGTTTTTCTTGCTCTTTATCAGTCTTCCCTTGGTATGCGCCTCCTACATAGGAGCTTCCCTACAATAGGTTCATGCCTGGTGTAGGAATTATTTACATTCAAGGAAAGGCACTGTGCTGGAACCCACTCCTTGGCAGCTATCCCATTTCTGAGGCAGTGTGGAATTGCGGAAGTAGATAGGAGTCAGGATAACCTAAGACTATAAAATCTTTCAGGTAATCAGACATGCCATCCGCTGAGTCACAGGTTTCTTTTGGCAGGTGGATGGGGAAACACCCTTCCTGGCTTTGCAGCCCTTCCCAAATCCACTCCCTCCCTGGCCCATGCTCCCTCCTCCTCTAAGCCCATGTGCCTCACCCACAGTCCACCCATGTGGCCAGCAGGGAGGGGAAAGACTTACCTCACAACCAAGGCCTTTTGTGGTCCCAGCATCACCCCTCCCCCCACAGCCCCTCTGTCATCAAAATTCACAGAACTCCTGCAGCTACAGCACCCCACACCCCACCGGCTGTCCTCTGAGACATCCATCAGGCTCCCTCTATTGCATCCCCGACACATGGCCAGGAGACTTATTGCAAAGACCCAGATGTGCTCCGGGCACCACCCTGCCTAAAAACCATGGCATGTAGAACAAAGTTCACACTCCCCATTAAGACCTGGAAAGCCTGTCCCAACCTGACTCCTGCCTACCCTGGGAGGAGTAAAGCCTGCCTCACCTTCACGGCTTTGCTTTAGCTTCCTTCTCATCTGTTCATCCAACTTCCGGTCAACATTTAACCTCCAGTTCAAATGCTATCCTATTTCTGACATCCCCTCATTTCTGACATCCCCCAATTTGGGCAGTACCAATCACTCCCTGTTCTATATTCCTATAGGAACTTGTAAGTAACTCTGTTCTAGTACTTTCCAAACATTAGTATAGCTATTTGCTGATGGTTTGTGTTCCTGCTTCGCTATAACTCCAGTAAAGACATATACACACTGCTATATTTTAAAGAGCTAGCCAACAGGGACCTACTGTATACTCTGCTCAATGTTAGGAAACTCTGCTCATTGTTATGTGGCAACCTTGGTGAGAGGGGGAGTTAGGGGGCAATGCATACATGTATATGTATGTGGCTGTGTCCCTCTGCTGTGCACCTGAAACTATCACAACATTGTTAATCTGCTATACCCCAATACAAAATAAAAAGTTTAATAAAAAAGAAATAGATAACCAACAAGGACCTTCTGTATAAAACAGGGAATTCTACTCAATATGCTGTAATAACCTAAATATGAAAGAATCTAAAAAAGAATAGATACATATATATGTATAACTGAATCACTTTACACCTGGAACTTGCATAACATTATTAAACTACACTCCAACATAAAGTAAAATTTTAAAAAAATAAAGTACCTTTTAGAACAAAAACTAAAAGGACATGAACTAGGGAACTATATTCAATATCCTGTAATAAACCATAATGAAAAAGAATGTATATGTAAAACACACATATAACTGAGTCACCTTGCTGTACACCAGAAACTAACGTAAGATTATAAATCAACTATACTTCAATAAAATGAATTAAAAAATAAAGACACAAGCTCTAATTTTTTCATTTTGGTATTTCCAACATCCAACATACTGCCCGACATGTGGTAGTGGATGTGCTTTGCTAATGGCATGGAATAAATTGAAAGAACAAAGTCCATGGGTAGCAGGCGAGCAAGCATGGGAGTGACTGTTGCAGGTAAGACATGAGAAATCCAGAAGCAGCATCAAGGGCGTCCACTAATATTTCTTTGTTAATGATTTTAAATTATTCTTAGAATCAAGATAATTTACCATCATTTTGAATCACACATTCATCATTCCAATTCTTTTCTTTTTATATAGTTTTAGTATAGCTACATTCCTATTGAAATATAAATATTTTATTTTAGTTGTTTGTAACTTCAAATAAAAAGAACAATATGCCATCTGTAATATTTTAGAGCTTAATTTTTCAGATTTTTTATTGCTAAGATTCATCCATATTTTTATGTAACTGTTGTTCATTCATTTAGACTTCTGTGTAATTGTTCACTATGTGTGTATCCCATGCTCTATTTTTCCACTCACCTTCATTGAACATTTGGATTGAGATAGACTTGCCAGATTTAGCAAGTAAAAACACAGGACATCCAGTTCAATTTGAATTTCAGATGAACATTGCATTTTTAAATATCAGTTTGTCCCACAAAATATTCAAGAATGATTATACCAAAAAATCATTCACTGTCTGAAATTCAAATTGAACTAGGCATCCTGTATTTTATTTGGCAACCCTACCCTGAGAATGAAGCTGCTATGAACATTCCTATATGTGTCTCCTATTGGATATGCCAGAGTTTTCTTGGGTTTGTACCTACATGTGTGACTATTTGACTTGAGTAGGAAAAACAAACTGCTTTCTTAAAAGGCTGCTCTTGATGCAGGCTCAATCCCTGGGTCAGGAAGAGCCCCTGGAGAAGGAAATGGCAACCCATTCCAGTATCCTTGCCTGGAAAATCCCATGGATAGAGGAGCCTGGTGGACCACAGTCCATGGGTCGTAGAGAAGGACACAACTGAGCCACTGGGCATGCACACATAAGGACTCTTGAGCCCCATCCCCATTTTGAGAGTTGGAGTGGGGGAAAAGAGGACTGAATACCAGGAAAATGGTGAAGACCAGTAGCTCTAGAGTGAACACCCTTTTCTCCTCCTTTTAAGGCAGGGGTTAGAGTGTTCCTCTTCAACCACAAGCCCAGTGAGGGGCCTTCAAGGTGCTTTTGCAGGGTGTTCCCTGAAGCTGGGAGCCCCAGGGAACCTCACCGAAGCCCATGAGAGCTAAAGTACCTGTAGCCCCAGGGCCATCTAGGGGAGAGCAAAAGGCTGTGGAGTGCTTTGGCAGCCAAGTCAGTAGTGACTGCTGCCTTGAGGTGACCCTGGACTCTCAGTGTATGTAGGAAGAAGAGATGGAAAAGTGTGACCCATGAATTCAAAGAGGCCATGGCACAGAGAGCTGATGTGGGGGTCCACTTGGATCCTGACCAGTAGTGCAAGGCGACCTCAGCAGCAAGAGGTTGGAGGTGTCCTGCCAGATTTCTAACTGGGGAGCAGCCCACGGCCACCACTTTTTATAGGATGACACCCTTTATATGATGATATATCAGACGATGGGAAACTTGGAAAAGCCCCAGAGAATACTACAAGAAAGAAAGAGTTTGCTTTATTAATCTTCTATACCCTCCCTCTCCCAGCTTTAGTAGTGGAGGAAGCAAAATGGCAACCAACAAATGGAGCTAGTGAACAGCAAGGGGGATGAAGTTCTGTTCCCTACCTGCTTCTCCACTGCAGCCTTTCAGGCTAAAAGAGGTCTGAGGCAGGCAGGGAAAACCTTTAATGCTAAGCCAAGCTTGGAGTTTTGACTTTTAACATCTTGCATGGGACATTCTAATTGCTCAATTACAACTTGAAAAGACAGTTATAATCTATCATCTCTGGACCACTCTCATATACTATACACACCAAAAACAAATAAAAAACTCAAAATGGATTAAAGACTTGAATGTAAGCCCTGAAACCATAAAACTCCTAGAAGAAAATATAGGTGATAAGCTTGCTGACATAGGCTGGTGATAATATTTTTAATCTGACACAAAAAGTAAAAGCAATAAAAGAAAAAATAGACAAGTGGAACTACATCACACTAAAAAGACTTGGTACAACAAAGGGAGCCATCAACAAAATGAAAACGCAAGCTACTGAATGGGAGAAGATATTTGCAAGTCATATATCTGACAAAAGGTGAATACCCAAACTATTTAAAATACTCATACAAGTCAACAGCAAAAAGCAAACAATCTGGGCAGAAGTTATAAATAGGCATTTTTCTGAAGAAGACAGATAAGGTGGCTAACAGATACACGAGAAGATGTTTATCATCACTAATCACAAGAGAAAAGCAAATCCAAACCAGAGTGAGATATCACCTCACACCTGTCATAATGGCCATTATTAAAAAGACAAGAAAAACAAGTACTGGTGAGGATGTGGAGGAAAGGAAACCTTCATGTGCTGTTAGTGAGAATGTAAAGTGGCACAGCTGCTATGGAGAACAGGATGGAGATCCCTCAAAAAATTAAGAATATAACTACTATATGATCCAGCAATTCTACTTCTGGCTATTTATCTGAAGAAAACAAAAACACTAACTTGAAAAGATATCTGCATTCTCATGTCCATTGCAGAATTATTTACAATAACCAAGATATGGAAACAACCTAAGTGGCCATTGATGGATGAATGGGTAAAGAAATTGTGGTATATGGCTACAATGGAATATTACTCAGCCATAAAAAAATAAGGAAATCTTGCCATGTGCAACAACACGGTGGATTGTCAGACGGTGAGGTCAGGCAGGGGGAATGGGTGAAGAGATCAAAAGGTAAAAAAAAAAGAGCATAATAGCAAAAGTGAAACAAATATATAATGCTCAGATCCAAAAGCCACTTTAAAACAAGGTATGTCAAGTCCATAAAAATGAATATTTGTGGCAGTCAAATGGAATGAAATATTGTTACTACCAGTCTCTGGCTATTCAGGGAAGATCCAATGGAGACAAACTGAGTGACTTGAAAAGGCACACACGCACACAAATTATGATATTAATGCTAAACAATAATTGTTTATCAGTGAGGGTGAAGATGAGAAGAAACTAAAAACAGATCATGAAAAACCAAGGGTATAAGGTAGCAAAACAGAAGATGTACTTTATGGCTAGAATGTTACTTAAATGAACAAAGGGAAAAATGCCAAACATTTATTCTATTGAACTCACCTTTCGGAATGAATTAGTGAATTCTTGATTATCAAGAGTCAGTATACTAGCTCTTAGTAACTATGTATTGATACATTTTTTCCTCTTTGTTCTCTGAAAAAAATCAAACTTTTTCTTAGTGACATGAGCAAGTACTCACAACTTAAGTGAAAAGAAAAGCAGGAGGAAAAAATTATATCTATTCGTTCTCACTATTGTTTAAAAATAGCAAATACTGTTGGTAATTGAAACTAGATAGGTAAATAGTGATGATAACTAAATACATTTATACAATAAAGACTAGAAAGACATTCAAAATATTGTTATTAAATTTAAAAAAATCATGGCATGTAACATAGCAAGAGTGAACCCTAAGGCAAACTATGGATTATGGGTGAAAATGATGTTTCTATATACAGGTTCATCAATTTTAACAACTGAACCACTCTGGTAGGGGAGGTTGATGCTGAGGGGTATAGGAGTGTATGGAAATCTCTGTACTTTCCACTCAATTTTGCTGTGAACCTAAACCTGCCCTAAAAAAATAAAGTCTATATGTAAAAACAAAGCCAATCTATAGAAATGAGACCTGCTCAGTTTGCAACAATGGAATGTGAGTATACTAATGACAACGAGGCTATCAGGGATGCAGTTTGCAAGTAGAACTCAAGATCTCAACTGGGTGGAAGGATTGGTTGAAAGAAACAAGATGAAATGCAATAAAAATAAACAGAAGCATTTGCTGCTGCTGCTGCTGCTAAGTCACTCAGTCGTGTCCGACTCTGTGCGACCCCACAGACAGCAGCCTGCCAGGCTCCCCCGTCCCTGGGATTCTCCAGGCAAGAACAGTGGAGTGGGTTGCCATTTCCTTCTCCAATGCAGGAAAGTTAAAGTGAAGTCGCTCAGTCGTGTCCGACTCCTAGAGACCCCATGGACTGCAGCCTACCAGGCTCCTCCATCCATGGGATTTTCCAGGCAAGAGCACTGGAGTGCGGTGCCATTGCCTTCTCTGAGAAACATTTGACCTAGATTCAAATAGTCAATGTCTCTAGTCCAGGGGATGATTCTTGACTCAATATGAGCCAATAGCAAAACACGGCTGCCAAGATAAACACTCAGAATCAGGTTTGGTGAGCCCATATCAGAGAAGTCTACGGAAGAGAGGACACTGACAAACTAGAATGTATAGAACCCAATGACCAGGAAGGTAAGAAGTCTGGAAACTTTGGTATACAAGAAATAAGTGAAAAAATGGAACATTTGGGCCTGGAAATAAGAAACAGGGAGTCACAAGAGTGGCTTTAAGTTGGTCAAAGAGCCGTATTGCAGAAGCGAAGTTAGTTCTAGCAGGCAACATCACAGGAAAAATTATAGAGAGGTAACATGCAGCTGAAGATCTGAAGAACTCTCTCAATCCGAGTATCACAACCATGGAACAGGCTGCTATATGGGGCAGAGAACTCCAAGTCAGCTTAAGAATCTCAAGGAAAGTTCAAGAATGGTATACCAGGTTTTGTGCAGAGCCCTGGCCCTAGAAGTCCCTTTCAATCTCAACGTGCTATGATTCCATATTGGGTTAACTGGGGAAAGCTTATCTGAATTCAGGAAGCAGGTGAATTACTAAGTTTTAACATATACAGATATGAGCTATATCTGAAGCTAAGTAAATAGTGTAGCTTGATGAAAGACCTTGGGGGCCAGACAGAATGGAGATGAGCCAGGACCAAAATTAGTTAGGTGCCACTAGGTTTGCAAGGCTGATTTAGAGCCTAACATTCAAAGGACACTCATAATCAGTTTCAATAAGAACAAACAACATTCATCAAGCACTAATAACAGGCAGATCCCAAAGGTTCCTGTCTCCTGGAATTAAAAGCCAAATAATTCAAGTTATCTTGGGTCAGATGTAGGTGAACTAAGAGCTAAGGAGAAGGGGCTGCGAAACTAAATCAGAAGCCACACGCCTTTACATGCCTTTGTTCTGCCAATTTTAAAACACCTATTTAGAGTGTTTGGTTTTAAACGTGAACTTACCTTAAGGGAGACTGGGCACTTTGTTAGAAATACAGAGTCACAGTCTTCTCTCCAGACCTTCTGAACAAGAACCTGCATTTTAAGAAGAGCCCCAATTTTAAGCTGGAAAGGCACTAGAATAACTGTTAAGAATCACAACTACATGATATTTTAGATTTCTGGTACATATGTGAAGAATTGTATACAAATTGAAATGTCTGTGTAGTGATCCTCAAAACAATCAATAAAATCTCAGTTATAAAAAAATAAAATAAAAAGAGCCCCAGGTGGCTCACAGGTGCATTCAAATTTGAGTATCACTGTTCTACCTTAGAGTGGACCAAAACATTGCTTTGCTACTGTCTTATGCTATTGATAACCAGATACCACAATCCAAATATGGGACATGTATGACCACATTTATGGAGACAATCTCTGCCATGAAGACAGGACCCTCTGAAAAACAGGTTCCAGTGGTTACAGAAAGACCGACAATTGCTATCCAAGAGATCCTAGGCTGAATCAGGAATCTTCGTTTAGCCTGAAGTGGTGGCTCAGTCAGTAAAGAGCCTGCCTGCAATGCAGGAGAACTAGGTTCAGTCCTTGGGTCAGGAAGATCCCCTGGAGAAGGAAATGGCAACCCACTCCAGTACTCTTACCTAGGAAATCCCATGGACAGAGGAACCTGGTGTGCTACAATCCACTGGGTCACAAAGAGTCGAACATGACTTAGGGAACTTGCACTTCAGGACCTGATGGTGTCTGCAAGGATAGGAGAATGTGTTTGATTCTTGGGATCAAACATCACAGAAGTAAACCAATGCGCTGGATCTTACTAATCTAATGTTAAGAGGAGGGAGGAATTAGGGTGGTTAAGATGAGTGCATTGCCATTCCTAACCTTTAGTGGTTCAGACGGTAAAGAATCTGCCTGCAATGCAGAAGACCCAGGTTTGATCTCTGAGTCGCAAAGATCCCCTGGAGAAGGGCATGGCAACCCACTCCAGTATTCTTGCTGGAGAATTCCCTGAACAGAGGAGCCTGGCGGGCTACAGCCCATGGGATCACAAAGAGTCAGACATGACCTAGTGACTAACACTTTCACTTCCTCATTATTATTTTAAATATATGACCTTGTACTCAAACTTGGTGCCATGTAGTGCTATTTCAGAAGAAGTGACAGAAGAATCCTGTTCTAGTGTGTTGTAGAGGGTACCTGGCATGTGGCATGGACTGGAATTAGAATGAACAAAGGAAATACTAAGTTTTTATAATGAAATACCTTGAAATGTCTTTTTTTGCACTAGCCAGGTATTTTAGTGTGAAAAACAACCCAAGAAACCAAGATAAATGCAAAAACATCAAGGCTTGAAATGAATAGTCTGGCCTTGAATGAATCAGAAAATCCATGATTTTAATTCACATCTAACCACAAGGAGCAATGAAATGGGCTTTTGATTTGTTCCAGTTTTAAGACCAAATCCAAACAGCTTCTCTAATAAGAATGCTCAAAACCATTATTCATCTAGCAACATTCCTCCTCTGAAAATTCCAAAAAGGGCTTTCTTTAGATCACCATTTAAACAGAGTTCAGCCTCCCAACTCTTCACAGTTTGGCCCTGTATCCAAGGCGGATTTATCCAAGGTAACTGATTTAGCAGGCAAAGCCCAGGTTCACAAAGAACGAATCTTGAAATCTCTTCAGTGGAGCACCCAAGAAGGATAGTAGTTACTTCTGCAGGTCTTATTCACACAACAGTTTTTTTTTTCCTGCCCCATAAATCAGATGAAAAAAAGAAATCTTGTTTCACCTTTACAACAGGACAAATTGCTTGCAAGCAGAAGAAATGTTGGGTGACCACGCCCTCTGCTTTGTGGGGCCAACTTGTGTGACTGGGAGGCTTTGCCCACAGGAATGAATAAATCTGGAAACAAGCATGGGAGTGGGGGAGGAGGCGGTGGCCAGGGGTTTGCAGGAGCTGTGGGGGCCATGGAGGGTGCTAGTTTTCATGCCACATCCTTCCGCTCTAGATGCCTTCCTGTAGCAGTATGTTCCAGACAATCAGGGCACACCATGGCAGCTGTTAATCACCATCCACACACTTTTCACTAAGAAAGTCACATTTATTGACAACTTTACCCCTGCCCTGGCTCCACCAGTCTGCTCTCAATGCCTTGGTATTCTGTGGGTCAGAAAAGAACCAGCTTGCCCAAGGTTGAGCATACCCAGGCTTGCTTTACCCATCAGCTCAGCCAATAAATCAGCAGTATTTATTTAGCAGCCACTGTGGGGCTGGTGTTGGGGAATGCGGAACCGAATTGTGCAAGATTCCATACCTGCTGTCAAGAAGGTCACAGTTTTGTTGGGAGGGAAGGAATAAGATATACCAACATGAAAAATTATCAGAAATAAAGCAGTAACTAATAAAGGCCAGGGGAGTGATAGAAACAAAGAAGGTTATTGTAACTGCATTGAAGCGAAGGAAAGTATATTATAACAGGAATGGGGTTAGAGGGGAGAAGACAGTCAATAGATGACCAGTGTGAGTTCAATACACGAAGCAGGGCACCCAAAGCCAGTACTCCAGGATAACCTAGAGGGATAGGGTGGAGAGGGAAGGGGGAAGGGTTTCAGAATGGGGGGCACACATGTATACCTATGGCCAATTCACGTTGATGTATGGCAAAACCATCACAATATTGTAATTATCCTCCAGTTAAAATATGTTAATTAATTAAAAAAATTTGAACCTGGAAAAAAACAAGAGATCTGTAAGCCTGAGATCCTAGGGGAGGTGGGATGGGAACTACACACCTCTGGGACAGGAATTTATGCACTCAGGGCAGGGCAGAGAAGATGGGGGTGGCTCAAGTAGGCTATAAAACTGGGAGTAAGAGGGACCACGACTGAGCCATCATGGGGGTTGGTTGCTACAGTAGAGGCCTCTACTCTGTATAAAGCTCCTGTCTGGCTTGTGCCACAGTTCAGAATAAGCCCTTGTCGAGGAAGGGCAGAGCCCTCAGGACAGATGTGGCGCCTGACTTCGACTGCAGGAAGTCAGGAGACTCCTGCGATTCCACCTCCTGCGCTACTGGTTAGCCTCTGGTTATTTCCAGGTCTTCAGGGTGCTCTCCTTCCACATGGAGGACACACAGGACCCATGACTATAAAGTTAAATCTATCCCAAAAAATGCAGAGATACGTGTCACAGGGAGATGCTGACAGAGAGGGAGACATGCCAGACAGGGCGACCTCCACACCAAGGTGACTAAGACCCCAGCCAACTAAGAAGATGAGCCGCTGACACTGCCTCCCACCACCACCTCTTCCCACCTATGACCTAATTCCATGGCACCTACTGCTCCTAAGTCACTCATCTCAGAGGATGGGGTCGGCCTTCCTATTCAGGGCCAGCATCATCTCCCCTCCTGCCTCCACAGCCATCTTCCTTCTTTCCTCCCTTTGTCATTATGCCCTTTCTAGTCACTCTCTTCTCAGTGTGTAAGACAAGAGAAATAGCCCTCCAATCCAAAAAAACCCAAACTCAACACACACACACACACACCCTTTTTACCTTCTGCAACCACTGTCCATTGCTCTCCTTTCCTTTTCAGTCATGAGCCTTCTGAGGATGAGCTATGCTGGCTGCATCCATCTCATCAGTTCCACTCAGTCCCCAGCTCTGGCTCTCCCCTCCCACTCCTGCTCCATGAGACATGGTGTCTTTAAGATCACCAATGACCCCCTTGTTTTTAAGTCCAGTGAAAACGTTTCCCTCATCATCTGCTGTATTTGACTCTGTTGCCTTTTCACCACTTCATTCCCTGATTTCTGTGTCCTTTGGTTTTCTGCCTGTCTCACTGACTATCCCATGCCTGACCTCATTGGAAAATCAAGGGTCCTCTCCTTCCAGAAGCTTTCCCTAACACCCTATTCTGAGTTATAGGACTCTCCTTTATGCTCCTTTAACATTCTGGCCCCTACTAAATTATACCAGAATGATCTGTCTGTGTGTGTGTGTTTCCCTCATTAAGCAGAAAGGCCCCAGAGGGAAGTGGCTGTGTCCATTCATCTTCATGCCCCTAGTACCTATTACAGAGTACGTTGTTCACAGGTATGCAATAAATTTGTTCAACTGGCTTGGATCAAATACTGAAGGCAAATTAGGCCAATATTTAGCTTCATAATTTATTCAGGATTTTATTTCCAAGCACACGTGTTTTTTTCCCTTTTACTCGAAGGCCCCCCTTCTAGAGGAACTGCCAAATTTCAAAATGGCCTGTAGTAAGGAGAGTGGGTGACAGCTCCACTCTGAGTGGGGCACCCAGAAACTCATGTCTCAAAGTCTTTGATAGTGTACTATTTTACTTTTGGGTTTGCCATGCTCCTGAGGTCTTCTACTAATCTGGCCTTATGCTTGTTAATGGGTGCTCAGTTCCTGCCAAACAGAATGTGATACTCAATTTTGCAACCATCTTGACCTTTGGCAAGTTCTGTACATACCCTGTCACTGGGACTCTGTGTTTTTAATCAGTCGTCCTTCTATGCATTTGTAGCAATAGTGCTCACCATGTAGACCAAACTTGTACATATTTCTTCTAGACTTTTATAGTCACCTACAAAACAGCATTGACATTCTGGAACCCTCTGAACCCACGCTAATCTTTATGATAGGATAGGAGGTATGCTATCGGCTGATGGAACCTCTAATCCAACATGCCTTGTATTTTTGCCTGTGTGCCTCATCCCAGTATTTAGAATGGAGCTCCTTCCTTTCCCTAGGTTGTCCTTTTTTTCAGTGACTCTGAAACTGGATTTTGATTCTAATCTGATTGATTGCTTAGGCAGGGTGTAGCCCCTGGCACTGTTCTTGGGATGTCTTGCCTTTCTTCCCAATGTCCTGCCCCTCTGGCTCTGACCCAGGTTTGGTCATCCAGACTTTTAGCTAAGAGCTATACATCAGCCATTTCAGACAGCTCCTTCTTCCCTCTCCCACAGGTCCACAAAGGCTTATTCACAACCCTTCCTATCCCCTTAACCTCTGTAAGAGACTCAGCTTCAGGGATTACCCCGGTTTGTGGCTTCCTTAAAACAGTCATTTCTACCTAGCAGGTCCAGATCACAAGGATAGGTCAGATCGAGCTTACAAACACATGCAGGACCCTGGTTCTCTGGGACAATGACATGCTATGGGTTGATATTAGGTCGTAGTGCATAGAAGGGTGAGAAACACCCTGAATGGGACTAGACCACTTCACCACTTAACTCATGGTGGGCCCCTGAAGAAACCTCTCTATACTTTTGCCCTATAGATGATCTCTGAGGGTCCCTTGAGGTCTACTAGTTTGGGTTCCTGATTCAAAAGGCTTCTCAAGGGCTGTGAGAACCTGACTCATGGCTGTCACTGCTTTCGCCAGTATGCCTGGAAGAATGCCTGTCAAGTCAGTTCACTTTAAGACAGGCCTCCTGGGGGTATAGCTCAGGGGTAGAGCATTTGACTGCAGACAGGCCTCCAATGTCCCGGGGGCATCACTAACAATAGCCTTCTCACAAGGACTCACTCTGTTCCAGCTTAATTCAAACACCACAGAAGTGGGTAGAGAGGGCAGCTGACAGAGGTGTCAGCGGGTCTCTGAGGCTCTTCTGACCCTAAATGAAACTGATGAACTATACACATGTAGTTCAGGGTTCCCTGAGGTTTAGGTCCACAGGACCATTGCCCTCTTTCACCTGGAGCCAGGCCCCTAGGAGTACTCCTTTGGGCATAGTTAGCCAGGGATTTCTACCGCCCTTTTCTTCTATGTTTCATCATATGGAGACCTGACCAGGGCTTTGGCTATACTCACAAGTCTGAACTCACCTGTACATTCACTGTCTGGAACAGAGATTGGCAATTTTTTTCTGTAAAGGGCTAGAGAGTAAATATTTTCAACTTTGCAGGCCCCACAGTCTGTTAATCTATCAACTACTCAACTCTGCCATTACAGCACAGAGCCAACAATACTGAACAAATAAGTGTGGCTGTGTTCTAATAAAACTTTATCTACAAAAACAGGTCAGGGGGCAGATTTGGCCTGAGGACTGTAGTCTGTCTATCCCTGGTTCAGCACTATCCATCACCAGCTGGAACTGATTATTTGGCTCGTTAGTTGGGGCGCCAGGTTTATGGAACCAAGTTGGATCCCTTTGTGAGTATAGTTTTTGTTGGTATAATCTTGCACGGCTAGACCATTAACAGTGACCTCTGTGGTTAGATTAGGACACAAGCTGCCTGAAGACCTTTAAGGTCAACTAAATTAGTACCAAGGTCCCATACACTGGCTGACGTTTTATTTTGTGTCAACAGATGACTGCTACTCTTGCTCATCATTTGCCAAGGGCATTTTCCCCAAAGGCAAAATTTTAGGGGACTGGGACATTAGAGTTTCCCTGGTAGCTCAGCTGGTAAAGAATCCACCTCCAATGCAGGAGACCCCTGTTCAATTCCTGGGGCAGGAAGATCCCCCAGAGAAAGGATAGGCTACCAGCTTCAATATTCCTGCCTGGAAAATTCCACAAACAGAGAAGCCTGGCAGGCTACAGTCCATGGGGTCGCCAAGAGTTGGACACAACTCAGTGGCTAAGCACAGCACAGCACAGCACAAGGCATTACAAGGGCTTCCCAGGTGGCTCAGTGGCAAAGAATCTACCTACAATGCAGGAGACATAGGAGACACGGGTTCGATCCCCAGGTTGAGAAGATTCCTTGGAGGAGGGCATGGCAACCCACTCCAATAATCTTTCCTGGAGACTCCCTTGGACAGAGGAGTCTGGCAGGCTATAGTCCATAGGGTTGCAAAGAGTAAGACACAGCTGAAGTGACCGAGCATGCACACAGGGCCTTACAATGCTATCTAACCTGAGTGTGTTGTTGTTCAGCTGAATTTCAGCAATGACCTAAGTGATTCCAGGTCCAGATGCTCACCATATGTCCTAGTTACTACATGTGTGCTAATAGCCTGTGTTAGAAGTAGGAAAAGTTTCCACTGCCCCCCTCCCTATTCCCATCTCTGATCCCCAGAGCAGCCCAGGCCCCAGCTTTAAGTGGTTTCTGTGACATGTTGCTGAGATCAATCGGTTCAGAGCAGAGAGGAAAGCAGGCAGGACAGTACTGCAGAAGGAGCGCAAAGTTTGGGGCTGGGTCCAAATTTCAGCTTCACTCATAATTTCAGGTTGTACATCTGTAATGTGGGAATTCAGCCGTGTCCAACTCTTTGTGACCCTATGGACTATACAGTCCATGAAATTCTCCAGGCCAGAGTACTGGAGTGGGTTGCCATTCCCTCCTCCAGGTGATCTTCCCAACCCAGGGATTGAACCAAGGTCTCCTGCATTGCAGGTGAATTCTTTACCAGCTGAGTCACCAAGGAAGCCCAAGAATACTGGAGTGGGTAGCCTACCCCTTCTACAGCGGATCTTCCTGACCCAGGAATTGAACCAGGGTCTCCTGCATTGCAGGCAGAGTCTTTACCAACTGAGCTATCAGGAAAGCCCAGTGTGGAATTAATAATGCTAATGCCTACTTCATGGGACTTTTAGAGGATGATGGGACGTAAAGAGTGTGAAAGTACTTTGGGAAGGACAAGTTGGTTATTACTGTTGTTATGGCATCAGGTGGTGACAAGCCTAGCTCCTCCCTGCTCCCAATTGTTTGTGTTCAGAGCTGGTTTCTAACTGTCACATGTCACATGTCTAAGACATGATGAGTGTCTGTCAAATGGCCTCTCTGCACACGTTCTCACTGGCCTTCAAATGATGGCAAAAATAGAACCTCCTCTCTAACTGTAGTGCTTGATAGACATGTGTTTAAGTGCTTTCCCAAGCAGTTCACAGCAGTCCTTTAAGGAAAGCAGAATAAATAAGTACTATTGCATCCATTTTTCAGATCAGAAAACTGAGGGATAGAGCCACTAAAAGAGGATGCAGAAAACATCCATTTGCTAATGAGTCCAGACCTAGAATTCAGGTCTCTTGAACCTCAGCTAGGCGTTCCGCCAGATTATGAGCCTTTCTTCTCACAAAAGAGTTCCTTTCTGGGATTTCTATCTTTCATTAGAAAGGTGAGTTTGGAATACAAGATGCTACACATCTGACCCTCCCTATGGCATTTGTCACCCTGCTTCTCATCAATGTCTTACCTAGAAACAGCAATTAACCAAAAAGAGGCTGATAAAGGTTTGTGGAAGTGGGGAGGAAGGGAAAAGAAGCAATTGCTCTCATCACTGAAATAAATGCCAAAAAGAAAAACCTATCTAATTCGAAGCTTATCTAGTCTTTAGAAGAGAGAGAGAAAAAAATAAAATAAAAGCAAGTTCCTGGTTTAGTTGTGTGTTCTCCAAAGCATTGATTTTTGTCTGGGAGCTCTGAAAATGTCTACGAGGTCATCATAGAAGACTTAACAGCATGCCTCCACCTCTCATAAAGCTTTATGATGAGCCAATGTCTTCCTGGTTCCCAAACTAAAGGTGCATTAGTCACATCTAGAAAAATTATAGTGTCCTGCCTACTGGCAAATCTGGGGCAATACTAAGGAGCCAACAGATATTCAGGTGGACCCAGGTCAGCACAGCACACAGTGGTTGTCTTCTTAGCAATTAACATGTTCCAAGTGTGGGTCAGTTTGTATCCCATTTCAATATCTTAGAACTGAATTTCTTACTTAGAACTTCCCTATAGAAGGACATAGACCCCAGGAACTAATCTATTGTTATATGTATATATATATGAGTATGTGTGTATATATACACAAAAATTTTTATTAATAGTGTTTATTCAACTTTTGAGTAGGCAATAGATTCATATGCTCAAACAAAAACAATTTTAAAATATATAAATGAAAAAACCCCTTCATTCTTTTCCACAGGTTCCCCTCCTCATAGGTACTCATTGTTACTGTATTCCATGCAGTCTAAGACATGATCAATTTTAAGATGCATCATTATGTCTTCTACCTTTAAGAAAGAAAAATTCAGCTAATTATATTCTAAAATGTCATATAATGGAAGATATGTTTCTGTTTCATAGGTGTCAAAAAGAGAAAAAATGTATACGTTAGAATCAGTGAAATATGGCTGACTCCTTGTGTGTGGGTTAGTTGCTTAGTTGTGTCTGACCCTTTGCGACCGCATGGACTGCAGCCCACCAGGCTCCTCCTTCCATGGAATTTTCCAGGCAAGAATACTGGAGTGGGTTGCCATTTCCTTCTCCAGACTCCTTGTGTATGTTTCCTAATTTCTTTATGTAAATACAAGTACAGATGTCATTTCTACATCCTCAACATAGCAAAGGTCCCATCTAGTCTAAGCTATGGTTTTTCCAGTAGTCATTTGTGATGTGAGAGTTGGACGGTGAAGAAGACTGAGTGCCGAAGAACTGATGCTTTCAAATTGTGGTGCTGGGGAAGACTCTTGAGAGCTGACTCATTAAAAAAAAGACCCTGATGCAGGGAAAGATTGAAGGCAGGAGGAGAAGGGGATGACAGAGGATGAGATAATTGGAGGCATCACTAACTCAATGGACATGTGTTTGAGCAGGCTCCGGGAGATGGTGAAGAACTGGGAAGCCTGGTGTGCTGCAGTCCATGACATTGCAAAGAGTTAAACATGACTGAGCAACTGAACAACAACAACAAACATAGCAAAGAGTACATAATGGTCTCCTCATGGTTTTTTTTTCACTTTGAAGTATAGCTTGGTGATCTGATTCTATCAGTATAGAGAGATGGTCCTCATTCATTTTTATGGCTGAACAGTATTCTATTAGGAGCACGTGTGCTCAGTTGCTCAGTCGTGCCTGATTCTTTGCAACCACATGAACTGTAGCCCACCAGGCTCCTCTATCCATGGGATTTTCCAGGCAAGAATACTGGAGTGGGTTGCTATTTCCTTCTCCAGGGGATTTTCCTGACACAGGGATCAAACCCTCATCTCTTGCGTCTTGTGCATTGACAGGCAGATTCTTTACCACTGTGCCACCTGGGAAGCTCATTCTATTGGGTAGATGTGATACAATCTATTTTACTAGTTTGCAATTGTTGGACATTTGGGTTGTGCTTAATCTTGTGCTATTTCAAATAATGCTGCAATGAATAGCCTTGCATGTACAGCATTTCATAAGAGGGCAAGTATTTCTACAGGATAGAGTACTAAAGTTGAACAGCTGGACAAAATAAAATAGACATTTATAATTTTGATGGATATTGCCAAACTGTCCACCACAGGGGGTCATACCAAATTTACCTTCCCACAATTAAGGTATAGGTGTGCCTGTTCCCCATAGCTGGGCCAAGAGACTTTTCGTAGGCTGTGGTTGTTTTTCATAAATCTGATGAGTAAAAAGAAAAGGTAACTTTATATAGTTTTATTTTTTTCATTATTTCCCCATCTATTTGCCATGTAATGATGGGATATATAGTTTTATTTTATATTTCTCAAATTATGAGAGCAGTTGAGCATCTTTTCATAACTTTTAGAGACATTTATATTTCCTTTTCTGTGAACTGTCTGTGTCCCTTGTTCACTTTCCTATTAGGTTGTTGTTCTTATTAATTTTTTTTTCAGGGAGATTTGTATCTTCTGATTTGGGTGGCAACTTTTCTTCTAGTTTTTCTGTCTCTCCCTCCATATCTCCTTTCCCCTCTCCTTTCCTTCCTTCCCTCCTTTCTGATTTTCATGTAACTAAATTTATCACTCTTTTCTCTTATGGGTTCCAGATTCCTAGTCATACTTATAAAGGCCTTGCTTATTCCAAGATTATACAAAAATTTCCCCATATTCCTCTAGCAATATTAAAAAACTTCATCTTTTTGCGTTGAATCTTAGATCAAATTTGGAATTTCTCCTGTTACATGATATGAGGACTGGATTCCTTTAATTTTATCCAGTTGGTTAACTATTTGCCCCAATACCATTTATTAACCATTTCCTCTTTTCCCACACTAGTTGGGGATGCCACCTTTATAACTAAATTCCTATATGTGTTTGTCTCCATCTCTAGGGTTTCTAATCTGCTGCACTGGTCTTGGGTCTGCCTATTTATAAACTATATAAATTTTAAATTAAATTTCATAATTATTTCAGATGTGCAGTTAGAAGTCACTCTCAAGGATTGGTTATTCTTAAAGCCCCCTCCTGAAAACCCATATTTGATACCTCCTGTCCTGTTTTATAAGCTGTAAGATAAAGAACAACCAGAAGAACTGCTCTATTCAATGAAGGCCTCCAGAGAGCACTTGGTGACATGACATGGCTGCTGTTTGATAGAATAGCAATATTGATCATTACAGGTGTATTGCTTACAGCTCCACAGGTACTTACTCACCAGAACCCTTTATAGGAATGGCCAATGCCACTTCCAACAAAGTTCATTGCTCAAACACTCCAGGCACTACACAGCCTTCCTTCTGCAGACTAAATCCTACCTTGCTCCACCCAACGTGGCTTTCACACACCACCTTCTTCCTCTTATTTCTTAGAGCCTCCATTCTGAATCCTCAACCTCTCTCATACTCTCACCTGGCCTTGGAGATTTGATGCTTGTTTTTGCCTTCCAGGCCACAATGACTTGTAAGTTCTACATCCTAAATACATTTCAGTTCTACCCTCTTCTCACTGTCTCCATTGCCAACATCTCTCTTCTCGACATAGCCTCCCTCCTAACTGCTCTTCCTGCCTCCAGTCTCATCCTGTCTAATCCAGGCTCCATATGGCAGGCAGTGATAGTTTCAAAGCCCAAATGCGATCATGTCCCTGTATTGCTTTAAAACCTTTCAGTGGCTGCCCATGTTTTAGGATTACAAGCAACATCCTTAACATGGCTATATAAGATCCCGCATGCCCCAGTCCCTAATGACCTCTCCACCCTCCTCTTACATCATACCCCCTTCACTCCCTCTGCTTCAGCCACACTGGGGTCTTTTCAGTTTCACAAATACATTTTGCATGTGCTGTTTTAGCTACTTGGAATGGCCTTCCTCCCATTTTTTAAAACCCATTTATCTTTTGGCTCTCAGTTCAAGTACCACCTCCTCAGTGCTTCCAACTCTTAATCTCCTGATGTCATATTCTTTCCTTTATAGTGCTTATCTCAGTTCATGATGAGACATTTACCTGTATTGCACAAGCACCACAAGGGCAGTACCACCTTCCTTCCTTTACCCCAATATCTAGTAGGCTATCCAGCCCAGCACATACTAGGGTATCACAAAGTACTGAGTCTATTGAATCCATGCTTGTTTCCAGTACAGTAATTTAACTCACCATTGAATAGCCACTTATTCATCAATGGCTTTGATACTTCCAGATACACATACCCCAGAGCAGAACAAAGAAAGTAGGGTCCAAGTTCTTCCACAGAAAACATTGCTTGTGACTTTCTTCTGCATGTCATCAACAAGCAGACATCTGATCTGAAAGCAAAAGGATATGGTTAAATAGATCCTGTCCCTATAGGATTCACAGACCAGAACAGGGGTCTGGCCAGTAGTCTAAATGACAGTAGATTTAAGGAAGGTTTGGCACTTTGGCTTAGTTACCAAAACATGTACAGCTATCTCCAGTTCCAGCCCCTCTTCCCAGTTTCCCTATCAGCCCTGTATTTGCTTCTTTCTTTCTCATCAAAGCCACCATTTAGTCCAGGACAATTTGGCTTCTAAGACATCAGACTGTCTCCTCATAAATACTCAGCCCCTCAATCCTAAGACTATAGGTTGGAATAGCAAACCTAAGGCAAGTAGGGGCTAGAAGGACTATGTTTTAATAGATTTTTCCAGTCAGTACATGAGAACTTTAAACTCTGGTTGGTGGACTACAATAGTTCCCAATCAGCTTGCCTCTTGATATTAGTGTCCTTCCATGGTCCCCTCCCATGTTGAATCAGAGCTGGTGTATACAGATGTGACACTGTGTGACTTACATATGAGTCATAAAGGCATTACAGCTTCTACCTTGGTCTATTGGATCCCATGCTCTGGGAAAGTCAGCCACCACATCATAAGGACACTCAAGCAGCCCTGTGGAGTGACCCACAGTGAGAAGAATTTCAATATTCAACCATTTCAACTGCATCAACTACCCAGCCATGTGAATGAGCTGTATTGCAGTGGTCCCCAACCTTTTTGACCCCAGGGATTGGCTTTGTGGAAGATAAATTTTCCATGGACCAGGAGATAGGGGCATGGTTGGGGGATGATTCAAGCTCATTGCATTTATTGTACAGTTTATTTCTATCATTATTACATCAGCTCCACTTCAGATCATTGGGCATTAGACCCTGGAAGTTGGGAACCCCTGCTGTATTAGATTGCCACATTCCCAGCTGACATATAAGTGCAACCTCATGAGAGATCTTGAGTCAAAAGCCAGGCAAATGAGCCACTCTTGAACCTCTGATCCACAGAAACCAGGAGCAATAATAAACAATTTTTGTTATTGTAAGCCACTGAGCTTTGGCTTCCCTGGTGGCTCAGATGGTAAAGAATCTGCCTGCAATGGGGGAGACCCAGGTTTTATCTCTGGGTCAGGAAGATTCCCTGGAGAAGGGCATGGCACCCACTTCAGTATTCTTGCCTGGAGAATCCCATGGACAGAGGAGCCTGGTTGGCTACCATCCATGGGGCCACAGAGTCAGACATGACTGAGTGACTAACACTTCCACTTTCTAAGCTTTGGAATGATTTGTTCTACAACCTTAGATATAGGCCATAAGGTCAAAAACAGAAGCTGAATGTCTGGTCTGTGTCTTTAATGCTCTGGACATGTGGCCTTCCCCTCTCTTATTCATACATTTTCTCTTTCTCGTTCAGGAAGCCACTCTATTTAGGAAGGAATTTATGTCTTTCATCTAAGTTTCCTTTATAATATATACAGGTTTATGCCCTGGTCTATATATGTGCAATAGAGCATAGTGGCTAATAGATTCAGCTTTGGAGAGAGAGCGCCTTAGTTTAAATTCCTGCTCTGCCATTTACTACAAGTATGACCTTGGACATATGATCTAACCTCCATATGCTTTAATTTTCTAACATTTACAGTGGAAATAATAATAGTTCCTATGTCATAGCCTTGTTTCCAGTGTTTAGCACAAGGCCTGCCACATAGGTAGAATGCCAAAAACAGTGGTTTTGTTGTTAATGTTATTCTTTTCATTATTACTAGTAGTAGTAGCATTCTGATGGTGCTGTGTTGATTGTGTAGTTTCACATACCATTCTCTCTCTAGACTGTGAGCTTCCTCAAGGCAACGTCTTGATGTCATTTTTCTTAGCCTCTTTGGCTTCTCTGCAACACTCCTGGTGAAGACCAGCTAGCACATGTGGATCTGAGCAGGGCTGCCTATGACAGACTGTAGGCAAAGTGAAGGCCAGATACTTGAGCCATGGGGGGTAGAACAGAGATATCATGTGTAGTCCAAGAACAGATCCAAAGAAAATGGGGGTAGAGCCAGGAATTAGGGCAGTAGTTAAGGCAAGAGGTTGCTTGGATGTGTGGAGGATGGGATAGTCTCAGTCAAGTCATCCAGGTTCCTGCACAGGAGCATCTACTTTCCTCTTAAAAAGAAATCCCAAGTTCTCCTTCTCAGTAAAAGGTTCTCACATTTGCTGGAAGGGGTGGGGCCTTGGACAAGTCTCCTAAACTCACTAAGCCTTGGTTTCTCCATCTGTTGGCTGAGGATAATAATCATTCTTAAGGCTCAAAAATGCTGAGGGTTAAACATGATCAAGGTGGTAAAGCACTTAGTGAGGAAAAGCCCAGTAAACATTGACCACTCTTTGTTTGATGAAAGTTTTGGTGAATATAGTTTTTCATTTGCTGGTGTCTTGATGCCAAAGAATGCTGATGATTCTCAAGCTTTTCTGCCTCATTTGCACAAAGAACCAAGCCTCACGTGCACATGCATGCACACGCATACACACACACACAACCTTCCTTCTGGAAGAGGTTAACTATTGTGACCAGTACAATTAGCCCCTTACCATCTGATAACAACGCCATCGAAGGAATTCACAACCGTTAATTAGAGGCACCCAGAAATCTTAGGCGAGAGGAAAATTAGCACTCAGATTCCACCCGCGTCTACACCAAGTTGCTCTGGGTAACCTCAGTCGCAGAGCCCGGGACCGAGCAGAACCAGAACAGAACAGAGCCTGCCAGCCACCAGTGCCTCCACACCGCCTCTTCCCTCTTCTCAGGCTCCAGCGGGCTGACTGGAGGCCCTGCAGTTGTAAGTTCATTATTAAATCATTTCTCACAGAAAGAAGAAAAGGACTCGAAGCTCCACACACCGTGGTTTTTAAAATGCTGGTCTCTCTTCAATAGAAATTGAATTCACTGATGTAGCCCTGGGAAAAGCCAGCTCCTTCCTCCCCTCCAAATGACTCTCAGGGTACTACAGCAGTTAAACCTTCAGGTACATAATAGCACGCCGGTCTATTAGCCGAGGCGATTTTATTCTCCAGCTTGCAGCTTCTTGCCTGACAGTTGTCACCTAGACAACCATGTCTCCATGAACTCCAGAGGAGACTGGGGGGTGTCCTCTGAGGAGACAGCCAGCCTGATACATCAAATCTTCTGGTGCAAAGGAACCATTCTTGGCTTTGCGATGTGGAACACACTAAATAATGCATTCAACTGTTGTCTATTCATCTTTTCCATCGCCACCACCCCAGGCCCCTCCTTGCCCGTGACCTTGAAATGCTCCCTCAGCTTCAGGCCTTCCCATTCTCCTGTTATCAGCAAATCTGGTTTGGTGTGAGTGTGTGTGTGTGTGTGTGTGTGTGTGTGTGTGTGTGGTTAACAACTTTCCAACCTTGCAGCATCCTAGCTATGCTTTTTATTTTCAAACAAAAGAATTGCAAAGGCAGAGAGTTCTCTGTACCAATGGGTAAGGAAACTCTAATCAGACAAGCCCTGGCAGCTCCCTGTGACTTAATAAGGAGGAGCCATGGTGGTTTTGGTCAGTCCCTGCCAGGGAAGGGCTGCGACCCAAGTCAGAGGAGAGAGAGCTTCCCCTCCTGGTGTCAAATAACAGGTAGTACAAAGCCAGTGAAATCCAGGAGCAAGGAGAACCAGGTGGCAAGTATAGGACAAGGGGCCCAAGTCACACTTTTGTCACACCAGGAATCAGTGTGGCACGGGGATTATGGGCATTAGTCACCAACTGTGGGCCCTTCTGGGATTAGGAAGAGAAAGTCTAGCAGGCCTGTGGAGGCAGCCTTGAGGTATAGAGTGAGCTCAGCACACCTTGAACATCACCAGCAAGAGCCTGGTGACTCATGAGGTGTGTACACATGTGCTCTTGGGGAACCCATCCTAACTGACAAATCCTGAATGCCTATGTGTTTTCCTGAGCACTCTTCTGGACCCTGGGGACAAACTAACCAGCCAAAGATCCCTGTCTCCTGGAGCGTCCACAGAAGTAGAGTATATGTTGCTAAACATTATATTTAGAACATCAAATTGTCAGTTAAGTGTTTCCCGGAAGTGCTTGTAAGATGAAGAGTGTGGGGGAAGAATGCTGATTTTAATATATTAGTCTATTCTTTTTTTTTTTTTTACATTATCGTGTTGGTTTTCTCATACATTGACATGAATCCGCCATGGGTATACATGTGTTCCCATTCCAGAATCCCCCTTCCACCTCCCTTCTGATTCCATCCCTCTGGGTCATCCCAGTGCACCAGCCCTGAGCACCCTGTATCATGCATCAAACCTGGGCTGGTGATTCATTTCACATATGATAATTTACATGTTTCAATGCCATTCTCCTATATCATCCCACCCTTGCCCTCTCTCAGAGAGTCCAAAAGACTGTTCTATACATCTGCATCTCCTTTGCTGTCTCACATACAGGGTTATCGTTACCATCTTTCTGGCAACCCACTCCAGTATTCTTGCTTGGAGAATCCCATGAACAGAGGAGCCTGGTGGCTACAGTCCATGGGGTTGCAAAGAGTTGGACACAATTGAGCAACTAACACACACACACACACACACATAAGCATTACACATGCCAAACAAAGCAAGCTGTCTTATGAGTTCTTAACTTGGGTCTTCATGGCTACCAAGGCTCTACAGGTTAGACTCAAGTCTTGTCTTTTCCAGTCCTAGTGGGCACATTGCTGGCCTAGGGTCCCTGCATATGGGAATCACTCAGGGGTGCACTGGAGCCAGCTCACACCGTCTCATGAGAACTGACTGCATGGATCTCTTCCCAACCCTGTGTTTAGTGACATCATGTTGCTAGCTTAAAATCAGTCATGGTGGGAATATCTACACAACGGACATCCACTATACATTGAGGCCTATGTTTTTTGTTTGTCAGTTTGTTTGGTAAAAAGCTAGTTTATTAGCCTACTTCTAGAACCACCCCTCCCTCAGGTCCCACACATTCTGCTTGGTCCCTGATGTTTGGGTAGAATGACACCATCCTCCCCAACACATGACCTGAGTCTGCTCAGTCAGACTGCTCCATCCTCTTGGCCACATTGGATA
This sequence comes from Antilocapra americana, assembly GCA_007570785.1. Taxonomy (NCBI): domain Eukaryota; kingdom Metazoa; phylum Chordata; class Mammalia; order Artiodactyla; family Antilocapridae; genus Antilocapra; species Antilocapra americana. Next base: position 2,406,187 of record ML664662.1, read on the forward strand.
TGGATGTGACCCACAACAGTCCAATCAAAACCTTCCTCAGGATTTTAACCAGAGCTATCAGGAAAAATGCTCTTCTCCCCTGAGATCACAAGGAATAAGGATCATGTAAGCCTAGAGCTGCCATCTTTTCCAATCTCTTCTCAGCCAGCCAGACAATAGGGCCAACACAGAAGAGAGCAGAAGCAAGAGACAGACAGAAGGCAGAGCCCAGACAGCATTGCTTGTGCACCTGGAGCTAATACTACTTTCTGCTGTTGTTGTTCTTAAGCTAAGTTGAGCAGGGATTTTGTCGCTTGGAACCATAAGAATCCTAATTCCAATATATTGTCTTCCCTCACACCCTCCTCCTGCATACACTGGCTCAGCAATTAAGCCGAGAGCAGCAGATGATGTCAGTGTCCTGCTCCTGCCCCCTTGGCACTCACTGACCCAATGGAGCTTAACGCCATCTTATTGTAAGTAAATGAGATCCTCCCAGCCCACAGGTGGGAGAGACTAGAGTTCTGGGGAGGTAACTCACAGAGGGGTAGCTCTAAGCCAGTAGTCAACAGGAGGTGGTGGAGAAATATCCCAGCTTCTCTGGCCCCCAGGTGGGACCTGGAGGTTATTCCACACCATCTCCTTGAGATCCCCAGTGGGATTGTCACCTACAGTGGTAACCTGTTTTGACACTGTGAGTTGGTTTCCTCCTCTTCTCTGTATCACTTCTCCACCCCTTAGTGATGTGTCCTGGAATCACTTCCCAAAGAAACTACAGGCACCCAAACGTTTGTCACAGAGTCAGCTTCTGGGGGAATCCAATCTAGAGGAATAGACCATCGGCCCCAAACTAAATAAATATAACCAACGATGACTACAACCCAAACCATTTTGTCCTTCTCTTTCTAATAGTCAATGTTTGTGGTTTCTCAGCCAGGGTTGTGCTGTGTTTCATGCTTACCCAATGCCTGGCTGCAGAGTGAGTTTGCAAATGAGGAAAGAAAATCGCTGTTCACAGCTGAAAATGGGAGTCAAATTCCTGCTCTTTGGCCTTTATCCAAAACTCTAATTTGGGTTTGGTCTACATTTGGCTTTGGCTATGAAATAATAAAGTCTGGACATGCCCCGAGGTTCTGTCTGGGGCACCAGTGAATGCAGAGCAAAGCTTTTACTGGTTTTTCTCTTGTGAGAAAGCTGGCCTGGGAAGCTGAAGATTACTATCACTTGAAAACAGCTCCTTCCCTTCCACCTGGTTGGTTTGCACTTACCACAGGCTGGGAGACACCTTAAATAAGAAACCCATACTTGTCAGGGCAGTGGGACCTGGAGTGACCTTTTCTCAAATGGAGAGGCCGACTCTCTGGGTGTGTGAAAGTTCAGAGTGCACTTGCTCACAAAGTCAGCCAGTCCTGTGAGAAACACACCCAACCTTCCATGGAAGAAGGTGAGAAAATACCTGTTCCAAGCACTAGGCTGTCAAGCTGTACAACTCTTGATGCCTAGATACCGGTGTTTTTCCAAAGTCTTGGCTTGGGAGTAATTTCCTAACACATTATAGCTCCTTTGAACTGGGCATGCCTCTGACGATGGTAAATAGGTAGGGTGGGACTAATAGAATAAATTTAAGTGAAAGCCTTCATGATACCAGATTAAAAGAGTCCAAGTGTAAATGGTTCCAGGAATTAAGGATCTTTTTTTTTTTTAAGATTTTTTCTCTGACTTAAGTCTTTATTAAATTTGTTACAATATTGCTTCTGTTTTGTTTTTCTTTTTTGGCCCAGAGGCATGTGGGATCTTAGTTCCCTGACTAGGGATCAAACCCACACTCCCTGCACTGGAAGGCAAAGTCCTAGCCATTGGACCACCAGGGAAGTCCCGGAATTAAGGATCTTTAAGGAGCAAATTTCAGAGAAGGAGTGTGGCACAGGGTAAAACCTGAACTTGGAGTGTGAGTGCCTGCATGTGAATTCTAGCTGCCCTTACCAAGCCAGCTGGCAGCATGTATAATGGTTATAAATACAGACTCTGGAGTCACACTATCTCAGTTGAAATTCCAGCTCCACTGCTTACTAGCTGTGTGACTATGGGAAAGTTAAGTAACCTCTCTGGGCTCAATTCCTTCCTCAATGAAGCAAGGATCATAATAGTACCTGGCTTGTAAGACTAATCCAAGCATGAAGTGAATTAATATCTCTTAAGGGTCTAGAAGGCTGCCTGACACCACCTAGTAAGCACCAACCTTTGGTCACAGGCTCTCTGGGCCTCAGTGTTCTCATCTGTAAATGGAGGATTCCTACCTGGCTTATATTGTGGGGTTTTATTAGGACAAAATGATACAATGTTATTGGAAGGGAAAACATGGCAAAACATCATATACATTTAGGTTGTGATTAAATCAGTTCAAGCTTTTGTGGCCAACCATCCTCCCCTAAAGACGGCTGGGCATTGAGACACTGGGTTAGTCTTTACTTCCAGGGAAGGAAACAAGAGCTCAGGGAAATACACCCTCCCCTCTACAAGGGTTGGACATATGGCTAGCAGCTGGGATTTATGCAAAGCATTCTTCAAATTAGTCCAAAAGCCCCACTGTTTGGTTATTGCCCCCAGTGCAACTGTAAAACCACAGCTCACAACTGCCAGCAGATTGTTACATCCCCAGCCTGTGCTCACCCCAGCCCCCTCTCCGCTGCCTCGCCATGGCCACTCCAAGTTCCCTAGCCCCAGAGCCACCTGCATGTCCTCTGGTTAACTCAATCTGCTGTCAGAAAGGAGGAAGTAATTAAATGGGGGACATGTCAGTCCCACCACAGGCCCTGGAAAAGTCAATAAAATTTAGTCACCCGAATGGGAGCTGATTTTTAACCACTCTACTATAAACCATGACACGCACAAAAGATGTCAGCTTCAGGCCACATAGTAACCAAGCCCAGAAACTCGGGTGCTCAGCACGGCTTTCCTTCTGTGGGGCAGAAGGAAAGAAAATGAAGTACTATTTACTCCAGTGAAATGTGATGTGAAAAATGAAGGGAAAACATCTTGTTTCCCCCATAATTCTATACCCTGAAGCGATGAAGGGGAGGGACACTGCAGTGGTGGAGGGCAGACAAATGGAAAACAAGACAGGATGAAATATTATTACCAGACAGGTAACCATGTCAGGCTCTGGGAGACTGTGCATGAGAAAGCGGGCTAGCAGACAGCAGATGAATTCACAAGTTTGTTGCTTGTTTCCTATTTCAGTACCCTCTGCCCTCTGTTTCTCTGTTTCAGTATCTGATGGATTTTCTCTGTAGTCACAGGGCTCCAACCGAGAGGGGCTGTGGAAGACAGGTGTGGAGGGGAGAACCAGAGCACGTGAGAAGCAAGATGCTGCTTGACCTACCCCATCTGTCTGCCTGGCCTTCTTCCCATTGGTTCTTTTTTGCTTTGTAAATAATGAAATTTCTACAAAATCTACTTTGCTGGCCACTTAGTAAGAAATCTGACCTACAGCCTAGTAGGACCAGCATGAGGATTTGGCCAAGAGTGTTCGGAGGTGGGGTGGTATGGGGATGGGCAGGAAACAGTCTACACAAAGGTTTTCTTTCCACAGAGCAGAGACATCACAACAGACCCAGAGTCACAGAGATATGCTGAATCAATTTTCCCACAGTCTTGGCTCTCCCTGCAAATAGGCTTATGAATCCTTTTGTTGCATTTCTTTTTTTTCCCCCAAAGGTCAAAGGTGACTTTTTAAAAATAATTTCAATGAAATACTAAATGGAAAATGCAGATTATCTATCATACAAGACGCAATTGCCTCCAAGTTAGTACTTAAACACTTATTGAACACTTATTACTATTTTTAATCTTCACAACTTTCCTGGGCAGTAGATTCTAATATCATCAGACTTATTTTGTAGAAGAGAAGACTGAGCCCCAGAACAATTAAGAAACATGCCCAAGGCCATGTAGCTGGACAGTGGTAGAGATAAAATTGGAACAATCATTAAATATTTCCTGTCATTTCTCTATGCTAACAATTGCTGACATTTTTTTCTAGTTCTGAGCAGATCCCCAAACCCTTTCATTTACACAGTCTCACTGGATACTCACACACATATCTTGGGCAGGAGTTCTCGTCTCTAAGTTAGAGATGAGGAAATGGAAATTTAGAAGGATTAAGTGATTCTTACAGTATTAAAGAGGTAGAACAGCAGAACTCAAATACACTTTCTGGTCTTCTTCTCACCATACCTCTGCTACCTCAGAATAATTAGTCTTTACATATGGCTAGCTCTTATCAGCCCTGGGAAAATCTTCAGGCTTGCTCCATAGGAAGTAACCCCTCCCCTGCTCTAGGAAGCAGGTATGATAGCTTCTTCACTGATTACCTCCATCCTACAAATACATCCAAATACAAATACATGGTATTTGGTGAATGACCTCACTGCATCTATGGGGGCACCATTCACACGGTAGGTGTGGCAGATTTATCATTTTATTAAGATAATTTTCCAGTAGATGGCAGTAATGTGTCTTGAGGAAGGGATGGGCACCTTTTCCTAATTCATGCAGAGGCAACGTAAAGGCTAGTGGGACCCCTGATGCTGTCCATTTTAAATTCTTCTCACCCATAGTGTTAAGGTGGTGTTGATCCATCCATCCTCTTCTAGTGCTTCTTAAGACCTAAAGTAGAAGATGCTCTCTGCAAGAATTCATTTATTAATATTTAATAGAATGCTTATCAGGTACGTACAATGGGATAGGTATTATACAAAGTGGACCTACAACAATGGCTAACTAAGGAAACATGGTCCCATCTCTCTTATTGAAGTTCAATAATGGAGTATGAAAGGTGCAAGAGGTTGGTCTACTATAGTAGGCCTATCCTTCCTTTCTGGCTTGCCTCTATTCTATAAATTTGTAAAAGCTAACCAAAAACAACAACTTAATATTTTAAGATTCCTTTGCAGCTAGAAGTTGCCATGCGACCCAGTCCTGGCCGTGAAATATAAATGGTAGTCAGTTCATGCTCATTTTTCCTCTTTTCCTTTCTCTCTGGTTGGAATACAGATACTTATGCCTGAGAAGCTGTAGTCATCTTATAAACATGAGAACTGAACATACTTGCTTTAGACAGCAGAGGAAGAAGAGAAAAGGAGTCTGAGTCCTGTGTGGCATGATTGAGCCCCTTGACCTTTGCTGGATGTCTTGTCTTATTTATGGGAGATACATAAACCCACATGTATTTAAACTACAATCTGACAAGTTTTCTATCACTTGCAGCTGAACACTACCTTAACTAACACAGGGAGATAGACATTAAGCAATATAAGATATAAATATACAATTATAAATACCAATAAATGCCATACTAGGGAAGTACAGGGCACCTTGAAATGTAAACTCAGGCACCTGACCATGTTTGGGGGGCAAGTAAGGCTTTGCTGAGGAAATGACATTGGATTTCAGTAACTAGGGGCTAGAGCCAGATGGTCCTTGGTAGAGTGAGAAAACTGTACAAAGGCCTGGAGGTGGGAGGAAGCACAGACACTGGAGGTAGTGGAGGAAGGATGGTGTACACAAATAGAGAGGTAAATCAGTCCATGAGGATGGCGACTATGACCTTAACCTCTTTGCTCAGTTCATTAACCAACCGAATTGACTAACCACAATGAGCTAACTACTCGGGCATCACCAAAGGTGAAGGAATGCAAATGGAAGTTTCCCCAGGCCTGGCTGAAGCAGAAAGGAAAACAGGGTGACTCCTGATTATTCACATCAATAGAAGGCAAGAAGAATCCCCAAAGGGAGTCAATTTAATAGTACTATTGGTGGGACTTCCCTGGTGATCCAATGGCTAGGACTCCACACTCCCAATGCAGGGGGCTCAGGTTCGATCAGGGAACTAGATCCCACATGCCACAACCAAAAAAAGAAAAAGATTCCACATGTTGCAACTAAGACCTGAAGCAGCCAAATAAATAACTTTTTCCTTTAAAAAAAGGACTAATTATTGGTGAAAGATTGAGGACAGAAGGAGAAGAGGGTGTCAGAGGATGAGATGGCTGGATGGCATCACCGATGCAATGCACATGAACTTGGGCAAGCTTCAGGAGATGGTGAAGCCTGGCATGTTGCAGCCCATGGGGTCACAAAGTGTCAGACACAGCTGAGTGACTGGACAACAACTATTGGTGAACACCCAGGATGATGAGGGTGTGACACCAACCTAGACACTCAATAAGTGTTGGTTGAATGACTGAGCACATGATGTTTATGAAAGTAATTTCAAAGTATAAGATGAGGCACAAATCATTTTCCTCAGCTTACGAGGCACTGTAGTACACTACCCTTCAAGGTATAGTCTACTACAGATGACAAGACAGACTCTTCCACATTCTTGCTGAGTACAAGGCTCAGAGCTCCATCTTCCTAATAGTGACTGTTAGCTTTGCTCTCTCTCCATCAAAGATCATGGCTTTCAGCACCAGCCTTCTTCTTTCCCAGGACTTCTGGTGCCCCCATGCCAATTTGAGCCCAGCTCGTAGGACAACTGAACAGGGCCACACTCAGCTTGGCAGAAGTTTAAAGCAGGAAACCTTTCCTGCCATCAATGCTCCCTCAGCCATAGAATTTCAATTCTTTCAGCTGGCCCTCCCAGCCTGGTGGGGACCACCTTCTCTTTGGATTCTGGGGAAGGACATACTCAGAAACACAGGTTTCCTGAGTGCCGACTCTGTGCCAGGAACTTCTCCTCGTGTAAGTCTCCCAATGACCCTGTGAATTGTGGTTTATTATTTCTTCTCATAGCTGAGGATTCTGAGATACATAAAATGTAAGCAACTTGTCCAAGGTCACACAGTAAGTCTGTGTCCAAGATGGAGCTCGGGCTCTCCAACTTTTCATTTAGACCGCAGCATCATGGGATGCCTTGAAGTCTCCATTTACTTCATCTTTTCTACTCCCCTCTAGATTCTGTTCATAGAACTCCCCTTAAGCTCACCCTCACTGCCTCACCACCCCACTCATCTTACACACTGCAGTGCACACACACCCCACGATAATGCACTTGGCCCTGATGCAGGAATGAGGTCCCCAGGCCACACCTGTCCTGCTGGGGAACTAGGGAGGAAACCAGGTGCTCCCAGTGAAGGCAGGGATTATCAGTGTCCACCTGGGAAGTGGCAGTCTCTCCCTGTACTACCTTCACTTCTCACCATCCCTCCTCCAGCCCACTCTACCTCTCAGGATCCCAGACACAGCCTTTTTGGTGCCGCCCAGCACTTCTCACCAGTCATGAATTGTACCAGGTTCCTGTATATCTCTCTGCCTGAATCATCCACCCCATCCCATACCTGTTTAATTCCTATTTATCACCCATGTTTCATCTTAGCATCACCTCCCCCTGGAAGCCTCCCCCTACACTCTGGCCACATGTTGGACTTTGAGGTCCTTGCTCTCTGCTTCCAGAGCTTTCTGACCTTTTCTCTCCACACTCTTACCACACTGGACTGTACCTTCATGTTCACTGGCCAGTCTCCATCCCCTGGCCTGAGGACTCTGCCATGCTGCTCACTGTTGAATTACCAGCCTTTGGGAACAACCACAGCACACAGTAGGAACCAAGGAAATACTTATTGTGGTCACCTTATTATTGTGAATTCTTTTTCTCTCTCTTTTCCACTTAACTGTAAGCTCCCTGAGGATGGGGTCTAGATATTTTCCATCTTTGGATATTCAGAACTAGGGGCAGAGTCTGACATAGAATAAGGAAAAGTGAGCAGCCTAACATGTTTAACCTAGAGAAGAGGTGACTGAGGAAAGAAGTGCAGGACCCACTCACTGTCCTGAAATATCTGGAAAGCTCTCAAACAAACTAATATAAAGCTACTTGTAGTATGATCCATAGAGTAGCAGCATCCACAAAATCTGTGACCTTGTTGGACATGCAAATTCTAGGGCCCCAGCCCTGACCCACTGGATCAGACACTCTGGGGCGGGACCCAGCACTCTGGTTTAAGAAGCCCTCCAGGGGATTCCGATGGGCCCTACAGGTTGAGACGCCTTGGACTGATGGTAGGCTTATTCTGAATCAAGAGGGAGACAGTTTTCCATTCAATACACAGAAAATTCCACCATGAGTCTGCCATAATGCCAGAAGCTGTCTCCTGTGTTCTTTGCAGCTCTAGATGTTCTGGATGAAGCAGGGCACCCTTCCACCAGACCTCTGTTGGGATTTCATGCTTCAATTATTTTATTGGTGATCCAGACAGGAGAGAGAATGACTGGAGGAGAGAGAACCCTTCAGAACTGCCCCCTCTCCCACTGATCTCTGTTTTGCTGGATTGGGGATAAGGGACATTTGAGGGGGGGGCATTCCTGACAGCCCAGTTCTATCACTCCACATGCCTGGAGATTGGGGTTGAGGGACAACAGTGGGGAGAGAGTGACACTGGAAGGAGGAGGGCACCCACTTTTGTCATTTTAATTTGAGGAAGGCTTTATGGTGATAGAAGGAAGGTAACTTTGCTGTTGTAATAGTAGCAATACCAAAAATTAACATTTATTAAACACTCAGTATGGGTCAGGCACAGTGCTAACTTGCTTTGCAAGGATTTTCTCATTTGATTCTTCCAAGATCCCTATAAAAATTGCTAGTATTATCTCTTACTGGAGATGAGGGAAAAGTGAGAGAGAGGCTAACTTCTCAAAGATCTCACCTTCATGGAGATGACATTATAATGAATATACTCAGTGAAGGTATTTTGAGGATGAGCCTGACATAGTATGGACCTGGCACCATGGGCTTAGGACACATTTACTGTAAAAGTGGCTAAATGAAAGACCTCATTTCATCCATTGAGGTAGATGTGGTGATTTGCCCCACATTCAGATAAGAAAGTAGATTCAGCAGAGGTAGCAGATTGTTGAAGGTCATTTAGCTATTAAGCACATGAACTGTGATTTGATTGTCTTCCATCTCTAAAACCTGTGCTTATCCACATCTCATCATCCACAGTGTGGTAGAGATTATAAAGAAATGGCCACAAATTCTTTGCTGCTTCTCCCATCAAGAACCTGAATCTTAATCCATCCATTAGAGTCCAAGCTTGGTCATTTGACTTGCTTTGGCTAATGGGATATTGGCAAATATGATGTAAACAGAAGTCTGAGGTTTGCTTTTTCTCATTGCTGGGAATATTTTCATTGCCATGTGAAGAAGTGCAGGACGGCTTACTGGAGAATGAGATACTCTGTGGACAGAAAGGCCCCAGCAATCCCAACTGTCTCAGCCATCCCCATTGAGGCTCCAGACATTTGAGTGAGGTCATCCTGCACCATCCAGTCTCAGTGGAGACAGCTCAAAGCAGAAGTCACAAAATCTTAAGCAAATCAATGCTTGCTGCTTTAAGCCACTAAATTTGGGGTTGATTTGTTACACACCAAATCTAACTGATACAAATGGTTACTATTATTTTATGCTGAACAATCTCTTTTTCACACATACAACCTTGAAAAGTCATTCCTCATGCAAACGTAGATGCTCACCCTAGAACACACACAAATGTATACAAATGTGGATATATCCTTAGACTCAACAAACTCAGGGAAGAGAAACAGCACCAGCTTTTATAAAACTTGTTTTAAAGCAAATGAAGTTGACTTCAAGAGGAGCTAGTTCTTCAGGGAAGAATTTCAAGAATTATTCTGGTTGTAATTTACAGTCAACTCATGGTTGCCCTTTGTAACCAAGGAGGTGGTAAAGTAATAAGGATGAGCAAAGAGTTCTTCTCATCTGGGGACTCTGGCCATTAGCAGACCCCAGACTTGAACACAAGGTCTCACAGCCTCTTCCCACAAACTCCTATCAACAAGTCAACTTGAGACATTCCACTCAAGCCAGCAGGCATAAAGGACACAGCCCACCACCTGAGTTAGCCAGCAACACATGCACACAGGGATGCCAACCGACTAGCCAACTGTAGGTAGTGATTCAAAATCCAAGGCTACAGAAAAGAAAGTTCATCTCTTTCCAGAACCTGGCACCTCTTGGATTGGCACCATTAGGGCCTGCCTGACTTTTCAAGGGGGAATTAGCAGCTGCCAACTGGCAGGAGCCTGAGCCCCCACCTGCTGTTCCTGCCATCTTCCAATGGTTTGTCATTGGGCCATTTTTAAGCTTTTGTCATAGTCACAGAAATCGGCATTAAACCAACCATGAGGGTAAAATTCACCCAGCAAAATAAGAGGTGAAAAACTGCTAGAATGAATAGAACAAAACACAACCAGAAGTGTCAAAGTCTGGCAGAAGAGCTAAACTATACAGAATTAAAAGCATCATATAACAGACCACACACAAGGACCTGAGAGCCCAAGAACAATGTCTGGCACAAATCCGGTGCTCAAGAAATATTTGTCAAATGAATGATACAAATCAGCCCAGCCACAGAAGCAGGGCTTAATGTCTATCTTCTGTTCTTATTGCAAATGCATTTGGCCCTCTACTAAAACCTGGCTTTCCTTCCAAGGCCAACTCTGACTTTCAGAGTGGCACTCCAGGGCACATCTTAAGTGTCAGCATCGATGTTTTCTGATTACCTTAGAAACTGAGACGTGCGCCAATGGCTTTCTCTTCTAGTGATTTTAGATCAAATAAATGAGCATCCTCCATCTTAACTGTATCGTTTGATAGAAACAACTTCACATGCTAAGACAGAGGTTAACTCATAATTCCCTGCCTCGAAATAAAGACTTATTTATGTGTTCATTTATTTCTTCCTCATTTTCCTGCACAAAAGGTTTGAGACAACAATGGAAAAAATATCAAATGCAGCATTCTGTTTGCAAGCTGACAAGCGCGGAAAAGAAGGAAGCTTTTTAAAAAATGTTTTCCTGGCAGCCTCTTTTGACCTACACTTGGCATTCTGTGTAATATCCATGTGCAAGAGATTGCAGTGGTGGGAAGGTCATGGGTTACACGGTGTCAGCTCAGCCCCATGCAGGGGGATGTGAACCTTGAGGCAAATCGTAGCTGAACCTCTGGCCAAATGAGGTCATGAGATGGAAATGTCAATTCCAGAGAATGTATGTTTTCTGGTTTTACAATACAATTTTGGGAGGTGAAAGATCACGTCATTACAAATTCAATAGAGTTCAGAGGAGGGGGAAAGGAAGGAGGGGAGTGGGAGTAATGTTTGCCAATTTATCAAGCTCTAAGTCCCAGTATCTCTCTCCCCATGTAATCAAGAGTAATCATAGGCAGCTTCTAAGGAAACACTGTGCCTCCCAATACTTTCCTCCCAACAATCATGTATTTGTAAGTTACCCACCCTCCAGTGGAAGAAGAGTAAGCAGGACAGATGACATCCAGGCAAGTCCAAGAATAAAAACTGGCTTAGAGGCTGCCTAGGTTGTTGGAAAGAATATATGCTCAGTCATTCAGTCATATCCAAGTCTTTGCAACCCCATGGACTGCAGACCACCAGTCTTCTCTGTCCATGGTATTTTCCAGGCAAGAATACTGGAGTAGACTGTCATGCCCTCCTCCAAGGGATCTTCCCAACCCAGGAATTGAACCCATGTCTCCTGCATTGGCAGGTGGATTCTTTACCAACTTAGGTTCAGGGCCACTCTCTCTTCACTTCTCTGGGTAAGGAGCTCGGCACTTTCCCCAGACACCACTTAGTCTTAGAATAGCATCATCCATATATTCCATAGCAGTCTGGACCTGAAGTGTCCTCCTCTGGTCCTTGCCCAGCCGAGGAAGGCACTGTCCTAGCTGGCTGCCAATGCCTCGGCAGGTATCATCTTTGCTCCCTTGGGGTCAATCATCGCCTGGTCTCTATAATTCCTCCCTTTCCTCTTGACCCCTTCTGTCTCATTCCTGAAGAGTTCACTTACAAATTGCCAAGGCTGTTCTGGCCCTAGGCGAGGCTGGGCTTCTTGCCGATTATTTTAAGCTACCAGCCCAGGCTTCCTGGCAGCCTGAGACTTTAAGGTAGCTTTGCCATGTTCCCTGAAATCCATGAGGCTGCCTTTGATATTTCCTTATAGGACAGATGTGATTAACACAACCGAAGTCCATTGAATGATCATCAATTGATCAACTCCTATCCACTTTCTCTCTGGTAACTAATTCAAGTTTTTCCACCACTGAGACACACAGTCCCCATCCTCACACCCTTAATTGTGCGAACAAGCCTTCACAGTCCTTAGGTAGCTGATATACAAAATCAATATGCTTTAAGCATATGATGACAACATCAGGTAGAGTTTCCATTAGGGGAATATTCCCCCTCAGGGACATCATTGTGAACAACAGCTATTGTACTATTAATATGATGTAATGAGATGATGATATCATGGATACAGACATTCAGCTTGGTTTGTTCACACTATCTGGTTCCAGAACGTCATGGTTTTTGTTTGTGTGTTTGCTTATAATAGCTTTTCCTCTCATCTCTTTGCTATTATCAGCTTTCAGCTCTATTTGCTAGTGTTACTGTACCTATCCTCAGCAGCACTGGCCACTCCATCTTCTAATTTATTGTTTCTAATGAAACATGGTGAAGAAAGTATATTGGCTCCAAGTGATGACAATATATAAGTGAGCACAGTGCCTAGAATGTCATAGGTACCCAAAATACATTTTTAAATATTATGAACTAAAGAAAACATTCCCACTACAACGCATAGAAAATCTAGATAAAATAGAGTACTGCTGTTGTTATTCAGTCAGTAAGTCATATCCGACTCTTTGCAACCCCGTGGACTGCAGCACACCAGGCTTCCCTGTCCTTCACCATCTCCAGGAGCTTACTCAACCCCATGACCATTGAGTCAGTGATCTTATCTAACCATCTAATCCTCTGCCATCCTTTTCTCCTTTTGCCTTCAATCATTCCCAGCATTAGGTTATTTTCCAATGAGTCAGCTCTTCACATCAGATGGCCCAAATATAGTACTATCCCTCTCCAAATTTTATGAAAGCACAAAGCTTGGCTTGAAAGAAAGAGAAACCCCCAAATTTCAGATGAGAAGAGAGAAATGAAAGCCAGAGCAGACAATGCACGCTGGTGCCATGGAGTCCCATGGGAGCTTTAGCACAGTGTCTGCAGCAGAGGCTTCAATACCCTCCTCATATACAGAAACTGTGACCTCAGGCCTGTGCAAAGTAAGAGCTCAAACTGAGTCAAATGCACGGAGCTTGGAGCCTCAGAAATATTTCTTGTTCATGAAAAGGGCACACAATGATAATGTTCATTGGCTCATTAGGGCAATAAGGATACTTGCTGTCTGTTTGAGCCTTAAGCAGGTAAATCAAAAAAGGCATCTATGGAGGAAGAGAGTCTGGGATGGACATGTACATAGTGCTATATTTAAAATGGATAGCCAACAAGGACCTACTGTATAACACATGTAACTCTGCTCAATGTCATGTGGCAGCCTGGACAGGAGGGGAGTTTGGGGAAGAATGAATACATGTATATATGTGGCTGAGTCCCTTAGCTATTCACGTGAAACTACCGCAACATTGTTAGTCAGCTATACTCCAATACAAACTAAAAACTAAAAAAAAAATACATCTATGACAAAATCAAGAACCTAGGCCTCTGTTCCCTGTAGATGTGAAGTGTGAGGCAACGCTACCTGTGCATGTAGGAAACTCAAGCTAAGAAATTAACATAGAAACTGGCCCAGGGCCTAGGAGACCCTAGAGCCTTGGCAAAAGTGAGTGTGAAATCACTCTGAAGACTACAGAGACTCCCCACAGAGGGGAAAAAATCTAAAGATAAACTCACAAGAAAAAAAAATGACTAGCTGCACAAGGAAATGAACTACCATAAGGAATAGTTGGCAGTTGCCACAAAAGAGAAAGAATATAGCTTGACCACAGCAAATAACTGAAAGATCTGAAGGAGAATATAAAATAAAGATCCTGAAAATGATTAAGGAAATAAAAGAGTAGATATCTTCATGAAATTCAAAAATAATATGAATAAAAATCACTTTGATTTGAAATAATAGTAATACTAACTTGTGAGAATAATAATAAAAACAAGAACAGGCATGGAAATTTAGAGTGAATTTAATCATTTAACGGCAAAATCTAAGTGAGGTAATTTCTGTTAAATTGGTCAACAGGAAGAGATTAGGAGAAAAAAAGAAAAAGAACAAGGATCATTTAAAAGCAAGACATGGACGCTTCATCACTGCACTGTAAGCTCCCACAGCATGCGTCTCAGGACCATTTTCTATTTAAACTTACATGTCCAATATCTATTCATTCAGTTTCTGGCACAGAAGAAGACCTCAAAAAATGCCTGTTGAATGAATGAGGTAACAAAAGAACAAGCTATAGGTAAAAGGATTCATGAATAACAGGGGAAAGTCTTCCAGGTAGCATTCTGGGCTGAATTTTTTCCTCTTCTCTCTTAAAGCCCGAGATAGCTACCCAGACTCATCCCATCTTAGCTATGGCAGACACTCATGGGCCAAGGACATTTATAGACATCCAGAGGCAGCAGGCATTTTTGCAGAAAACATTTTGCAGTGGGCCCCAGCTGAGTTCATTACTTTGTAGACTGGAGCTGCGCTGAGAGCTACACTCCAGCCCTGCATGGATTTAAGAAAGAGTGCATGGGGACAGAAAGAGCTAGGGCAATAGAAACACAGCTGGGGAAGTCCACGCAGAACAAAGGAGCAGGTCTCTGGTCTGAACACTGCTCGGTTGCCAACAGAGGGCTGGAAAGCCCCCTGGCAGCAATGGCTCGACTTGTCGGTAGGGATGTGACCGGTCCAACTACTATCTGGATAAAACTGGTGGCATGTGAATGTTGAATCAAGTCAAAACACAATGAAGAAACGGGTGACAAAAGATAAAGGGGACTGGTTCCAGAATCAGCCTAATGATGCATCCAGAACTTTCTCATAGCTCTAATGGGAGGGAAGTCACAATTAACACAAAAAACCACCCTCAAGTCTCGATGGCTTGAAATTGTGTTTGTGTCTATGATTAATTTAACTGTTTCCTAAATTATATATGTTCCACTCCTCACTTAGGATCCAGTTGTCCTCAAGTTCATCTCTTAGTTTGCTAGAAAATCCACTGGATTTTTCTAGCCCCCTCCACCTAATACTTTTCCCACTACTCTTAGATTACTCAAGATGCTAAGCCCATGGAAGTAGTTCCCACAGGTGGAAGCAGCAACAGACTGTTGCTATAGGCAACATAAAACAGACTTCATGAGAGGTTAACATTCCAGAATATCGAAATCAGATGGTCATGTTTCTGTGCCTGTTATATCCATTCTGGGAAATGAAACTTGCCAGATGACTTTCTGACCTTTAGTTATTTATTCTATAAAATTAAGATGAATGGAAGCAATTCAAGGTATGGGTTTGGATATCAGACTAACTAGAATTTGAAGTCGAGATTTCCCAGTTACTAGTTAAGTGGCATTGGTGAGTTACTTAACTTTTCTTTTTTTTTTTTTTTTAATTTTTTTTTTTTTAATTTTTGTTTTAGCCATACATTGTTATGATATCACCATGGGTTTACATATGCTTCCCCTCCGGGTCCCCCCTCCCTCCTCCCTCCCCCCCGGGAAATCTCGCTGCACCAGTCCCGAGCATCAATCCTGGGCTGGCGATTGATTAGACACATGACAATTAACATGCTTCAGTGCTCTTCTCCCATCTCATCCCACCCTTACCCTCGTCCACAAACTTTTCTAAACTCATCTGAAAAATGAGACTGGATGTATCAGCAGATGCTAATAGTAGGTACAATACAGTTCCACAGCACTGACCTCATGGGGCAGCTGGGAAAACAAAATGAGATGATATACGTGATTCTACCATTCTGAGTTACTCAAAGCATCACAAGGACCACTAAGAACATTTATCATGGATTTTTTTGGTGCTCACTCACAGATAAAACTCCTGAGAGAACTGCACCATTGAAGCAGGGCTTTAGGATTTGGAAAAGCAAAAGCCCAAGGCATAACTGCAGAACTTACAGTTCACAGCCCCCTCCCACTCGTTACCACATCCCTACAAAATAAAAACCAAATCTAACTCAGATCCCAATACACAGATGTCACATGCAGAAGAGTGGTATTTACACTTTCAAAGTATACACATGCTCAAAATGCACACCAAAGTGTTAACAGAAGTTGCCTCTAGGGTGTGTGATTCAGCATTTGTAAAGATGACCATGTGGGACATTGAAGTAGGTCAAAAATTCTTTGCTACTCTTTCCCTCAAGAGGTGGCATCAATGCCTCACTGGCTGCACTGGGCTCACTTTTGTGACTTACTTGACAGATAGCATTCAGGGGAAGTGGGGTTTGGGACTTCCGAGGCTAAGTACGAGAAGCCTTGCAGCTTCTGCTAGGGCTCTTAGGATGCTCGCTATAGGAGAGCCAGTTGCCATGGCTGACCACCTCGAGGCTACGATGCCGAAAGAGCACAGGAAATGACCACATAGAGAGGCCTTGAGACTCCAGGAGGAAAAAGAGAGAAATGCCCAACCAGCTCCTAGGCCTCCTGGACATTCCCAGCTGAAGTCCCAGGCATCGTGGGGTGGAGAATCTCTGATTATCTTTGCCCAAATTGCAGATTCAAAAGCACAATAAATGCTGTTTTTAAGGCACTAAGCTTTGGGGTGGTTTGTTCTATAGCAATATGTAACTGGTTAAAAAAAAAGTACACCTCTGTA
>ML664662.1:2423272-2533184 GCA_007570785.1 Antilocapra americana
CCAGAGATAAGAAGCATAAACTCCTTGGGGATTGATAAATGATTATGCATGTATCCCCATGCTCTTCAGTTTGCCATACCATAAACTGACTTGGTTCAAGCCAAGCTAAAAACAAAGAGGAGCAATTGTTTTGGAGTCCATAACCTGAAATTATTGTGATGTGACTTTGAAGAGCATTAAGAACGTGATCTTTCAGATCTCAGCTCAGCAGAGATCTCAGAGAGTCTTCTGTTCTGTAACTGGAAGATTTTCATGTCCCCTTCTAGCTTCTTCCTTCATGAAACAAAGAGGTTAGACTTGGTCTTGAAGACCATTTGTAGTTATGAAGCTTAGTGCTTGAAACAAATGCAGAAATTCAGGTCTTGCTCTGCAACATGTCAGACAAGTCAGTGGTTGAAAGGAATTTTCCATGGTGTGATCACCATGGAATGATGATATTGAAGCCTCAGCGTGACTTAAGAGGACAGCCTCTCCTTCCTCCATCCCCTTTAGCGAAGGACCAAAGTTTCTGTGCATAAGGAATGTTCAGGAGTAAAGGAATGTCAACTTGGCATAGGCTTTCTGTTCTCTGAGGGGAATAAAATGTAGTCACCATTTTTCAAAAGGAAGATATGGTGTGTGTGACATGACAAAATAAGCAGATCTTTGGAAATAATTTTCACTGTTTCTTGGTGGAAGAGTGGTCTGGTGTTTCCTGATATCTCCTGTACAAGTCATTTGAGACCGTCTCTCAGCCATTCCCTGCCCCCTCAACAGCAAAGCAGGAAGAAAGCAGCTTTCTGAGAGAATCAGCCTCTCCTCCACCCCCTTGGTGCAAGAATTCCCTCATCAGTTAAATAGAGAATCAGCTCACCCAATGAATTCTAATGAGGCAGGCTGTTCAGCTGTCAGCAGCCCTCCCTGCTGAAGAAGATAGCAAGCAAGGAAAAAGATGGCATGATGCTCCAAGCACTTTGTCTTTCCATGCCAGGTACATGAACATCAAAACAGTTTCCATCAGAGCTGGACTCCCAGACAAACTCAGCAACAAGGAACGCTAGATAAAGTTACCTTGGATCTAAGGAGTCCCACAATACAAGGCAGGTATAGAATGGCAATTCCAAGAAATTAATTAAGATTAATTATTAGTCTAATGAAGAAAATCTAGACTTAAACACACACATGTGTACAAGCACATTTTTAGTGCCAGCTTTGAGCTGAAATGGGTAAACACTCCAACCTTAGTCCCAATGGCAACCTTGTTTTGAGGTTAGTTGAGAAAGCAGGGGAAATCCATGAACTAGGCTGGAGGTAAAGTGGCAGGGGTCCGAGACTGACCTTGGCCACTGGTTTTGTCACTTCAGAAAAGGCAGGTAAGTACCAGATCTGTGCTTCTGAAACAAGGGAAGGCAATGGAGTGTCAGCAGTGCCTGGACCATGGGGACAAGAAAAGCATTTCTTTCAAAGGCATTGAAATCAATGATGAGTACTTTCAATACTGTTTATTTTTAATTTAGAAACTGTTGTTCAATTTTACAAACAACCTTGAGAAATATAAGCAACAGAAAACAAAAGTTTAAGTGTACAGTTCATTAGTTTTAGCAAATATATACACTGCCAGGATCAAAATACAGCATATTTTTATCAGCTTCTAAGTTTTCCTTATGTTCTTTCAGTTAATACTTCCCTAGCCCCAGGAAATCACTGACGGCTTTCTGTCACTACAGGTTAGATCTGTCCTTTTAAGAAGTTCATAGAAATGGAATCACACAGTATGTATTTCTGTGTGTGTGTGTCTGGCTTCTTTCACTCAGCAAAATGGCTTTGTAACTCATTCACATTGTTTTTGTGCAGCAAGTCATTCCTCTTTATTGCTAGATAGTATTCCACTGTATGAGCACAGTAGAATTTTTTTAACCATTCTTTTGTTGAGGACTATTTAGGCAGTTATGAATAAAGCTGCTATGAACATTTGTTTAAAAGTCTTTGTGGTGGCATGTTTCCATTTCTTTTAAGTAAATATCTAGGAGCAGAATTGCCAGATCTTATGATAAGTCTTGGGCTTCCTGGATGGTGCTAGTGGTAAAAAATCCACCTGCAATGCAGGAGACCTGGGCTCAGTCCCTAGGTCTGGAAGATCCCCTGGAGGAGGGCATGGCAACTCACTCCAGTATTCTTGCCAAGAGAATCCCATGCGAGAGCATCCTGGCAGGCTATAGTCTGTGGGGTCACAAAAGAGGCAGACATGACTGAGTGACTAAAAATCAACAACAAAATGCAAAAAGAGTTGAGACATCAAATGGAAGTTCTAAATCCAGTAGGTAATCTATAGCCAATTTCCCATGAAAAATTTCTTAAGGCATTTCCCCAAAGTACCATGCACATATTTTGGGGTATGTGACTCTGTACTGTAATACGTGGGCACTCATGTATATTGTAGATACAGTAGTATTCATGTACATATATTTTATTTATAGTAATAGATAACTATACCATATATAATTCTATATAGAAAAAGGCAGTGATGGCAGAGGTGAGGGAGGGATGTATTCTTCACTGATATCTGCTATTGGTGATGGTTCAGAGAAAAATCTGAAGCTTTTGTGTGTTTCAAATTTGAATAATATTCAGACCTTTATGAAGAAAAATTTTTCTTAGATGTCGACTCAAATACAAATATTTAATTAAAATATTGCTCATTACATGCAAACATAATATAGACCCCTTTATTTTAGCTTGTCTATGTATTTAAAGCCCTTCAACATTTACGAATCAATGTAAGTGGAACTATAACAGCAGTACAATTCTAATTAACAATGTTGATTTAAAATAATGGATAATATTGTTTTGCTGAAACTAAACTGCAACTGTCACTAAGAGTATGAGAGGGGACATTATGCCTACACAACTACAGGTCAAACAATGGCTCAATTTTCCCAGTGCTTTGCAAATTATTTTCAAATTACTAGGAAACCTTGGCTCAAGCAATGTGCACTCGGCACAAATGCTTCATTAACATATAAGATCTGCCTTTGTGGTTTTCTTATTAGGCCAACACAAGTTAAGTGGAAATACTTAGCACCAGGTCAATCATAAACACACACACACACACATGGACACACGCGCGTGCACACACACACACATATGTATGTGAACTGAGATTGTGAAATACAGGAAGCAGGGATTCTGTTGCTTTTGGTCCCCATTACATATCCAAGAACTGAGAGATGGAGTGAGAGATGAAAATCCCAGAGAGAAACTATAAGGTTGAATAATTAGGTCAAAGTTTTTTTTTTAATGAGACTGTTATCTTTTGAAAATAATCAAATATTTGGAGCCAATTAGACGAAATACTAACTTAAAAAAAACTGAAGTTCTCAAATTCCCATTTGGCCTTTGGCAAGTGCAGACACAATCAGACACAATCTGCAGCTCCTCTGAGGGACAAGCCTGGGAAAGCAGTGAAGCCACAAGGACAAGGGGAAAATTAATCAAGAAATATCAAGAAAGTCTGGAAATAGGACATTGCTAGTGATGTGTGGTTTGTTCAACAAACAAATAGGAAGGCTCAAGGGAAATGAAATTTCTCAGGACAGATGACCAAATGTGCCTTGTTAGTAAATGTGGAGAGGAAACCAAGGAGCATGATCACTTCTGATGGAAGTATGGTCAGTGTAGGGATCTAGTGGACAGTAGAAAAGAATACAGTCAAGATTCCTTAGAGCTGGAGCTGGATGCTACATTTTTTAAAGTATTTCCACATAGAACTCCCTTGCATGGTAAGTAAGGTAATTGTGAGCTCCTACTTTTACAAAATAAAACACCAAGGCTCACAGAGGTCTAACGCTTTTCCAGTGTTCACAAAGGTAGTCAGAAAGGGAGGTGGACTTGAGCTGAGGTCTCCTGCCCATGGTCCATGCTCTTGCTAACACTCTGGAGATTAAAGCTGTCAAGGCAATATAGCCTAGTGGATAAGCATGTGGACTTAGAACCAGATAGCCTGACTGGGGGAGGTTCCGGGTATACCCCATCCTTAGTCTCATAGTCACACAGTAAGATAATACATATGATGGAGCTCAGTATCTGGCACATAGTCAGCTCTTTTAAAATGTAGCCATTGTAGTTTTAACCTATATGGATTATGAAAACCAATGTAGATGGAAGTGGGTTGATTGCATTATATGAAATTAGTGTACATTCTAGGAGAGATAAGGATGTGTGGTTTAGAAACAAATTTGATGTAATAAAACAATTTAGCAACAACAAAAAGATAAACCATAGAATTTTGACTAATAAGGAGTGAGGAATGACAGTTCTTATAAAAGGGGGAATAAAAAGAAAATTGGGGGCCAAACTGAATGATGAGATTAGACTGGGAAAGTCAACATTCACAATTACTCTCATATGTTGCCATTCAAACATCTCATGTTTAAAAGAAAGATTAGTTGATAGATGACTTACAATTGCATCTTACTGTGAATATAGGAAGATTCAAATGAAACTCGTAGGTGCTTTATACATACTATATTAAGAGGGAAATGTCTAAGGGGTGGATAAAAGGCACATTTTGAAAGGCTTTCCTCAAGTCCTTTCAATTCAATTCTACTCTGAAGACCCCATTTACTGAGTGTCCATGTGCTCACACTGGACTGCTTTGGTACTGTGTACTAAGTACTTTCCTAGGTCTTGGGGACTCGAAGATAAATAAGCCCAGCTCTGGTTTCTCAGTCAGAAATATGGACACATTCAGAAATATGGACATATAAGGCTAAGGCACTGCAGAGGTGCCATGAGATGGCCTGTCTAAAGTGCTAGGTGTCCAGATGAGAATATCTAGTAGGCCAAATGACTAACCCCAATTTTTCACTACTCTGATATTATCCACCTACACATACAACCTCACCATGGCCTCACTGTGGGTGGAATACTCCCCTGCCCCTTGACTTTGAGCTTCACTCTGTGACTCACTTGGACCAATGAGATTAACAGACATGACATGAGCAGAGGCTTTAAGTGAGCCTTCCTGCTTTTATTTCTCCTTGTCATGAAAAGAACATGCCACATATATTCTGCAGATCCAAGGAGGGTGAGAGATCAGAGGAGCAAACCCAGATCCAATCTACACCCTGGAAGCAAACCCAGTGGGAACCAGCCTGGATCAGTTAACCTCAAGTCAATGCACAGACATTTAAGCAAGAAATAAATGATTGTTTTAAGCCATGGAGTTTTAGGGTCATCTGTTACGCAACCTACATTGACAGCTGTCTGAGATAGGCCAAGGTAACTATGACAGGGATGAACAGGAACAGAACTTTATTATGGCCCTTCTCTGCTCACTAACTACCCACTTCTCTCCCCTCATTCCCTCCACTGGACAAATAAGCATGGATTCCCAAAGAAGAGCTGTTGGGATTCTTGCCAATAATAACTTAGAGCCTTATAAACAAGGCTTTTTTTGGATTGTGTTGTGGCAACACAGGCCCCGTATATGAACCATAGAACAAAGAATAGAGTCATCTAATCCACATCTCCCTTTCTTGTTGCTCTTCCTCAATATCAGTGGGTCCTTCAGAAAACCACATGCACAGCACTAATTCTAATGTAGCCAGAGTAACCCCGTTAACCATATAAACCTACAGATGGATGCTCCAGGAGAGGTTTGGGTAGCTGTGGCTGAATCTTGAAAGCATCCTGCATACTTAAGTCCTAGATGAAAAATGTTCACTTATTTATCTCTTCTGACATGTAGCTAGATGCTAAGGAAAGGCTGGGGAGAGCTCATAAAGGGCAGGCAGGGGAGTGAGAAAAGTGGTAAGAAAACATCTATCACATGCTATGAGAAATACAGGGCTATTTCTTTCACATGTTTCTTCCAGAGCATAGAACAATATCGAATGATATACATTTCAGAAGCAGAGGTTTTTGTTAGAAGTTTTTGTTAGTTAATTTAAAAAAGAATTTAAGGAGAGGGTTTCCAACTAAGGCAGATGAGTCCCACAGTATTAATACAGTTAAGCAAATATTGGAGGATCATAGGAAATGAGGTTGAATAAATTACATGTTTTATCAGACATCTTTGGGCTTTGAAACTGCTGACAGCTCACTGTGGAATATTAAATCTCACATTTCTCAATTTGCCTTTTTATTGATGTTGGGGAGAAGACTGTATATGAAAAATTTTCTTCTCACAACATTTATAAAATATGATGTATGCATTAACATATGTGTAAATATTTATTCTTAAGTGTGTCTTTGGCTGAGTTTCCCCTGGAAGCTGACCTGAGACAAGGATTTGGGGGCTGGTGGTTTATTTGGGAGGTGACACCAGGAAGCACTGGTTGGGAGGTGAGAAAGTGACACACGGAGAGGGAGGGCTCAGTAAAATCATGGCGGGGGAGTCAGGGCTCAGCCCTGTTAGGGACCTCTGGGCAAGGGTATGAATAATTATTCTACCCAAGCGGAAGAAGATAGAGTAATTGCAACTAACTCCCATCTGACATTGGCTCAGGGATGTTCCCAAGGGGGTTAACCCCTGAGCACTCTGAGTCAGCCCCACCAGCAGGGCCCAAGGTGAAGATCCTCTGGCACCCACCATAGGTCATCACTGACTTGGATGGGATATAGACCAGCCACCAACAGTGTACTATAAAATGCATATTTTAAATTCATGTGTCAATGAGAAGAGTTACCCATGAAGTTAAATCTTAAAAGACAGCCAGTTGTTTAGCACCACCAGTCTGTTCTTTCAAACCACACTTAGAAACAGACTTCAATTACATAAACATCTTAAGACAGTGGTTAGGTGAGGATTGGAGCACATGTCTGCTAACTTTGAACATCCTTCTTCTCCAGGTTGTTCTAGGAGGGCTGGGGTTGATACAGGCCCAAGTTGACCTTACCCCAGGGGGAAGAAGTCAGAAATTCTGCAAGAGGAATAGCCCTAAGAGATAGCAATCAGGGAAGGCTTCTTGAAACTAGCCAGGGGTTTTAGCCTTTCTTGGTTGATGGAACCCTTTAAGAGTCTGATGAAACCATGGATTCTCTCCCCGCCTCAAACTTATATACATACAAAACAGCGCACATTATTTTCAGAGCCTCATAGTCACCTGAAGCATCTGTTTAGGTCTCAGATCAAGGTACAAGATGACAAAGTGAAAGTCGTGTCCGACTCTTTGTGACCCCATGGACTATACAGTCCATGGAATTCTCTAGGCCAGAATACTGGAGTGGGTAGCCTTTCCCTTCTCCAGAGGGTCTTCCCAACCTAAGATCAAACCCAGGTCTCCCACATTGCAGGTGGATTCTTTACCAGCTGAGCTACCAGGGAAGCCCTAGTGACAAGGTGACAGAAGGATAGGAACGACTCAAATTGTGTGTGTTGTAATTTGGGGCACTTTTAGAAAGAACTGACAAATTTTAGAAAATTCCCCAAGAAAGGGTCTCTTTTTACTGAGATTATCTGTCTCCCATGGGCAGTTCTCATTAGGTCTACAATTGCAGCCAGCCCGACAGCCTCAAATGGCAGACAGGGTTACAGGTCTGGTAGGTTTCTTCCAACATCCATTTACACCACAAACTCTGCCTAGCCAAACTAGGTCAATCAATGCCACAGAGAGGTTATTGCAAAGTAGAAATTCGCTGGGACCAAGTAACATATCTGATCAATAAAGTATTTTATAGAAAGGAGTGAAGTATTAGGAGTAATGACAGTGTCAGGGATCAAGACTCCAAAACAGGGGTTTTAGGTTTGCTTGGTTTTTGTAATATCCCTGACCCTTTATTTAAAAAGTTACTGTTCTGAGAAGCCAATGCAGTAGAAAAAAAACATAACTCAGAGGGTAGGGCAGGCCTGGTGCCATATCCCTGTGGCACCCATAATTTACTGTTGCCCTGGGGAAGTTAGGTGATGTCTCCAAACCTCACTCTTCACATCTGTACAGTGGGTGAATATTCCTTTCCTTATAAGGTTCCTGTGGGAGTTAAACTGAGAAATGAAGGTGCCTGGTATATCTCTAGCATTGATTTCAGTATAGCTTGGTTCTAATTACCTTATTATCATAGCAGTCATGTCCCAAATTAGCATAATGATACTCAGAATATACAAAAAATACTTCTTCAATTATTCCTGGGTTTATACACTGTTGAAGAACTGTTCACACTGGTCAGATTCAATTACCACAAGTATCTCTGGAAGAAAATCTCTACAGAGAAAAGAGCTCTAAGCCTTAGCTGATAGTCTCTTTATTTCAGTCTAAAGTTATCAAATTATAGAGCCATGGGCTGGGGCAGGAGAGAGTGGAGGAAGAATTTCACCCAACCTCTAGTTTTACAGTGAGGGAAGGGAGGTATAGAACTGTTAAAGGGCTTGCTCTGTCACATGGTTAGTTAGTGACCACGTGAGAACCAGGGTCTAGATCTCTGTACTCTCCAAATGCAGTCTCTCTGATATATCATGAATTGCATAGCAATACAATTAAATACAACTGAAAAAAGTGCTAAAAAGGAAAAATCTTAAATCTCTTGGAATTCAATGTGATGAGATGTTATCTTTATCTGAAATATTCTTGGAAGAGAATGAACAGAAAACGCCTTTATTGTGCTCATCTTTGCATTATGAATGGCCATTCATAATGCAAAGATGAGCACAATAAAGGACAGAAATGGTATTTACCTAACAGAAGCAGAAGATATTAAGAAAAGGTGGCAAGAATACACAGAAGAGCTATACAAAAAAGATCTTCATGACCCAGATAACCACAATGGTGTGATCACTCACCTAGAGCCAGACATCCTGGAATGGGACGTCAAGTGGGCCTTAGGAAGCGTCACTATGAACAAAGCTAGTGGAGGTGATGGAATTCCAGTTGAGCGATTTCAAATCCTAAAAGATGATGCTGTGAAAGTGCTGCACTCAATATGGCAGCAAATCTGGAAAACTCAGCCATGGCCACAGGACTGGAAAAGGTCAGTTTTCATTCCAATCCCAAAAAAAGACAATGCCAAAGACTGTTCAAACTACCGCACAATTGCACTCATCTCACACACTAGCAAAATAATGCTCAAAATTCTCCAAGCCAGGTGTCAACAGTATGTGAACCATGAACTTCCAGAAGTTCAAGCTGGATTTACAAAAGTCAGAGGAGCCAGAGGTCAAATTGCCAACACTGGATCATTGAAAAAGCAAGAGAGTTCCTGACAAACATCTACTTTTGCTTTATTGACTACGCCAAAGCCTTTGACTGTGTGGATCACCACAAACTGTGGAAAATTCTGAAAGAGAATGGGAATACCAAACCACCTGATCTGCTTCCTGAGAAATCTGTATGCAGATCAAGAAGCAACAGTTAGAACTGGACATGGAACAAGACTGGTTCCAAATCAGGAAAGGAGTACATCAAGGCTGTATATTGTCACTCTGCTTATTTAACTTATATGCAGAGTACATCATGTGAAATGCCAGGCTAGATGAAGCACAAGCTGTAATCAAAATCACTGGGAGAAATATCAACAACCTGAGATACGCAGATGACACCACCCTTATGGCAGAAAGCGAAGAAAAACTAAAGAGCCTCTTGATGAAAGTGAAAGAGGAGAGTGTAAATGTTGGCTTAAAACTCAACATTCAGAAAACTAAGACTATGGCATCTGGTCCCATCACTTCATGGCAAATAGATGGGGAAACAATGGAAACAGTGACAGGCTTTACTTGGGGGGGCACCAAAATCACTGCAGATGGTGACTGCAGCCATGAAATTAAATGATGCTTGCTCCTTAAAGAAAAGCTATGACCAACCTAGACAGCATATTAAAAAACAGAGACATTATCAACAAATGTCCATCTAGTCAAAGCTATGGTTTTTCTAGTAGTCATGTGTGGATGCAAGAGTTGGACTGTAAAGAAAGCTGAGCGCCAAAGAATTGATGCTTTTGAACTGTGGTGTTGGAGAAGACTCTTGAGAGTCCCTTGGACTGCAAGGAGATACAACAAGTCCATCCTAAAGGAGATCAGTCCTGGGTGTGCATTGGAAGGACTGATGTTGAAGCTGAAACTCCAATACTTTGTCCACCTCATGTGAACAGTTAACTCATTAGAAAGACCCTAATGCTGGGAAGGATTGGGGGCAGGAGGAGAAGGGGGTGACAGAGGATGAGATGGCTGGGTGGCATCACCGACTCGATGGACATGGGTTTGGGTGGACTTCAGGAGTTGGTGATGGACAGGGAAGCCTGGCATGCTGCAGTTCATGGGGTCGCAGAGTCAGACACAACTGAGCGACTGAACTGAACTAGTCCTACCATTCCCAATCCAAGCCCTAAGCAATCATTAATCTCCTTTTTCTCTAGATTTGCCTGTTCCTGTCAATTCATATAATATGTGAATGGAATCATATAGTATGTGGTCTTTGGTGTCTGGCTTCTTTTATTTAGCATAATGTCTTCAAAGTTCACCCATGTGATAGCATGCGTCAGTCCTCCATTCATTTTTATGGGTGAGTAATATTCTATTGTACAGATAGATTACATTTGTTTACTCATTCATCATTTGGTGGATATTTGGGTTGTTTCCACTTCTGGGCCCTTATGAATAATGGTGCTATGGACATTTTATACAAGGCCTTTTTTTGGTGGATTCATTAATAATTTTTGAGGGCTGTTTCATGCCAAAACTTCTGGGGCTTAGAGATACAAAAATGAAGACAACCACTGCCTTCAAGGAAGTCACAATCCTATAGGGAAAGAAAAATTTGTTTTTCAAAAGCTGTGATAATCTGCTGTGGTAAATGTCAAACAGTGGGCTGTACAAAGAGAGGCAAAGAAGTTATGACACTTGAGAGAGGTGTTGAAAGCCAGTTAGCTCTTAGGTACAAAAGGGGAGAGGGTGTGATAGGCTTTGGAAACCACATGTGCAAAGGCACAGAGGTAACAGAGAGAAAGACCACTCAGATCACTGCAAATAATAATAATGCTACCTAAGTTTTCTTGGTATTTGCAGTGTGTCAGGTACTACTCTAAGCACATTATCTGTATTATCACATGTACTTTCCACGGTGGCCTTATGATACTATTATTCCCCTCATTTTATAGATGGTTAAACTGAAGCACACAGAAGTAAGTAACTTGTTTGAGACTACCCAATAGAGACATCCTGGATTCAAACCAAGAGTCTGCACCTCAAACCTATGCTCTAAGCCACCATGGGGACTGCTTTATTTAATCCCAGATCATCCTGGCTGGTTGGATTATGGAGTGTGGAAGGAGCCATGCCTAGTGATGACACTGGAAGGGTATGCTATGCTGCACCACATGAAGAAATTCTGGATGCAAAAGCAACAGGGAGCCAACCGAAAGTTCACAGACAATGCAATGACACAGGTGAGATTTTCATTTTAGGAAGTCTAGTGGTGACAGTCTTTTCCTGAAAATACCACTCAAAACCAACACTGCCCCATTACATATGTGAAATTGCAAAGGGAGCATGGGTTGTGCTCTCCCAGATGCAATCTTTACAGGAGGATACCATGGTTGAGATTTGATGAGGATAGTTCTCCTTTTTCACTCCCCGTCTCTGCTATCATAGAATTTAACCTGATACCCAGTGAAACAGGGCTGGGAGTTGACATAGATCTCACAGTGCAGAAGTAAGAATTCTAAGTATACATGGCCCTCATATATATTTTCACAAACAGGCAGAGAGGCAGGCTGCTGATAAACAAAGGGCGTATGTGCCAGAGGACTATCTGATTGGGTTTCTTCTACGTATTGGTTAATAAAGTGGCTGGTCCTCAATTCATCTCTAGTTTGCAGAAGTCTCGGCCCTGCTTTCCTGTCCTCACCCTTGAATTCTAACGGTAGCCTCCAATCCCCTAACAGAGCTTGCCTCAACTACAGAACAAGCCACAGGAGTTCCATGGGCATCCCTAGATGAGTGCTAATAGAAAACAAGACGTGACTGTAACACCGACACAAGGCACACAGAAAATGTGCCATCTGTCATTATTCCTCTGCTTTAAAAACAAAGTTGTTTTATGAAATGTAGAGGATGATCCTTGAGCCAGTAAGAGTTCAGATTTAACTCACAAATCCTCACAATCCCTTTATGAAGCTGCTGTGATCATTTCCATTGCACAGGTGGAGAAGCAGAGAGAATAGGGGACTAGCAGATTGACCTGCTATATTCCAAAGTATGCTGGTAAAACATATGGCTCTGGACAAATCATTTCACTTCATCCTCTCCCTAGATCATTCTTCATTTTTCTGTTAACATCATCAAGTGTTCTCTGGAGTCTTGGATGGTGCTGGCCTCAGCAACTGCAACCTTTGGTATGCACATTTTTAGAGTCTTGGCTTTTTAGCTGGGATCATAGAGGGGTGTTACAAATCTGTTGAATGAATGGATACATAAGTGTTGGAAAGTCTCTTGAGGTTAATTACTAAAGCATCATTCATCTCTCTCTCTCTCATACACACAGACACACACAAGTATTTATGTATATCTATGGGCTTCCCTGGTGGCTCAGATGGCAAAGAATCGGCCTGCAATGCAGGAGACCCGGATTTGATCCCTGAGTTGGAATGATCCCCTGGAGAAAGGAATGGCGATCCACTGTAGTATTCTTGCCTGGAGAATTCCATGGACCAAGGATCCTGGTGGGTTACTGTCCATGGGGTCGCCAAGAGTCGGACATGACTGACCGACTAACACACACACATGTATACCCATATGTATTAACAAATATATACAATATAATTGTATAAATATATGTATGTGTGTGTATTAATTTCCAATGTTTTCTGTATGCTCTAATTTATCTATTTTAGAAGATAACTAAAAATACTATAATAGCTAACTTTGTTGGTGTGCTTACTATGTACGAAGAACTGTTCTCAGCTCTTTAGAGGTTTTAGCTCATTTAATTTCCACAACAGCTTTTTTTGTGGGATAAGCTATCATTTTTTTATATAACAGATAAAGAAATTGAGACACAGAGAATGTGACTACTTTGCCCAAGTTTTCACAACTACTAAGTGGAAGAGTGAAGATCTATCTGAACACAAGTAGGCTAGCTCTAATCCTGAATTCTTAAAAGATAAAGACAACTTCTAAAATTGCTGAATGAGAAAATTATATGCATTATATTCACCTCCATCATAATTTGTCTCCCTTGGAGAGAAACTGGCCATTTACCCTGTAGCCCTGAGTAACCTGATTGTTTTAAGTCTAACCCAAATAAAATTGGGCTGCCTTGAGGCCAGCCTCTGTCTCAGCACAACCAAAAGAAACAAAAATCTAATTACCAAAAGCCTTTAAAAGCACTGAAGATCTCCTGAGATGATACTGGGGAGTGGGAATTTTATCATGAAGCATATAGGAAGACTAATTAAAATCTGATTCACACCCGTTCTTTCCAAAACCTGTCTTTTTATGTTTTCTCTCTCCCTTGTCCTTCCAGCCCCTGTCCTGCTGCTGGTTTGTCTGACTCTCTTTCTGCTCCTTCTTCTCCCCATCTCATCTGTGCTCACAAATAGTGCTACCATTCTTCTTTCCAACCCCTCTCCTTACCCTGAGTAGCCGGCAAAGACCTCAAAAGCCAAGCAAGCAATAGAGGACACCACCTCTGCCCTCACACTGCCAGGAGACATGCTAAAACAAGCATGTTGACACTGAGTCCAAACCATAAGTCACCAAGTGCATGGACCAATCTGTTTCCCGTATGAAAAGGTCCTTATGAGCAAAATAAAGGACCCAGTTCTTATCCTCCAGAAACCTGTACTGCAGCTGCTGATCTGATACCTGATTTGAGGCTTGCTCCACGTCGACACTCAGGATCACTCAAGGACCCCACCACTTCTCTGAAAGCAGACACTCCAGCTTCAGAGTTCAGGAAATGTTTCTTCCTTGATACCATTCCACTCTGTTCCATTTTCACTATTGCTTCTGTCTTTGGCATCCGAGTTTCAGAAGACACAGTTCACTTGAAGACATCATACTAAGTGACACAAGGAAAACACAAAAGGACAAATATTTTATGATTGTACTTATATAAGGGACCTGGAATAGTCAAATTCATTGAGGCAGGAAGTAGAATGATGGTTTTCAGTGGCTGGGAAGGGGGAAAATGGGGAGTTAGTATATAATGTTATGTTGAAGATTCCCTGGTGGCTCAGATGGTAAAGAATCTGCCTGAAATGCAGGAGACTTAGGTTCAATTCTTGGGTTGGGAAGATCCCCTAGAAGAGGGCATGGCAACCCACTCCAGTATTCTTGCCTGGAGAATCCCATGGACAGACGAGCCTGGCGGGCTATAGTCCATGGGGTCGCAAAGAGTCAGACATGACTGAGTGGCTGACACTTTCACAATGACTAACAAATTCTGGAAATGATGATGGTGACGGTTGCACAGAGATGCAAATGTACTTAGGGCCACTGAACTGTACACTTTAAAACAGTTAAAATGCTAAATTTTATATTATGTATCTTTTACTACAATAAAAAGTCTCAGTTCTCAATGATAAAAAAAAGCATGTTGAAAACACTTACAATTCTTTTAGTCCACAACATGGGCACTATAATTATTCCCATTTTCCCAGATATATAAACTGAGGCTTAGAGAGCTTAACTTCCTTATAATCACATAGCTGGGAAAGGCAGAGGCAGGATTTGATGTTTGACCTGTCTGAACCTGTAGCCCATGCTCTTAATCTCTTTGCTATACTGCAGGTAGTTCATGCACACACAATGAGCAAGAACCTGCTGATTTAGGGAAACTTTTTCTGATTTCATAAGCAACTACTGGAGAAGAAAGCTATGACTGGTTTCTGATGAGTTTTACTTGCATTGTTGAAGACTTCAGATTGTGTTTTGGGTTTTAGGAAATCACTAAAGATTTTAATCAGGGGAGATTTTAACCAGGGAAGTTTGAAACATGAGCTGTTTTATTTTTTAGAGCAATGACTCTGCCAACATTGTGGAGAGTGAACTGGTATCCCAAAGCCTACTAAACCTTTGTTTTCCTTGCTTGGTCAATAAACTTATTGTCTTCAGCTGAAAAAATCTTCATAGAAAACTGTGGTTTGTGTTTATTAGCTCCCAGCAGTCCACTCCTGAGCATATAGTGTGTTCTTCTCACCATTCAGGCCTGTTTTAATACAAGGCTCGGGGATGGGGTGGAACTGTCTGAGGGGCTGAAATGCATCCTGGGAAATAATCTCTTTAAGGGAAAAAAGAAGAGATGTGCCTTGTTTATTCAAGGGCAATAGGATAAAGCTGTAAGGGAAAGGTAACGATTCTAAAAGAGATCAGTTTATCAATAAGATCGCCTTCTGTCTCAGGCTTCACAGAGTCATACTCAAGTCCTAAGGTGAGAGGGTTACAGTAAAGAACAAATAAAGTATTTTCAAAAAGGATGCAGTTCACTAGCATAAATATTCATGAGGCAGCAAGAACTTGTC
Organism: Antilocapra americana; assembly: GCA_007570785.1. NCBI lineage: Eukaryota > Metazoa > Chordata > Mammalia > Artiodactyla > Antilocapridae > Antilocapra > Antilocapra americana. The sequence goes on from ML664662.1 coordinate 2,438,702, forward strand.
CTTTGGCAGCATCAGTGTCCATACTCTCCACGGGATGAGAAACAGTGCCCTGGGTCCTGGCATCAGCAGTAATGACCACACCTCAGTGGGCAAGGCCAGGGGCATTGGTAGACACCAGCAGCAATTGCTGTTTTTGACAATGATGATAAAGCATATCACTAGAGCTAGATGAAGTAGGGAAATGGCAGTTCTTGGGGCATAGCCAAGAAGACTGGTTCCCAGACTGCCTCTGAAACACTCCCTGGAGAATACCATGACCATTTAGAACTCATTTGAGCTAATCTGGAATTCCATTAGATGATTAGGGGCAGAGCAAAAGAAAGGCAGTGTTGTGATAGATATTCCCACAGTGATTTTTACTCTCATCCTGGGACTCTGTGGCCGAAGGAAGTCCAAAGGTCCACTGCAGTGGTATGGGTTTAGAGATTATAAGGGTTAATTCAAAGGAGGAAGAGTGGGAGCTAAGGGGAGGTAACATATACAAGAAATGGTTAAAAGGAAAATTGCCAGAGTGTGGTAACTGGCTATAGTGAGTAAGGGGAAAGATGAGCCTTAGGTGACATCCTGGTCAATGATGGAGCCATTCACCAAAATGGAGAAGTGAGGAAGAGGAGCTTGAATGGGAAAATAATGAATTCTGCTCTAGGACATGTAGGGTTTAAAGGGTGTGGAGCTGACTGAAGTGTAGGTACAGTTTATGACAGAAGAGATCCATTTAGAAGTTATCTACATCTAGATTGTAAAGGAAACCTTGAGATGAAACAAGTCATGGAAAGTATGCTGAGTGAAGAGAGAAGAGAAACAAGAATAAGTCCTGGAGTGGTGTTAATAGTTTGATATCTATTAACCAACTGCATACAGACCCTGAAAGACTTTTATATGTTGAAATATCAGGTGAGTATGGGTTGTTTGGAGAGGTCCAAAAATCAAGAGGAGGAAGTAAAATAGTATAACCATGATTCAGTTTTTTAAAGGAGAATGGGGTAATGTAATAGAGGTTCAACTGACATGTTAACACAATCCCTGTGGGAGGACTGCTCATGTCAGGATGTTCTCATAGATTATATTGAATGAAAGAAATACTTGGATATTTCAAAGCCTGGTGGGCTGGGTATTTTCAGCACCATCGGTCTCTTCCAAGTGACTCAGCACTTGAGAAATGCAGAGTCACTGGGGAAGAGGCTGATTCCAGTTAATCTTTTCTTAGGACAAGGCTCAGCTGCCAGAATAGGGAAAGTTCCTTTTCGTTTAGCCAAACAAGAATGATATCATGGTTGTACTAAAAGCACAGCTGGGGATGAATCCTTATCACCTAGTATAATTTCAACCTTCCCTGTAGCATCATCAGTCAAGTTAATTATAAAGTTGTTCTCCAGTCAGCCTTCTTTCTCCTTTTAAAGAAACCTTATAATGGGTTTTCCTCCTGGCCTGAAATTTCTACCATAAGTGTCATTGAGTCATAAAACTTTAGGGCAGTCATAGACCGTAAGGTCCAACTAGTCTAGTCTCTTTATTTAGATGAGGTTAGTTAAGCATAGAGAGCTTGAATCAAATTCCCAGTCAAATGCCTTCCAGGATGAGGTAGATAACATCAGTGATGACAGCGGGTGTTGAATCTGCTTTTTAAACACTGAATTTCCACCAATATGAAATATGCCCCCTTCTGTTTGTCTTGAAATCACATGACCTTCATGGTCTAGCTCCCCTCCCCTTCAACACTTTGAACAGCAATATGGAAACAAAATAATATTTATAACTACAGGGAAGAGCAGCACCCAGTATAAAGAGTATATGACTTCAGGGTGGGGGTCAGTAGGGAACTAATTAGACAACTAGTTGGACAAGTTCCATGCAGAAGGGTCAGCTTCTCCATAGCTTCAGTCAACATCTGTCTTGAAGGACTGTGAAGCTATTGTTGCCAGACATTCTAAATGTGTTTACTTTTTTTTCTTTCGCCTACAGGCTGCTCCATGCTCTTTCCACAGACCTTAACTCATCTCCTGAAAATAGGCTGTTGACCAGGACGAAGGCATAAATAACTTTCCTAGAGTCTCTGTGTTATTCTTGAAGCACCTGTTGGTTTTCCTGTCTTTCAGATGGATGTAGAATGTTCCAGATTTCTTCAGCCTAGGTCATTGGGTACACAATACTCATGTTTCAGTTCTGTCTGCCTCTCCCTGCTTCTCTTCTTACAGACTTTTTTTCCTGCTACAATTCCAGACACTAAAGCAAACAGACTTTCTTCATAGTACATAATGGATTAGGTAACCAGAGCAGTGTGCTAGGGCAATTTTTCCAGAAGTCCATGGTTTAAAAATGCAGACAGGAACCAGAAACACTTCAACATACATTATCTCTAAGACTGCCTACTTGAAATTAGGTTACTAATGTTAATAGATTGTTGGTAAACCACAAATTAAACCCCTAATATGTGAGTGTATTAGTTGTCTATTGCCACACAAGAAATTACCCCAAATGTTAGAAACTTAAAACAAAGCATGCACATTCATTATTTCCCAGTTTCTGTGGGTTAGGAATCTGGGTAAAGCATAGTTGAGTCCTCTATCTCAGTCTCTCACAAGATTGCAACCAAGATATTGACTGAGCCTTTAGTCTCATCTCAAGGTTCAACTGGAGAAGGATCCATGACCAAACTCATTGGTGGAGTTCTTGGGAGGCTCCAGTTCCTTGAGGCTGTCAGACTGAGGGCCTCAGTTCCTCACTAGCTGTTGGGTGGAACCCATCCTCAATTCCTTGCCACATGGGCCTCTCCAATATGGCACTTTGCTTCATCAAAGCCAGGGAAAGAGTCTTCTAGCACGAGGGAAGGCACAATCTTTGTAGTCTAATCATGAAAGTGACCTTTATCTTTGACCTATTAATTAGAAACTTCCCTGTAGCTCAGATGGTAAAGAATCTGCCGGTGATGCAGGAAACCAGGGTTCAATCCCTGGGTTGGGAAGTCCCCTGGAGAAGGGAATGTCAATTCACTCCAGTATTCTCATCTGGAGAATTCCATGGACAGAGAAGCCTGGTGGGCTACAGTCCATGGGGTCACAAAGAATTGGACACGACTGAGCAACTAACACACACACACACACACACACACACACATACCTGATTGGTCTAGTGGTTTTCCCTATTTTCTTCAATTTAAGTCTGAATTTGCAGGACTTCCCTGGTAGCTCAGACAGTAAAGTATCTGCCTACAGTGTGGGAGACCCAGGTTCAATTCCTGGGTCGGGAAGAGCCTCTGGAAAAGGAAATGGCAACCCACTCCAGTACTCTTGCCTGGAAAATCCCATGGATGGAGGAGCGTGGTAGGCTACAGTCCATGGGGTCACAAAGAGTTGGACACGACTGAGCGACTTCACTTTCACTTTCATTAATTAGAAACAAGTCACTCATTTGTGTCTGACTCTTTGTGGCCCCACGGACTGTAGCCCACCAGGCTTCTCTGTTCATGGGATTTCCCAGGCAAGAATACTGGAGTGGGTTTCCATTTCCTCCTCCAGGGGATCTTCCTGAACCAGGGATCAAACCCACATCTCCTGCATTGCACGCAGATTCTTAACCACTGAGCCATGAGGGAAGCCCCCACAACCAGAGGAAGAGGATTATATGAATTTCAAGAGGTGGGAATCATTGGGGGCCATTTAGAAGTCTGCCTTCCCCAGTGTGATTCCAAATATACTTGTCACTATACCAACTAGAGCATAACAATATCAATTATAATGAATTTGAACTTCATTGTAAGCCTTGAAATGACAGGATGCTTGGGAGACAGAGGTATGTTACTTCAGATAATACTGACGTGTATAACAAATAAACTCTAAAATGTCACTGGCTTAACATAAACTAGGATAATAACCATGTAAAATGGGCATTCCTCATCAGGTAGGTTTCCTGAAAGTGATAATCAGGCTTAGGCTCCTTTCATCTTGTTGCTTACCTGTCTTCAAAAGGTCACCCTGGAGAGTGTCTCCATTCTAGGAATCTAGAAGAGGGAAAGGACATGAAGGACACAATCTGAGAAGTCTCTGTGGATCTAACTTGGAAATGGTGCTTCCACTGAATTTTCATCAGATAGAACGCACAGGCAACTCCTAACCACAGGGAGGCTGCAAAGTGAGGTCTGTCTATGTGCCCAGGAAGAATGTAACTCAGTCTGATGAGTAACTAGCCAGGCTCTGCCACACAAACTTTATGAAATTCATTCATGTAACAAACATTAACCCGGAGCCTCTTTGTGCCACACTCAATGCTAAATGTTATTAACATTCACATGAATGAATATTTATAGAGTATCCCTATTATATTCATGCATTTTCATTCTTTAGTTTCTGTGGGTTTTGTTTCCTTCACCATTACCTTATATTTCCCCCTCCTTGGGGGTTAACTATCACCAAAGATAGGCACCCAAAATTTCTCCCATCCTTCACATACATGCTGATCCTTTTTATATAGAAATGGAATTTGTTTCTCTCCCTTTCAATCTAGTGCTGATTTGGTGACACTGTGACCAATAACATGCTGTGTACTTGGTACAGTTTAATTTCTCAGTACTGGGCTGAAACCTTAAGAGGCTGGCACCTTGTACTTTCCTGCTTTTAGAACCCTGAGACCACTTTTGTATAAGAAAGTCCAAGCTAATAACACGAAGAGGCCATGTGGAGAAAAACCAAGGCGTCCCACTGACAGTTCCAGCCCTGCCATTAGCTGAATGCAGCCACATGAGTGACTTCAGCCAGCTTCATGTAGAGGAGAAGAACCGCCCAGCTAAGTTGAGCCAACCCACAGAATCACACAGTATAATAAATCATTGCTATTTAAGCCACTAAATGTCATAGTGGTTTACTACATAGCAACAGATAATTGAAACACATTTTATTCATTTTCCTTTCTTCCATGTTCTTCACATTTCTAGTGTGTCTTCCAGATAAGGTTCAGAAGAAATTACTTCATATAATAGAAAACAGGTGAAACACATCACAGAGTACAAAAATATATGATACAACAGGAACCCTAAACAATCACAATACTTCAAATCATTGATGCCATGTGGGCAGAGTATTTATTTGCCTTGTAGAAAAGTGTAATCTGTGAAAAAATGCCAAATGAACTTTGTATGTGAATTGCTCCCCTCCCAGGATATGACCTATTACAGTCACATTCTGCAGGCATGTAAATATTGATAAGTGATAAGCTTTGTAGTGCCAATAAAAGAAAGTTCCAAGTGATATGATTGTGGATTCAAAATGTCAGTAGTGAAAGTGAATAGGGATTGATATGCCCGACAGTATGGAAACAGACTGCAAAAATTGCCAATATCTTGTCTCTACTTGCATGTTTCTCCTACAATTAACCAGCACTTTTTATACAATTTTGAAAAAAATAGTTACACAAGAAGAAGTCTCAATTCCAGGAGAAAAACTGACAGTGAAACCTAGAGATGTTGCTACCTCACATCAAAGCCTAAAGGAAAATAACACACCCTAAGTTTGCAGAAAGGAAAAATGGCTCTTCTCCAAGGGATGAGTACAAATCATTCTACCACTGGTTCCCATCCAAGCTTGGCTAAATCTACTTAGTTTCCTCTGTCCTTGAGTATTCTGGGGGCATTTGTCTGGCAGCGCATCTGCTATCTGCCTTAGAAGAGTGGAGGGGAAATAGGGTGAGGCCTGAGTGGGGCCAATAGGTACTCTGTTATTCACCCTTCTCTGATGCCACTACATTTAACTGCACAAGAGCTGCCCTTGAGTCTCTGTGCAGAAGCTCAGCATCACCAAGCTTTATACCACAATCCATCACTGAATGACTTTTGTCTGCTTCTGAGCAGATGATATGTTCTGTGTCCATGATACCGCCAAGGCATTCTCATTATGGTTAATTCCCATCCATTAGTAAGACTTGCCTCTTTGCTTCATCAGAGAAGCACAGAATGGCCTCCATGCCAAAGCTCTATAGATGAAATGAGAGTCAAGACTTATTCAAGGAGGCAGAAGGCATCTGGGGGAAATGAGAAAGGAGTTAGTGAGTAATTCTGCTCTAGGAAGTCATGTTTCCTGCCCTTCAATGGGGTTAAAGGAGCTGGGGACCAAATTCTTTGCTTAAAGATCCAAGGGTTAGAGTCTCATTGGTAGTCAGATGGCAGCTGAGGCAGGAGTCATTTGAAGGTTTCATTGGGCTGAACATTCAAGATCAGCTTCTTCACTCACACGTCTGGCACCCCAGTGCTCCTCTAATGGCCTGTCTCTTCAGCAGAGTAGCCAGGACCTCTTTTATGGATGTTCAAGGTCAAGGCTGGCATTAGAAACCCCCAGTCCTCTTAAAGGTTAGGCCCACAACTGGCAAAGCATCATACCTTCAATTTTCTATTGGTCTAAGGGGTCACAGACAGGCCTAGATTCAAGAGGGTGTAAGAATGGTTAACTCCTCTTAATGGAGACATAGCACCTCTTTATGGAAAGAGAAGGAACTGATGGCAGCCATTTGGGGGGACAAGGTACCACATGGCCCCTTCCACTCTCAAAATTTTCTTGGTCTCCAAAATAAATCTACAGTCCTAGAAGTTAGGATAGTGGTTACCCCAAAGGGAAGGGTAGTGACTGAAGAGAACACGAAGGGGCTAGCAGGTGTCCTGTTTTTGTCGTTGTTTAATCTATGTGTTAGTTGCATGGATAGGCTCATTTTGTGAAAATTCATCAAGCTGTGCACTTGTGATCTGTCCATTTCACTGGATGAATGTTACACCTCAATTTTTTTTAAAGTTTATAGAAAGTGAACAAAACAACTACAAATTTAAAAAAATGTAAGCCTTTCTGGATGATAAAGTATAAGGTCATCCTGCCCATTACCCAACTACAGGCCCTATGGGAAAAGTCAAGTGAAGGTAGGGAGAGATTGGTTGGAGTGGTGGTGCCCCCATTGCTATGAGTGAGGGGAACTGGGTTCTTTCTCTTCATCTTAAACCAGGTTAAAAGGGCTTTATGAGAAACACGAAGAGCCTGACCTGTGCTCCCTGAAGCTTGAGGGAAGTTACACAAGAAGAAGTTACACAAATGCAGCCATCTGACTCCCTCTTGGGGAAGCATGAAGGTGTGAGCCTGTGGTTGACTGACCCTGGAAGCAGTGTAAGGAAAGCTAACTGCCCTTGGAACCACCAGCACTTGCCTTAACAGAAATGTCCGAGACACATTCACATTTTCCCTGAGCCAAATGTGGCCCTTGGAAGGGATCTGAACTAAGTGGGTCCTGAGAGGGCTCTTGCCCAGGAGGACCACTTAGAAAGCAGCTGATCCCACCAAGGGATGGACTGTACCAAAGCCAGCCAGAGAATGCTCACCCTCACCAGAGGCCTTGCTGGAGAGAGATTCCCAGCAACGTGAAGTCTTCTGAGGGACCGTTTGTTGTTTCAGTCACTCAGTCCTGTCCAACTCTTTTGCAACCCCATAGACTGCAGCCTGCCAGGCTCCTCTGTCAATGGGATTTCCCAAGCAAGAATACTGGAGGGGGTTGCTATTTCCTCCTCCAGGGGATCATCCCGACCGAGGGATCGAACCCGCATCTCCTGCATTGGCGGGTGGGTTCTCTACCACTGAGCCACCTGGGAAGCCTATGACAACTGCCAAGAGTCAACACTGAACACACTCCACACTCAGGAAGTTCCCTTGCCAGTAACAGCTGCACCCATTTCCTGAGGGTGCCCTGCCCTGTCCTCAACCCCTTCCTATGCACCAACTATGGAAGGACTGGAAAGGGCATCCAGAGACTGGGGGAGAGAATGAAAGGCAGAAAAGCAGGGACAGAGGACATCATTGCTCCTCTCTGTCCCCTCTCTTTGCACAGGTCCCAGTCAGAGGCAGGATGGAGTAGGGGAGGTGGGGAAGGTGCTAGAAATTGAATAAAAGATTGAAGTTTTCAGGTTAGACTGGATGGGACATTTTATTTACCGAAACAAGATTGCACTTGAAACTGAAGGGGATTGAAAGCCTCTGGGACCTGCCCGAGATTTCATCCAGGAGAGAGAAAGAGCTATCTGAGAAATCGTGTTTGATAAGGCGATGGAAGGAAGAATGAATAATTTTCTCTTTACCTCCCTACACAAGTCGAGCTACAAGTAAAACCCAAGTTATAAAGTGTGCCACAGGCCTTTGTTAGCTGGTGGCTTCAAGTAATATTGCCACCCTGCCTGGCCTTCAATATTGAGGCATAGGCTGGCATCAATACAATCACTACAATGAGAACCCTGGAAAGGGCTCCCTTTTCCCTCAGCTGTTTTGGCCAGTTCCCCATGGTACTGGCTCGGGGGTGCTCCGGAGGCAAAGTCTCTGTTCCTGCCATCCACACTTCCTCATTTGTATCTTTATTCATTCCACAAGTGTCACTGAGTTTAGCATGTATCGGGGCAAGAGGTACAATGACAAACAACAGAGTCCCAGCCCTCTTGAAGGTTACAGCCTTCTAGGGGTGACAGATGGTCACATTGTCACACAAGGGAACATAAGGGAGTGATAAGGACCATGGGAGAAAGTGTGGTGCACTAGAAAGGCCAAAGAGGGGCCACCTGGAGTGAGGGAAGTCAGAGAACTGTCCTCTGAGGGACTTCTGATTGAGATGGGATCTGAGAAAGAGTAACACTTAACTTGGGACAGGGGGAGACTTTTCCAGGCAGAGGGACCAGTATGTGAATTGAGCAATAAAACTGGGGCTGAAAGACAGAACCTGAAGGAGAACATTGTACCAGGTGGAGAGGTGGGTAGGCATTGTATTCAATTGCTCAGTCTTGTCTGACTCTTTGCGACCCCATGGACTGCAGCCTGTCAGGCTCTTCTGTATTCGGAATTCTCCAGGCAAGAATACTGGAGTGGGCTGGCATTCCCTTCTCCAGAGGATCATCCCCTCCTAGGGATCAAACCCTGGCCTCCTGCATTGCAGGTGGATTCTTTACCATCTGAGCCACCAGGGAAGCCCAGGTAGGCACTGGGCCTGTGTTCATAATTTTGGACTTGATACCAAGAGCAAGGGCACTAGGAAGCCATCAAAGTGTTTTCAGTCTGAAGCAGATATTATCAGAATTAATCCTACCCTAGAAGTTCAACTCAGATCTGACCACTTGCCCACTCCCAGCACCGCCAGCTTGTTCTAACCTGTCACCACTTCTCACTTGATCTCTGAAATCACTTCCCAAGTGGCCTCTCTGTTGCCTCCCTTGCCCCTGCGCTATAGTCTGTTCTCCAAACAACAGCCACAGTGATCCTCCTAAAGTGGCAGACTGCTCATGCCCTCCCTCAGCTCCAACCCCTCCAGTGTCTTTCCGTCATCCTCAGAACACAATATGGAGTCTGTACCATGGTCAACAAGGCGCCTCAGGAAGGTGGCCCTGCCTGGCTCCCCAGGCCTCTCTGCAGCAGCCTCTCTCTGACTCACTCTGCCCCAGTCCCCCCACCCCCACTCCACTCCTGTCTCCTGGCTGTTCCAGGCCCAAGACAAGCGTTGTTTCCCCTGTAAAGAGAGTACTTGCACTAGCTGTTCCGTCTCCCCAGATGGCTGTGTGGCTCTCAATCTCAATTCCTTTGGGACTCAAATGTCGCCTCATCAGCAAAGCCTTTTCTAAAATAGTACCCTGCTTCTCCCATCCCTAGTTACTGTCTATCCCCTTTCCCTGCTGTATTTTTTTTCAGAGCACTCACTCGTACCTAAGGCATTTACTTGCTTTCTGTTTCCCAACCACCTCCACTGGGACAGGCTCCAAGTGGGCAGGGGCTTTCTCAGTCTCATATGCTCTACTGGCGAGCACAGTGCCCGGCACACAGCAGTCTCTGAATAACCCTGTGTGGGGATGAATGCATGGCCACTGGGAGGAAAGAAGATGAGGAAGGTGAGGGTAAGAGTTAAAGTGCATGGCCCACCAGCTGCTAAGTTTCCCCATTCCACCAAATGTGTGATCCACATACTATGCCCCAGCCAGGTTCTTCCTGTAAACCAGTCATCCTGACTCATGCCTGGCCGTACCCTCCAAAAGTGCCATGACACTGCAAAATCAGAGCAGAAGCACCTACAACAAGATGGGTGGGGCACGTGCTCCTGGCCCCACCCCTTGCTACACCTGTACCCTGGCCCCCTATGAAGGCAGAAGGTGGCAGGAGTCACAGGGTGTGGGCAGGGCAGCCATCAGCCAGGAACCCAACCTGGAGAGCAGGAGGCAGGACCACTGTGAGCTGATGCCCTAAGCCCCAGTACCATTGTGTTCTATTTACAAAATACAAACTTGATGAAAAAATCATGAAGAATTTCAAGATTACAATCACAGAACATTAATCCCCAAGCATGAGGCCCTTCTTAACATCAGGCTCTGTGCTTCTCCTATACAGGCTGCAGGCCCTTGAAGCCAGGGTGGCTGATCCTTTGTGTTTGGTTCAGAGGTCTATGGCTTCTGAACCAGGGTAGGGTGGGAGCCTTCACCTTCACCATCCTAGGGTAGCAGAGGCTCAGAACACAGACCTCAGCCTTTTTTTTTTCTCTCCTCTTCCCTGTGAGCCAGTTTTTTTCCACATGCAGTGTGGAGTAACAACTCTGCACACCCCCACACGCCGCCCAGCCTTCTCCAGTGGAGCTTATCCACCTTTACTTTCTTGGACACTTTGGAGCTGAACAGGTGCCTCCTGGCCCCCACCATTCCACTCCCATCACACACTTACACTTTTCCCACCTCTTCAGCTACTTTGATGGGAAGATGCCTTGCACAACATTTGAGAGACTGAAGAGGAGGGCTAGGCTCCTCTGACCAGATGGAAGGAACAATGTGAGGGAAGGAGCACCTCTCAGTAGGAAGACATACAGTGGTAAGAATCCTGAAGAGGTACTTTTCAACGGGCTGTGACAGGAATTCCTGTTTCTACGCTATACTCAACCCAAACTTCCGGCAGCTCTCCAGAAATTGCTTGGGGTGGGGGAGGGGAGCCACACAATGTCATTGAAGCAAGGAGAATTTCAGTATGTTAAATGAAGGTTAAGAGGAATCTCGGCTATTGTTAATTGCTAATTGCCTACCACTTGAGGACTTCCAAAACAGACACTCAGTTGATCAAAGGAAGAATGTAAGTGCAGATAAGACTCTCCCAAACACTCACCGGATACTCAGTGTGTGTGCACACATACTCACAGAGGGATAAAAGGCAACTTCAAGTAGAATTAAAAAAATCATACTAATAGATAGCACTTAGATTGTTTATTACCACGTGCCCGGCACTCTTCCAAACATTTCATTTGTAGTAACCAATTTAATCCTCAAACAAATCTGTAGGGCATTACTGTCAGCCCCATTTTACAGATGAGAAAACCGAGGCACAGAGGATGACATGACTTTTGGTATGTTGTCACTGTGTACACAGGATGAACTAAACCAGGCACTCAATCAGAACTGCCAGAATTAAAGTATCACTCTCCAGAGCAGTTTGAGAAAGAGTATTCAGCTGCACAGGTAAAGTTTAAGAGGAAAGTAAGTGCCAGGTATAAAACTACAAGCCTGAAAATAAATCCATAAGCACTTCTGTCCTGTTGCTTCTGTTCAGCTACACTTCAGGGCACAGTCTTTGACTTTGCAGAAGGCTGGGGAGTAGACAACGTAACTACATCATCTGTCAGAGTGAAGACTAAGGCTTTCCCATAATTCCCATCTGTTTCTGCTCCTGAGAATAAACAGAAAGTTCCCACGTGGACTCATTTTTTAAATATTTCCAGGAGCGTGCCAAAGGTGTCCTGACTCATCGCTCACTGGTAGCCACTCCTGAGCCATGCTCAGCTGCTTCATCAGCATGGCCCTAAAAGTCCCTTCATACCAGAGCAGCAACCTGCCAAATAGAGCGAGCACCCTATTTTTAAAAAGGTTCAAATGAGCTAGCAGAGAGCTATCAACACATGCCATCAGCTCAGTTTTATAAAAACCCGGGCCAAGCCATCTGCATGGCATTCAAATAATGCTGAGGCAACACAGCCACAACAGCAGTGAGGGCTTCCATGGGTCAGACCCTGTTAAGTGCTTCCTTACATCCACTCTCCACTTCGTGCTGGTGGCTACCCTGCATGACAAGTTTTCTTATCTCCATTTTACAGATGAAAGTACAGTCTTGGAAAGGTCAAATGATCATCCTGCATTCATCTGGCGAGCGCTCCACATTGTTTCAGAGACACCTTATTAGATACCACATGACACTTCTGGTACTGGAGACTGACCCCAGGTGTACTGAGGACCTAAGAGGAGACAAACCTTAGTGGCACATTGTTGCCCTTGAACCCACTAATCAGACCCTTAGCTCTCAGGGTGGAAATGCCTTCTGAGTTTTGAGAGGTTAGCGGTCTTCATGAATGGATCATAGAGCTAAATGTAAAAGCTAAAATGATCAAATGCCTAGAGATGAATAAAAACATCTTTGTGACATTGGGGTAGGCAAAACATTCCTAGATAACAACAACAATAAAGCATGGATGGCAGAGAAAAACTAGATAATGAACTTTATTGAAAAGTAAAACTTCAGCTCTTAAAAGGACACCTTTTCGAAAATTAAAAAGAAAGACACAAATTGGGAGAGAAGAGTTGATACATATTTATCAGAGAACTCATATCCAGAATGTAGAACTCTTAGAATTTAATAATAAAATAAAGAAGTCAATCAAAACATGGACAAAATATTTTAACAGACACTTCCTCAAAGACAATTACAAATAGCCAAGACATGTATGAAAAAGTACTCAACAACACTACTCAAAATGCCATTTAAAACATGAGATATTAGTACATACCCTCTAGAATGGCTAAAAATGAAAAGTCTGACAATACCAAGTGTTGACAAGGATGCAGAGGAAGTAGAATTGGCCTACATTGATACTGATACTGTGAAATGGTCTAGTCACTTTAAAAACCGGCTTGGCAGTTTCTTATAAAGTTAAATACACATTAACCATATGACTCAGCCATTCCACTTCTAAGTATTTACTCAAGAGAAATGAAAACATATATCCACACAAAGACTTGTACAAGAACACACAGCTTTCTTCACAACAGCCAAAGACTAGTAACAACCCAAAAATCCAAGGACAGGGAATGGATGAACACATTTGGGTACCTCCATACAAAGAAATGCAAAAACAACAAACTACTAAGGCATACAACACCACGGATGAATCTCAAAATAATTATGCTAAATGGAGGAAACTAGATGACAAAATCATACAGAAATCTCAGTATGAGTCTATTTATATGACATTTGAGTACTCACAAAACTGTACTGACCGCATATCAGTGGTGGCCTGGTGCTGAGAGTTAGAGTGGGTTTGGCTGCAAATGGGCAGCCAAATTTGGGGGGTGCATTAGAAATGTTCTATATCTTGATTGCAGTGGCAGTACATACCACATGTGAGTATATAAATTTGACAAAACCTTTCAAAAGGGGTGTTTAAAATTGGCAGATTTTGTTTCATATTCATTATACCTCAATAAAGTTGATCCTGAAAAAATCTACTGAAAAAAAGTGTTTTGAGAAAGAGCAGGAATTCAGAGGACAACTGTTATTTCCAAGTCCCTTCTAGGGCTAACAGAGCCTGGTTCCTGGCTGCCCTCCAAACTGAAGAGCCCCAGAGCTACCTGTTGCTTTCTCATTGTGAGATCTGAAGCTCCTGCTGCCTGCTGGTACCAGACCTCTCTAGCTGGGAGAGTGAGACTTCTGTGAAACATGTGGTTGGCATGGAACATAAACTCCATTCCACCCAGTCCCTGCAAAAAAAAATCTTCTCTTTCTAAGTACATATGCACATTCCTCTCACAAGAAGGGCAAATTATTTCCACATGCAGGAAAACTATACCCATATGCTGATGTTCTCACGGCAGAATCACCCTCAGAGGTAGATGTTATTCAGCCACCTGTGTAGTCAGACATCCACTCAACAACCATAGAGTGAGCACCTACTATGTGCTTGGCTGACATGGTGAACACATAGGCTCACAAGGGACTCACTGCCTGCCTGGGAGGGGCAGGGGGCTACAGGCAGTTAACAGGCTATTATACTCCAGTGTGGTAAGAACCCCATAGCAGATGCTGCCAGTCTCTGCCCCCTTGGACAACTTTGCCTTATCTCCTTGGACCTCTTTGCCAGTTCTGTGTAGGCCTGCTCTAAAGACACTTTTCATCTCCAGAGATCGCCACCCATGCCCCTTTGTAAGAGGACTGTCCTTAGGCTGTTAGAGCTGGATTTGCCTGTATCAAAGAAAGCTAGAAGTACCTAGGAACTTTCCTCTCCCCTCCCTTTAACTGGTGACTAAGGGGTATATAAATATTCCATAAGTGTCAAGTATTGATCAATACAATTTCTCCAGCTTCCTCTTCCCATTTGGGATGGTAGTGAGGTGTGTGGTCTTCACTGTGTCCAGAGCTTCCCTCCAGGACCAAGCAAAAGTCCCCTACTGTGATACTGTGATTCATAGTAAGAAATATATATTTGGTCTTTGTTCTCACTTTTGGCACAGAGCTCCTAGAGTCCTTAGAATTTGTCTTTTGTTATGTCGATGAGGTGATTTTAGAAAGCACTTAAGAATGGGGGCTAGTTGCCAAGGGAATGAACCCTGTGATTGGAGGGTTAGAACTCTCAGTCCCCCCATCCAACTCCCCTGGACCTCTGGGAAGGGAGAAAGAGCTGGAGATTTAATCACTCATGCCTGTGTAAGGAAGCTCCCATAAACACCTAACAGAACAGGGTTCAGATTGCTTCCAGGTTGGTGTACACGTGGAGCTGTGGGGAGAGTGGTGAGCCCAAGGAGGGCACGGAAGCTCCACCCCCTTTCCCCACACCTTGCTCTATGCATCTCTTCCCTCTGGCTCTTCCTGACTTAAACCCTTTTAAAATAAACTGGTAATCTAGTATGTAAAATGTTCCTCTGAGTCCCATGAGCTGCTCTAGAAAATTAATTGAACCCAAGGAGGGAGGCCATAATAGTCTCTGATTTACATCAGAAGTACAGGTGACAACTTGGATCGGCAATTGGCCTCTGAAGTCAGGACAGCCTTTTAGGGCTAATCTCTTAACCTGTGCAATCAGATGCTACAGGTAGATAGTGTCAGAATCGAGTTCTACTAGAGAACACCTTGGTGGTGTGGAGGAAAACACACACAATGGAATTGGTACTGCTGCTGCTGCTGTTGCTGCTGCTAAGTCACTTCAGTCGTGTCCGACTCTGTGCGACCCCATAGACTGCAGCCCACCAGGCTCCCCCGTCCCTGGGATTCTCCAGGCAAGAACGCTGGAGTGGGTTGCCATTTCCTTCCCCAATGCATGAAAGTGAAAGTGAAGTCACTCAGTCATGTCCAACTCCTAGCGACCCCATGGACTGCAGCCTACAAGGCTCCTCCATCCATGGGATTTCCCAGGCAAGAGTACTGGAGTGGGGTGCCATTGTCTTCTCCAGAATTGGTACTCAAATCATCTTATCTACCCTCCAGGGGCCTTGACCTAATAAATTGACCCTGGCTTAGCTTCTTTCCCTCTATCTCCTACTTCCCCAATTCCCTACTGGTTATTCCTAGAAACACTTCCTAGCATATTGCTTTCTGAGGAGTCCTTGCTTCAGGGTTTACCTCTGGGAAAGCCAACCTAAGACATGCACCAGTTGTGGAATACCAAACTGA
Organism: Antilocapra americana; assembly: GCA_007570785.1. Lineage (NCBI taxonomy): Eukaryota > Metazoa > Chordata > Mammalia > Artiodactyla > Antilocapridae > Antilocapra > Antilocapra americana. The sequence goes on from ML664662.1 coordinate 2,454,379, forward strand.
GGCTGTGGAGGCCCCCGGTGGGGGTGGGGGGGTGCACTGGGGTCAGATAAATCTTCTAAGAAGCAGCAACTCTGGTGTATGCTTGTGTGTGTGCATGTATGTTGGGTGGGGGAGGGAAAGCAGAACTGTCAGTGGGAGAGGAGTGTGAAACAAGGCCCCAAGTTGTGGTGAATTTGGAAAACAGCAAACAGTCTAATTTGGCTGGAGTGTAGTGCACATATGGCAGGTCATGGGGAGATGCAAAGCTGGAGGGGCCCATAAGGGATGGAAGTTATAAAAGTGTAAGTCTCATTAGGAACTTGATCTTCAGGGTAATGGTGAATCACTGAAAGGTGATAGTGATGAGACCAGATTTATTCTTTAGAAAGACTGCCTTGTTTGCAGTGGGAAGAACATATTTGAGAGGAGCAAAATGGGAGTCTGGGGGCAGTTGGGAGGCTGTGTCAGATATCCAGGCCATAGCTGGAGACAGATCATCAGAATGGAGAGGAAGAACATGGCCGTATCCAAAGTCACAATCAATAAGACTCGAGTTTTGATTGGGTGAGTGATGAATCATATAGGGATGGATATGAAAAGAGAGGATGCAGAGATAATCCCCGGGTTCTCACAGGTGTGGGTCCCCAGGAAGTTTATTGGAAAGTGTTCTCAGGATTGACTCCTGTTGGCAGAAAGGGAAGGAAATTAGACTGTGATGAAGTCTCTACAAAGGCTGCAGCCAAACTCATGGGGGCGGGGCGCTGTGGAGCTGGGAGGGCCCCACAAGAGCTGTCCTGAGTTGGGACAAGGGATTCAGAATCCTGTTGGTCTACATCACCCAGCCACTGGATGCAGAGGACCCTGGGGGGCAGTATGGAACCTTGGATGAAGGAAACCATGACTCCCTTCAGCTGAAGGCAGTTCCTAGGGAGGGCTGACAGCTGAGCCATTAGCTGAGGAGGTGGTCCTTCTGTCCTAGTGGGGTTGTTGGGAGCAAGCACAGCGTCCACAAGTGACATCTGAGTGTGAAATGCTGGGGAGACTTGCAGTGGAATACATACAGAAAGCACCTGGCTCTGTGTCTGGATTTTGGGAGTAGATGAGCTAATCTCAAAAAAGAGGCTTCGAGGTTGGTTCTTGACTTCTTTGGGGTCCTAGAGCCTTTTGAAAAGTTAATGAAGGCTCCTCATATTCATCATATCAAACAAAATGTGCATAAAATTTCATGGACTTTATCTTAGTTTGGGTTCCTCTCCAAGCAGACCCTGGGACAAAGATTTGAATTCAAGAATTTCATTTGTGAGGTGATCTCAGGAAACTTGGAGAGGGAGTAGAGAAACAAGTAGGGAAGAGAAAAAAGGCATAAAGGTACGTTAATGGTAGGTGGCCAACTGGAGCTCCATCTTGCTGAAGCGCCTCTGAGAAACCCTGAGGAACATACCCCAGAATAGGCTCACTCAAGCTGGGGAATTTGCCTGTCATCTCTCATCTCTCACTGATTGAGGATCACCCTGGGGGGCCTTAACTCTCTGGTCTATCTAGTCACCTAGCACCTGTTCACCCTGTCCCACCACCTGCAGGCCTAAGAACAACATGGTCCAGAACACCCTCAGGCAGAGAGGGTGCAGTTTCTTCTGCAGTAAGAAACTATCAGATGACCGCCAGTGGTTTGAGAATCAGAAGACATAGCTAGGGCATCAACAACATCTGCCAGCAAAAGGTGGGGGCGTCAAACAGCAAAGTGCCATGTCTACAGTGGGAAGTGATGGAGACATTGACGGTGGAGAGCTTCCTCCAATGGGGTCCCCGCTGGAGCCACTGAGGAACTGAGCTATCAGTGAGCAACTGTTTTCCCATGGTAACTCTGAGCTCCCCAGTTCTGACACTGCCCGCCCTGACAACTCAAAGACCAAATGGAAGGCTGGGATTGCCAATGGTTGGAGAGCAGTTTGAGAAAGTAGGATGTGGCTCTCAGGGAGCCAGGATTGAAGGGGATATTTAATCATTCACGAGTTCAGTGATGGGGCTGGAAAGTCTATAGAGGAGGCCAAGCCAGTCGCCTTGCCTTTGTGCCACAAGAATGCCTAAATTAAGATGCCATTCAGCCAGGAGAGGCAGAAAGAAAAACAATTCTTTCAGCTGTAATTTAGCAATGGGTTTTCTTCTTGTAAATCCAAGGGGGTGTGAAAGGCATTTTGCATCAGTTGTTTTAAGTGTCAAAAACCCAGAGGTCTGCAGCTGTTATTCTGCAGTCTTACTGGTGACCATGTAAACAGCCAAGTAAATTCCTTCTGAAAAACAATGTTCTGAGTCCAAGTTCCTAGTTCAACCACTTGAAATGTTTGACTTGAGTGGAGCCATGAAGTCTCAAAAGTGGCCTTACAAAGGGGGAGTTTCCTTAAGGTCGGGCTGTGTTGGGTTTTGTGGTTAGTATTGTGGTTATTGGGGTCTCAGTTTGCTTGCTCCTCAGAACACCTCCTGCTACAAACAAATCGCCCTTGGACAAGGTGCTGTCAGCCCAGGGGACAAAACACAGTGTACAAAAAGCTAAGGAAAAGTTAAGAGGAGCTTGGTAACCTTGAGATAGTCTGCAAGTGAGCAATGCTAACGAGAGCCCCATGCACAGTGGATGCCCAGTCAACAGCTGTGTGGTGGCAGTGACTGCTTCTACTGTTCCACACGTGAAACCCAAGATGATCACCGCCCACGCTTGGGAGAGACGATGCAGCTATGTTTAATCATATCTTCACTACATTGTAAAATCCTTGAATGCAGAAACTGTAAGCCCTATGCTCAGCCCCATCAAATACCCTTGTGTTGACCGAATCGCATACCCGTATACTGCAAACAATTACACAGTGCCCACACCACTGTGTGCTCCCTAGATGATTCTGTGGATCATTTTGCTAAGATTTGAGTAAAACAAGGAGGGACTTGAAGATTAAAAGGGCAAAGCTCCTGCATTATCCTCCTGCCTTTCTACTGCTGAGTGATCTTGAATGAATTACTGAATTCCTCTGAGTTATGGCTTTCCCAACCAGAAAATGGATAAATCATCCCCTGTTTACAAAGTGCCCTGCTAAGACAACTGGAAATACAATCAAAAGTTTATCAAGTGAGATTTCTCAACTAGAATAAGAATTAAACCATGACATTTGGGATGAAACTCAGTATTTTGTTAGTCAAATTCCATCAAAATTATACTTAGGTACATTAACTTAATTTAAGAACTAGTAGCAAATTATATTACTATTTGACACATTACTGCTCTGCATAATTATTCAATCAGAGCTCCCCTGAAACAAATTAATGCTGATGCAACCCAATTTTTTTATTTTGAAATAGTTTAAGAACACAGAAAAGTACCAAGAAAAATGTAATGAGCACCCATACACCTACCATGCAGCTTTCTGGAAAATATTTTTGCTATATTTTCTTAAGAAATAACACATTAAAGATCCAGTTGAAGTTCCCTGTGTAACCCTTTCTTATCCCATTCTTTTCCATCTTTCCCCAGGGGTAGGAGTTTAAAAGAGATGTGATTGGTGCAACATGTCGCATGCCCTCAGCACACCTTTGGCTTTCAGCCTTCAGTCATCCTGGCACTCTCCCACCTCCAGAACCCATGACTATTTCTTTACTCCATAGCTTTCCTCCAATCCCTCAAGAATACACTCAACCCTCGAGAGCACATCACAAATGTATGGGAGAATTAGCACCCCCAGGAGAACCATCAACCCTTGAGTCAGAGCCTTGTACAAATGCCCTTAGGACAGACAGTTCTAAGAAGTAGGGCTGAGCCCTTTTCCCTAAAGACATGACCTCAATAACATACCCTTTACTGGTTTTCTCCCCTTTCTTATCTCACTCTCCCTGCTCCTTCACTCCTACTCCCCGAGATCACCCTTTAATAAATGCCTTACACCCAAGTCCTGGTCTTGGGCTCTGATGGAGGGGAATGCAATTTAAGACATGGCTCTCCTGTAATTGTCTCCTGCTTACAGGCAGGCATGGTTCTATCACTGATGTTTGTCCATGTATTCAGAAGCAATGGATAGCATTCTTGGCATGTTTTTGAACTCTATATAAATGGTATCATATTATACTTGCTGTTTGCATTTGTGACTTACTTATGCATTTTGTAGCTCTCCAGAACATGGAAAGGCAACTAGACAGAAAACACACTTGGTTTCCAAATGCTGAACAACTGTATTATATCCAACACACTAAATTCTATGTTAAATCTTTCTCAATTCATAGCATATTAGCATCTAAAGGTGCTGTTGAACTTGAAAAACCTCAGTAAGAGTAAAATTTCCAGTTAGATGCCAATGTTTGTATATACAGAAGACTGAGAATAATATTTTGGCAAAAGAATTAATTTGCCAGGGTAAAGAATTACCTTATTGCACTGATTCAGGCATTTGCCATAGTTGTCATGCCTTAATAAATTCTTGTGTTGCCGTAACTCTTTCTCTTTATAATGTGATTTTACATGTAGTGTTCCAGTTGAGTCTCACAACTCTGAGAGCTGATTTATCTGTTTCTTCCACACATGTAGCCTTGCACGTGGTAGGCATTCAATATTTATTGAATGAATGAATGACCCACATTTTATTCATGAGAATATTATGTCCCCAAAGATAAAAATATTGAGTACATAAAACAAGCAAGAGGTGTACCTGGAAGTAACACTCAAGTCTAGAATCCAAAATTTGATTCAAAGAATTTTGAAATGCATGTGATAATATTATATTATCTTCCATAATTAGTGGTTACAGTAGTACCAGTCCAATACTTCCTTTTGTTGAAGATCAGTTTACCAAAGCCATGAGATCATTTATTTTCCTTTAACATGGAATGCCAAAAAAATCCAGAGTATAACCCAATCTCCATGGGGAAAAAACTGCTCTTTTTTTTCTTTTCCAGATATATCTATTATCTAGAAAGAAAGAAAGAGCAGGAGAAGGCACTTATAAAGAACAAAATGGAAAGATCACAGTTACATGAATTTTTGTATCTATCTGCCATCAGATTAAGACAGAACATTTCCAGCTATCTATCCCCAAACTGTCTTCATGCCCCATATCAGTTAATTACCACCTCAACCCTCCCAAAGACAACTACTATTCAGACTTCTCTCACTAAAATTTTTTGCCAAAGTTAGGACTTTATATAAATGAAATTATACAGTCTGTATTTTTTTACTTCTTTCACTCAACATCTATGAGACACATCAGCATTGCATGTATCAGGAGCCACCATATCTTTGTTGCTCCATGGTATCCCATTGCATAAATACACCACAATTTTCTAACCGACTTCACTGCTAATGAACATTGTAAGTTGTTTTTATTTGGGGGATATTATGAATAAAGCTGCTATGAACATTCTTAACAATGTATTTTGGAGGATATAAAAGCCCTAAAATATATTCTATAGGGTATATACCCAGAAGTGGATTGGTAAATTACAGGGCTGGCATAAGGTTGCTTTGTTAGACACATTGCTTTGGACAAAAGATGAGGGTTTCCCTAACCTGAAAAGGCTGGCAGGGAGCATTGTTCCTGTTCCTAAATGGCTCCTCATTAAAAAAAAACAGATTGTTTGATTGGAAGAGACCTTAAAGGCAATGACTTGGCCTCCCACACCATATCAAATCCAGTCATATCAAGTCTAGCTCCAGCCAAAGCTGCCCTCACCTGGGCCACTTTAGTAAGCAGAAGTCACTATCTCCAAATGATTTGGACAGACCTGACTCCTTGTAGCATCCATCCACTCTTCCCTTTAAATTTCCAACTCCTCAAGTAGAACCAGACATACTCCTTCGGCTTGGGTCTTAGTCCCCAAACCCTTTTTTGTGCACTGAATAGTAGACCAGAGTTGGCTCAGATAAGAATGAAATCTATTTCAAATTGAAAATTGGTGCCATATGTCATGGGTTCTCAGATCCTTAAAGGCTCTAAGGGACCACAGAGTCCATTTAGCCAATGCCAAATCCCCAAGGTATTTCCAAACCTTTGTTTAAGCATGTCCAACAGAGAGAACTTCACTTATTCTGAAGTGGCCCATCCCTTAGTCACACAGATCGATTTGCTAGAAAGTTCTTCCTCTTAGCTTTGAAGCTGCCTTCTTTTAATTCCCACCTCTTGGTCCTCCTTTTGAACTCTGAGACGCTTAGAAACAAGTTTGTGTTTTTTTTTTTTTCATTCAGCCATTCTGCAAAGATTAGAGGAGCTCCTTCAACACTGGAGCCAACTGTCAACGTTTAGTTCAGTTCAGTTCAGTCACTCAGTCGTGTCCGACTCTTTGCGACCCCATGAACCGCAGCACGCCAGGCCTTCCTGTCCATCACCAACTCCTGGAATCCACCCAAACCCATGTCTATCTAGTCGGTGATGCCATCCAACCATCTCATCCTCTGTTGTCCTCTTCTCCTTCTGCCCTCAGTCTTTCCCAACATCAGGGTCTTTTCCAGTGAGTGGTCAAAGTATTGGAGTTTCAGCTTCAACATCAGTCCTTCCAATGAACACCCAGGACTGATCTCCTTTAGGATGAACTGGTTAGATCTCCCTGCAGTCCAAGGGACTCTCAAGAGTCTTCTCCAACACCACAGTTCAAAAGCATCAGTTATTTGGCACTCAGCTTTATTTATAGTCCAACTCTCACATCCATACATGACCACTGGAAAAACCAAAGCCTTGACTAGATGGACTTTTGTTGGCAAAGTAATGTCTCTGCTTTATAATACGGTGTCTAGGTTGGTCATAACTTTCCTTCCAAGGAGTAAGCATCTTTTAATTTCATGACTGCAATCACCATCTGCAGTGATTTTGGAGCACAGAAAAATAAAGTCAGCCACTCTTTCCACTGTTTCCCCATCTATTTGCCATGAAGTGATGGGACCAGATGCCATGATCTTAGTTTTCTGAATGTTGAGCTTTAAGCCAACTTTTTCACTCTCCTCTTTCACTTTCATCAAGAGGCTCTTTAGTTCTTCTTCACTTCCTGCCATAAGGGTGGTGTCATCTCATATCTGAGGTTATTGATATTTCTCCCGGCAATGTTGATTCCAGCTTGTGCTACTTTCAGCCCAGCGTTTCTCAGTTTCTCATGATGTACTCTGCATACAAGTTAAATAAGCAGGGTGACAATATACAGTCTTCACGTACTCCTTTTCCTATTTGGAACCAGTCTGTTGTTCTATGTTCAGTTCTAACTGTTGCTTCCTGACGTGCATATAGGTTTCTTAAGAGGCAGGTCCTGTGGTCTGGTATTCCTATCTCTTTCAGAATTTTCCACAGTTTATTGTGATCCACATAGTCAAAGGCTTTGGCATAGTCAATAAAGCAGAAATAGATATTTTTCTGGAACTCTCTTGCTTTTTCAATGATCCAACAGATGTTGGCAATTTGATCTCTGGTTCCTCTGCCTTTTCTAAAACCAGCTTGAACATCTGGAAGTTCACAGTTCACGTATTGTTGAAGCCTGGCTTGGAAAATTTTAAGCATTACTTTACTAGAGTGTGAGATGAGTGCAATTGTGCGGTAGTTTGAGCATTCTTTGGCATTGCCTTTCTTTGGGATTGGAATGAATACTGACCTTTTCCAGTCCTGTGGCCATTGCTGAGTTTTCCAAATTTGCTGGCATATTGAGGGCAACACTTTCACAGCATTTAGTAGGTGAATTTTAAAAGGATGGAAGCAGCAGTTAGGGCCTTAGAATGAGTCAAACAGTGTTTTGTGTCTTAGGTTTTATAAATTGCTATTCTTTACTAGTAACTTTTCTATTTTTAATTTTACTATGGCTTTACTGCTCACCAAAGAAAGAATGCGAGGCTTCTATTATGTATCAAGGGCATGGTGATATCTCCCATCTCATAACTCAGTGCTTTGTCCTCTGGCAGTTGACCAGGGCAGTTCTAGCCTATCAACTGAGCCCTCTGGGTTAATTTGGTTGGCTGTCTGGTGTGTGGTTATGTAGACTAACTAGAGTCTTTGTAGTGAAAGTCATCTGCCAAAAAATTAGTGTGCTGGTCTAGCCACTTCTTTGAATCCTTGTTTCCTTTACTGCAAAATATTACTTTCAATACCTACCTCAAGGGAACATTAAGAATCAGATATGCTCATGTATGGGCTTCCCTGCTGGCTCAGTGGTAAAGAACCCAACTGCCAATGCAGGAGACGTGGGTTTCATCCCTGGGTTGGGAAAATCTCCTAGAGGAGGACATGGTAACTCATTCCAGTATTCTTGCCTGGGGAATCCCATGGAGAGAGAAGCCTGGTGAGCTACATTCCACGGGGTCATAGTTGGACACAACTGAAGCGACTTAGCACACACGCACATGCTCATGTATATGAAAGACTTGGCCCCATGCAAATCACAGAAAAACAAGCTCAGTCACCTTTTCTTTCCTCATCCTCCTCCCACTGCTGCTTGTGAAACCATGAACATTCAATCGTGAAAAGGAACAGTCATGTGGTAGCATAGAAAGACATACGAAATTGTCTTCCATTCTAAGCCCAGGTTGCTAATTTTAACCCTTAAGTCCTAAACTATCAACTCCATAAGAGACAATTATTTTGCCCAGATTATCTGTTTACCTAAGTGCCTCCTAGTACACTCCTAGTGGGTTTTGATGCATCATATATGATGGCTTCCCCAGTGGCTCAGTGGTAAAGAACTCCCCTGCCAGTGCAGGAGACAAGGGATTGATCCCTGGGTGAGGAAGATCCCCTGGAGAAGGAAGTGGCAACCCACTCCAGTATCCTTGCCTGGAAAATCTCATGGACAGAAGAGTCTGGCAGGCTACAGTCCATGGGGTTGCAAAGAGTCAGACACAACTGAGTGAATATAAACAACAACAACAACATATGATACCACATTTTACATGTTAAGAATATTCATGCTATGAAGACTTCTGGAATTCTCAGAGATTGCCATGAAAATTCAACAACCTTTAATACCTATTAACCGAATTCATTCATGGGAAGAGAGGTTTTCAAATACACATCGGCCTGATAACAATGCTAAAGAGCTGAGCAGGAGGGGGCTGGACTATGAGGGCAGTTTAAGGTCATGTCCAGCCCATGTTGCTGGCACAGAGGCCCTGCCAACTGTCTCCCTGCGTGGAGCTTGCCCTGACCCCTGGCATGCAGTTGGTAATTTGAGAGCTGGAAATGTGTGACCCTGGCACTCTTGCGGTGATAAGCAGTCAGTCCTCATAGTACCCTAAGACAGTACATCACACCCCTCACTGAAAACACTTTAGCCAAATGCAACAACCTTGATGGTTAAATCCCAGAGTTTGGCACAAATGCCAGCCTAGTTCATCACTCATTTATTTGAAATTAGCCAACATTTATTGGGGGGCCTCTCTGCTTCATCTCTTCTATGGGAACTGAAAAATAAGTCAGATTGTCTCCAGAGCCTCTCTGGGCCTCCTCATTGATGTGTTTTTTTAAGAGCATGTACCCCCTTTTTCAACCTCTCCAAAGTTACCCCTATGCCCCACCATGGGCTAAATTACTGAACTCCTTATAGAGCAGAAATCCAGTTTCCTCCTCTGCATAATTCTGGGCATTTGTCAGGTGCCATTTTCTCCTAGAAGTGGACAGAGTTACAAGGTAAACCTGGACTCTGCTAGCACATGACTACTCTGGTCCCTCAATATCTTGCTCGCGCCAGGCCAGGCCTGTCTACATAAGAGGTCCTTGTTCAGGATAACTCATTCATGGGGAGGACATTTGTTTACCTTGCTCATCCAGGCATTTCCCAAGACAGACAAGAGGAATGACTCAACCAAATCATGTATCTGCTGGAGCTTCAGAATGAATGAAGAGGCTGTAGGGAGGGGAGAGGGAGTAGGAAGCAGTGCAAGAGCCCTAAGGTGGCATCGTAGCACCATCACAAGAAGAGGAGCAGAATCAGTCCTGTTGCTGACTTTCAATTGCACTGATTTGAGACCAAGGTTAAGCAAGCCTGACAAAGTGGTTCATCAAATCGGAGGCAAACCCTGCATCTATTGGATCTCATTAATTCCCAGACCGGTTTACTGTCAATCCCAATCAGTTCAGCCCACCACGTGGCACTTTCATCTCTCTGTCCTTGCTTCCGCCATCCATCTACGGGTGGCCTGACTCCATTCCCCAAAATAACTTCACTGTTCCTGTCGCATAGGCTGCTGGCTGGCTGCTGGGAATCCTAAAAGCCTTGTAGGTGGGGAGTGGCACAGCGACTGGTGACTCTCATTTACTAAAGCCTTTCCATTTTTAATTTTTTAAAATATTCCATGCTAAAGTTTCCTTTCTCTCCCTCCCACCCTTTGTGGTATTTTTAGGCAGTGCAGGCTCTTCAGAACAAGCCTCGAGCTTGCTGGGCGCTGCAAATAGCTTTTCCCCTTACCTGCCAGTCACGGTGTACTACAGGCACGCGTCATGTGGTGAGCTGGTCCTTTTACTCCAGCCTTTTACACGAGCTTCGCTTCTGTGTGCTGCTAATCTGTCGAGAAATCAAAGACACACCAGCCTCAAAGGGGAGGCCCTGGCCCCACAGCTGCCTGCCAGGGTTATTATGAAGGCCCATCCATCCTGTACCAAGAGCTCACTGGGAGCAACTGGCAGCAGACAGGGGGAAGCCAGAGATCAGGGATCTGAGCAGGGCCAGGCGATGTGGGTGAGAGGAGGGTGGGAAGGGGCACTAGGAATCAGGACTTGAAAGATGAGAGCATCCTGGGATGCTGTAGTCACGACTGCTCTCAGGCAAGGACAGACAGGAGAATTATCGGAAATGCTTGCAGGGGCGACCAAAGGTCCACCCAGTCCAGGGTCTCCTCTGTCAGGGGTGGCTCCAGAGCTTCTATGGGGAAGAGAGAGGGGCGGAGCAAGCTGGTGAGCTGTCCTCCTTTCTCTCATCCTCCCCATCACTCCTGCAGGTCCAGAGAGAGGTCCTGCAGCTGCCTAGTCCACCTCAAAACGACTGGAAGAAACTATAAACAGAAGCTCTTAGGACAGTGGCTCTCAAAGTGTGTCCACAGCCTGGCAACAGCAGCAGCCCCAGAGAATGGGTCAGAAATACAGGATCTTGGGACACCCACCCAAGACCTACAGAATCAGAAACTCTGGAGGTGGAGCCCAGCAATGGGTTTTAACGAACCCTCCCTGGGATATTGCTATGCATTCAAGTCTGACAACCACTGTATCAGGAAAAACAAGGCAGGGATATCTACTGAAGAGTCAGTTAAAGGAGCATATTTTTATGTGTGTCAGGAAATGAGATAGAAACATTAGGATTCATAGTGGGTTTTCATATGACTTCTGAAATGAGAGGAAAATGAATGAAGTGAATGTTATCAATATCTACCCAAAAAAAGCAAAATGGCCAAAAATTGGAGGAAAAAAAAACAAGAATAACTGTTTCAAATTGATGTTAAAATGTTAATAAGACCCTATCTGATGTTTCCTTAGGGGAGGTAGAGACCAGTGCTTTTGGTTTTGATTATGAAGAGAACTTCCCCAAAGACCATGCATGCCTGAAATTGCTGAGTACCCCCAAAAATTGTGCTTGAAAACTCATATAAAGATGCTATAGTGATTACTGATGTATCTAAAAGATAAACCTATAAGGCTAACTTTTAAATTAAAATTCTTGGCTCTTCCACACAGTAGAGTAAGATAGAGGACTCCCTCCTTGCTCTTGGCTCAGGGCCTTCTTTCTTATTTACTGAGAAAACTGAAGTCATCAGAACTGAAATCCCACATGAACTTACCACCAACAATTCCCACCTCCCTGCAGCTCAACGCTCTGCTCCACATTGCTTTGTACAGGGTCTTCTCACAACACCCTTAGACCAACTCCTCCCATTGTGCCCTGGAATCCTATTGGTTCTCAGCTCCTCAAAGATGCTCCACTTGCCATCTCCAATTTCCCTCTCTGAATGGGTAAGCACCATCTGCCTATAAACATTCTGAAGTGCAGCCCACCTTTAACAAGCTCTCTTGACCCCATTGTCATTGCCAGCTACTGCTCAATTTCCCGGCTCCAGGTTATAGTGAAACTAAAATGAAATCAGCCTAAGTTTGCTGCCTCCACTTTCTCTTCAACTAGATTTTCTGTATTCCTTTCCAGTCTGGCTTCTGGCCTCACTCACTCCACTGAAATTCTCCTCCTCCAGGCCACCAGTGACTTCTGTGTTGTCAAACACAGTAACCTGTGCTCCATCTCATCTGGCTCAGCCTTGGCAGCCTCTGATACAGTTGTCACCTCCCTGGCTCATTCTCACCTCCCTGAATCCTATCTTCTTCTCACTTCTCCCTGTCCTAAACTTTGGGATGTCCCAGAACACTCCAGCTGCTCTGGCCTCCCTAATGGCCCTTAAACCTGCCCGAGCTGCTCCCACCACAGGACCTTTGCACTTGCCATTTTCTCTGCCTAGATCACTCTCCCATTACATCTGCATTTCTTCCTTCTTGACTTCATTCAGGTCTCTGCTTACATGTTACCTTACTAGAGAGGTCTACCAAATTCCTTTATCTAAAGTCCTCCACATGTTCCCCACTCCACCATCTATTTTTTTCACCTGTATTATTGTTTTTCATAGCACTTATCACTACATGGAAGGTTATACTTTCATTTGCTCAGCGTCTGCCTCCCTCATGTAGAATATAAGCTCCATGCTCCCCAGGATCTAGTACAGCACCTGGAACATAGTAGGCTTCCTGTCACATTTTGTTGAATGAATGAATGAACAAAGGTATAGTCTCTGTTCTCCAGAAGGAGAAGGTAAGGGTGGGCTGCCCTCTGTCCTAGAAACTTGACACTTACAGGGCATTTACCAGCTTCTGGAAAATTCTACATATTCTCCCCTGGCCAAGTATAGCATTAGTTCTTATTATTTACAACAACCCTCATCTTTTGGTTCACATCAGAGTCTCCTGTGAAGTGTTAAAAATAAATATCTTGCTCTTTCTCTACTCCAAGGAGCTCTTGAGTTGGGAGGTCAGCACTAGGACTCTGAAAAGCAGACTCTTGAGAGTGGAGTGGAGTGGTAGGGAGCATGAACTCTGAAGGCATACTCTCCATTTTGAATCTTGACACCATCATAGCTGTGATGCACATCAGGGGACCACACCCCTCTGAGCCTCAGTTTTCTTATCTACAAAGTAGTGACACTAAGAGGAATCTTATTTCACGGGACTGTTGTGAGAATGAATGAGTTAACATACAGGGGCTCCTCAGAATAATGCCCAGCATGTAATAAGCAGGAACTATTATCCCCAATATTGTGTAAGTTTCTTGGGTGATTCAGGCATATAATTCGTTATGAAAATTGCTGATATAGACTATAGATACCACTACATGAAAGAGAAAGATCTCAGTGAGGAGTAGGGCAAGCCAGGGCTTGAGAAGAAACCAGAAGGCACAGACTGGTTGGTTGCTGAAAGATGACTAGGATTGAGCAGGCACCATGCTCTCCTGAGCTAAAGCTCAAGTCAAACTGGCAGGGCTGGTCCAGCCTTTCATTCTACCTGTGAACCAAACGGAAGTTTTACTTCCGATGGCCAGTGTGAGGTGTGCATATAATTCATGGGTTTCACCAGCAATTATTTATTGGGTCTCTGCCATGAACCAGGGTGTAATAAGGATGACATCTTGACACAAGTTCAGGGACGGACTCCCTTCTGTGTGTATCTCCTTGGAGGGTTACCCTTTGCTTTCTTCCAACTAATTTCCAAGCTTATCTTTTGAAGACTACTTCCTTAGCCAGGTTTAGGATCATGCAGGACAATCTGTTACATTTTATTTAAAACTGATGAAAACGTTAAGGTTTCTGATATCTCTTCACGCCCTCTTCCCTCCGCCGCAGAGTTCTCTTCCTTCCAGCTCCTTCTCTGAATGCCTGCAGTCCCTAGAAAGCCCGCAAGAGTCCCGCCTCTCTCTGCAGGGCTGGGGCAGCTTCCTGCCCACTGGCATGGCTGTCAGCACCCAAGTTTCTTCTTTATCTTCCCTTTGGTCTCCCTGAACTCTCTGCCCTGATGGATTCATTGTGTGAGGAGAATTTTAGCCATTACTTGGAAAGGGCTGGTCAAAAACACCATGGAGCACCCAGCTCTTGCTGTTAACCTTCTTAAAAGGTAGTCAATTTTTTTCCCAAAAAAATTCTCTTTTGTGAAGCAGTCTCTCTATGACATCCAGCTGGATAATTTTCCCAAGCCCTACTTTTGTACCCATCACTCCCCATTTTGCCCTAATTAGCTTTTCCACAAGGTTCAAGAAGGAGCTAGGAAAATGGCCAAACTCCAGGCCACAGCTTGTCATATCTGAGCAGCTCCAGTCCCCCTAACATGATCTGGGACCTGGAAGGAGAGCAACCATCTTGGGCAGCCTTCCACCAGGTAGTGCTTGTATTGGCCCCAGGGTGTGGTGTGCTCACAACAGGAAGATTGGCCACGGGGTGTGGTGTGCTCACAACAGGAAGATCTGAGAGCCAGCGACTTTATGCAAATGACCCCATTTAATCTTCTTAGCCTCCCTACAAAATAGGTATTATCACCCTCATTTTACAGGTAATAAGAAGAGGCAAAGGGAAGGGAGAGAATGTGTCCAGATTCACATAGAAAGTCAGTGCTTTCGGCTGCTACCTTATCCTACACTTTGAGAGATGCTGAAAGGCCCATGGTTCAAAATCATCTTTGAATTATCTTACCCAAAATGCACATGCACGCACAGACACACATGAAACACTCCTATTTTACAACAATTAATAAGTAAAATTGTCAGCAAATTAACCCCAAAGACCCTTTAGATTCTATCACTTGGGTTATGTAACCTGAAAGAAATAAACTCAATAGATTCCCAAGGTGCTGTTAAGAAACCCTACTCTTATCCTTAAAAGAGGTTCTGGTATAGAATAAACTCTGACTCAGTAGCCTAAGTCCTGGGTTATGGTTTTTGCATGGTCACTCGCAAACCCTGTGACTTTGGCAATGTTCTTTCCTCTTTCCAAGCCTCAGTTTCCGCATCTGTAAAATGGAACTTTGATATATGTTTTACCTGTTTCATGAGGAAAATCAAATCAGATAGTGGAGGGGTGCTTTATCGATACACCTGTCAAGAGAGAAAACAATAGATATTTCTCTGCATTCAAGCTATTATGGTTTGGACAGTATGAATTTTATAGTCACTGACTCAAGTTATACAAAATCATACCTTTTGAAGATTTCCAATAAACTGGACTTAAATTCTATCCGGTACTCCCATCTGTCTGAAGCAGGAAACAGTCTGATCACTAATGGGCTGTCAGACACTTCACTGATTTTCTCAGTCATCCAGATTAAAACTCAAACAAACTCAGAATTCCCTGTGCTGCCCCGTCTCCTTCTCCTGGGCAGGATCTCAGCTCATGGCTCAGCATCAGCAGGAGGCAAGGACCCTCTCAGTCTCCTTTTGTCTAAGTCTTTTGGAATGTACCTGTGTCCTCATTCTTCTGGCTGGGTGGTCCATTCTTTGCTGAGATATCCCCCTGTTTGGCATTCTCTCTCTCTCTCTCTCTTGATTTCTTGTAGTTTGAACCCTAAAAATGGCTTTATCTCAAAACTCAGTACCTGCTCCTATATGAATTTTTCCACATTGCTTTTCTCAGGCAATGTATTCACCTTCCTGGCTCCTCTCATCTCACATGGTGAGGTGAAGATTTCCAAATGAAAGTTCTGGCCCCATTTCCCCTCCCCCCCAGTCATCATAGAATCACAATGTCATCAGTGCTGAAAGGAACCATTTTCCTGCAGGACCTTGCATTTCTGTTCTTTTTCTTTAATAGGAGGCTAATTACTTTACAATATTGTGGTGGTTTTGCCACACATTGACATGAATCAGCCATGGGTGTACAAGCGGTCAGCATCCTGACCCTCCCTCCCATCTCTCTCTCCATCCTGTCCCTCAGAGCCATCCCAGTGCACCAGCCCTGAGCATGCTCATGCATTGAACCTGGACTGGTGATCTATTTCATATATGATAATACACATGTTTCAGTGCTATTCCCTTAAACCATCCCACCCTCGCCTTCTCCCACAGAGTCCAAAAGTCTGTTCTTTACATCTGTGTCTCTTTTGCTGTCTCGCATATAGGGTCATCATTACCATCTTTCTAAATTCCATACAGCATTAATATACTGTATTGGTGTGTTTCTTTCTGGCTTACTTTGCTTTGTATAATAGGCTCCAGTTTTATCCACCTCGTTAGAACTGCTTCAAATGCATTCTTTTTAATATCTGACTAATATTCCATTGTGTATATGTACCACAGCTTTCTTATCCATTCGTCTGCTGATGGACATCTAGGTTGCTTCCATGTCCTGGCTATTATAAACAGCCAGGATGTTTTGATGAACATTGTGCTTTGATGAACATTGGGGTACACGTGTCTCTTTCAATTATGGTTTCCTCAGGATGTATGCCCAGCAGTGGGATTGCTGGGTCATATGGCAGTTCTATTTCCAGTTTTTTAAGGAATATCCACACTATTTTCCATAGTGGCTGTACTAGTTTGCATTCCCACCAACAGTGTAAAAGGAATCCTTTTTCTCCACACCCTCTCCAGCATTTATTGTTTGTAGACTTTTTGATAGCAGCCATTTTGACTGGAGTGAGATGGTACCTCATTGTGGTTTTGATGTGCATTTCTTTAGTAATGAGTGATGTTGACCATCTTTTCATGTGTTTGTTAGCCATCTGTATGTCTTCTTTGGAGAAATGTCTCTTTAGTTATTTGGCCCATTTTTTGATTGGGTCGTTTACTTTCCTGGAACTGAGCTGCAGGAGTTGCTTGTATATTTTTGAGATTAATTGTCAGTTGCTTCATTTGCTCTTATTTTCTCCCATCCTGAAGGCTGTCTTTTCACCTTGCTTATAGTTTCCTTCATTGTGCAAAAGCTTTTAAGTTTAATTAGGTCCCATTTGTTTAATTTTACTTTTATTTCCATTACTCTGGGAGATGGGTCATAGAGGATCCTGCTATGATTTATGTCAGAGAGTGTTTTGCTTATGTTTTCCTCTAGGAGTTTTATAGTTTCTGGTCTTACATTTAGATCTTTAATCCATTTTGAGTTTATTTTTGTGTATGGTGTTAGAAAGTATTCTAGTTTCATTCTTTTACAAGTGGTTGACCAGTTTCCCCAGCACCACTTGCAAAAGAGATTGTCTTTTCTACATTGTATATTCTTGCCTCCTTTGTCTAAGATAAGGTGTTCATAGAAACATGGATTTATCTTTGGGCTTTCTCTTTTGTTCCATTGATCTATGTTTCTGTTTTTGTGCCAGTACCATACTGTCTTGATGACTGTTGCTTTGTGGTATAGCCTGAAGTCAGGTAGATTAATTACTCCAGTTCCATTCTTCTTTCTCAAGACTGCTTTGTCTATTTAAGGTTTCTTATATTTCTATACAAATTGTGAAATTATTTGTTCTAATTCTCTAAAAAATACCATTGGTAGCTTGATAGGGATTGCATTGAATCTATAGATTGCTTTGGGTAATATACTCATTTTCACTATATTGATTCTTCTGATCCATGAACATGGTATATTTCTCCATCTATTTGTGCCATCTTTGATTTCTTTCATCAGTGTTTTATAGTTTTCTATGTATAGGTCTTTCATTTCTTTAGGTAGATTTATTCCTAAGTATTTTATTCTTTTCATTGCAATGGTGAATGAAATTGTTTCTTTAATTTCTCTTTCTGTTCTCTCATTGTTAGTGTATAGGAATGCTAGGGATTTCTGTGTGCTAATTTTATATCCTGCAACTTTGCTATATTCATTGATTAGCTCTAGTAATTTTCTGGTGGAGACTTTAGGGTTTTCTATGTGGAGGATCATGTCATCTGCAAACAATAAGAACTTTACTTCTTATTTTCCAATCTGGATTCCTTTTATTTCGTTTTATTCTCTGATTGCTGTGGCTAAAACTTCCAAAACTATGTTGAATAGTAGTGGTGAGAGTGGGCATCCTTGTCTTGTTCCTTGACTTTAGGGGAAATACTTTCAATTTTTCACTATTGAGGATAATGTTTGCTGTGGGTTTATCATATTTGGCTTTTATTATATTGAGATATGTTCCTTCTATGCCTGCTTTCTGGAGGGTTTTTGTCACAAATGGATGTTAAATTTTGTCACAGGCTTTCTCTGCATCTATTGAGGTAATCACATGGCTTTTATCTTTCAATTTATTAATGTGGTGTATTACATTGATTGATTTACAAATATTGAAGAATCCTTGCATCCCCAGGATAAAGCCCACTTGGTCATGATGTATGATCTTTTTAATATGTTGTTGGATTATGTTTGCTAGAATTTTGTTAAGGATTTTTGCATCTATGTTCATCAGTGATATTGGCCTATAGTTTTCTTTTCTTGTGTGGCGTCTTTGTCTGGTTTTGTTATTAGGCTGATGGTGGCCTCATAGAATGAGTTTGGAAGTTTACCTTCCTCTGCAATTTTCTGGAAGAGTTTGAGTAGGATAGGTGTTAGCTCTTCTCTAAATTTTTGGTAGAATTCAGCTGTGAAGCCATCTGAGGACCTTGCATTTCTAACTGCTTGCTCCTTGGAAGGAAAGCTATGAAAAATCTAGGTAGCATATTAAAAAGCAGAGACACCACTTTGCCAACAAATGTCAGTTTAGTGAAAGCTATGGTTTTTCCAGTAGTCATATACCAATGTGAGAGTTGGACTATAAAGAAGGCTGAGCACTGAAGGATTGATACTTTTGAACTGTGGTGTTGGAGAAGACTCTTGAGAGTCCCTTGGATAGCAAGGAGATTGAACGAGTCAATCCTAATAGAAATCAACCCTGAATATTCATTGGAAGGACTGATGCTAAAGTTAAAGCTTCAATGCTTTGGCCACTTGATGTGAAGAGCTGACTCACTGGGAAAGACCCTGATTCTGGGAAAAATTGAGGGCAGGAAGAGAAAGGGGTGACAGAGAATGAGATGGTTGGATGGCATCATGATTCAGTGGACATGAGTTTGAGCAAACTCTGGGAGATGGTGAAGGACAGAGAAGCCTCACTTGCTGTAGTGCATGAAGTCACAAAGAATCAGACATGACTGAGTGACTGAACAACAACATCTGCTTGGTAGACACCCCCCCCTACCCTGGCTGTTTCCCAACCACTGCAAATTCTTCATGGCTACAACTAGAGTAGGAAATGGCAACCCACTCCAGTATTCTCAGGTAGAAAATTCCATGAGCAGAGGATCCTGGCAGGCTATAGTCCATGGGGTTGCAGTCTCAGACAGAATTGAGCGACTGAGTCTGCACACACACATGTACAACTATATTTATCACCGATTCCCTCAGAGAGCCAGCTCCCCTCTGTGCTATCTTATAGGTCCCAGGGGAAGTGCCATTACCTTGGCTGCTCAGGTTTGAAGCTGAAAGCCTCTCTGAATTTTCTTTTTGCCTCTCTCCTCACATCTGGTTAGACCTCACGATGCTCAGCTCTCACCATTTAAGCTCTCTGGAATCTGTTTTTCCTTTCCACACAGATGGGCACCACCAGAGTACAGGTGGTTATTGCTTCCTGCCTCAATTACTAAAATTGTATCTTGATTTGCTTCCAATTAAAATGCATCCTACCAGACAAGGCTCTAATCCACTTCTCTGTGACCTCCCAATCAATACTTGTTGAGACATAAGGGGTCCTTAGTGGGTGGCAGAGAGTTCACAGATGGGCTCCAAGGGAAACCGTGAACCCTCTAAAATTTTCCAAACTTAATCAAAACAATTAGAAATTTGATTGAAAATGCAAATATTTCTCAGAGAGGCATGTCCACTTAAACTCACACCTAAAATTCAGTGGCTCATGTTAGTACCTCTCCTGAGACCAGATTTGAAGGGGAGAGACTGAAGGTCCTGGGACCCAAAGGCTGAGTCTCAGTTCTTCCTCTTTTTCCATGTAAACATATAGAGTAGCCCTTGGATTGATTTCTTGGACTCTAATCAGTCATTCATTATTTTTTCATTCATTCATTCATTTTCTGTGTATGGAACACATAGCATGAGCCACAATTTTCCATTTATCATTTCATTTCACTTTCACCATGGGCCTCTATTGAAGACTGTATTATACCTATTTTACAAATGAGGACATTGAGGCTTAGAGAGGTTTAATCCCTGGCCCAAGGTCACACAGCTATACAGAAGGGCTAGGATTCAAACCCAGTCTAACTCCAGTGCTCACATTCCTTCCAAAATACCTTAGTTTTAAAATTCAGCTTCCTGAGTTCCAAGCACTGGTCCCACCCTAAGAATATAAAAATGAGCCGAACTAAATAAAATAAAGTATG
The DNA here is from genome assembly GCA_007570785.1 of Antilocapra americana. NCBI lineage: Eukaryota > Metazoa > Chordata > Mammalia > Artiodactyla > Antilocapridae > Antilocapra > Antilocapra americana. Next base: position 2,474,701 of record ML664662.1, read on the forward strand.
TTAAAGCAGCTGTCATTGGCCCTGACCTAAAGGAGGAGCTGACACTTGTCAGTTAAAAGAATGGTCTTCGAATAAAAAAATAGCACTTCAAGAACTGACAATATGATAAGAGAGGGCCATCCAAAATAGCAAGGGACACCAAACAGGAGGCTCTGCTTGGGGCAGTCAAGTTACTCATCATCCAATGGGGGAAGTCAGGCAAGTGACCAATTGTTTGATGCACTGAACTGTGAGCAACCTGAAGCCGAAGAAGTGACCTACATCAGTTTCTCTTCCCATTAACGAATAGCTTTAAATAAGTCTAATCGAATCTATAATGTTATAGACAAAATTGAAGCCAAGGAAAGAGAAGAAATAAAGAAGATAAGCTGTTAACCATGGGCAGTTCTGGGTGGTAAAACTAGACCCTACATTTTCCCTTTCCTCTTTCCTTTATGTACTTAACAATCTACAATGAAGAAGTATGGCTTTTGGCCACAGAAAATGGCAACATCACTTAAAGAAATAGAAGAGGAAAGATCTCAGTGTCGGGGTTACAGAATCTTCTCCTTCATTCTATCTCAGAAGGTCCCCACTTCGGTTGCATAACATGTCCCTGACTGAGGATAGCTATAACTATTGTCAGAGAAAGTTTATCTTACAGATAAACATACTGACATTCCCAAAGGCCTGAAATTTGACTACGTTGCAGGGTAAAAATCAGGTATGAGACTTTAGCCAAATTAGAAAAGTCGGAAAAGTAGCCTGATAGGGACCTTCGTGGTGGTTCTAAGCATTTAGCATAATTTCTTTGCTACCAAGGAGGCTGATGGAAGTCAATAGTACTCATCTGATCATTTCAGGGTCAGCCTGCGTTTTTAATTAATCATCATCTCTTCCTTCTGTCCTCTTTTACCCAGGGGCCTGGAACTGCTACTAATGCTTGGTGCCTTAGGGAGGAAATCCTTTCCTCAGACAGAGATGGAAGCTGTCTAGCACACCATCTTTTTCCTCTTGTGCCTGCCAAGAGCCCTCTCTGCTCTCTCAGTGGACAGTTTGCACTGTTAATGTAATACAGCAAGAAGCTACCTCAGGGAGTCCTTGCCCAGACCTCTCACTGATGATTTCCAGCTCCCCTCTAGAGCCGGCACAAAATCACACTTCTCTCCTTTCTCTGTTTTCAACTCCAAGTGAGCCAGTTTCCTCCACTTCCTTCCCAAAAGAGGCATGAGGGAGTTTGTGAAAAGTTCAGCTACTAGATACAGAGATGGGCATAATAACAACAGTAACTGCAAAGTTCCAAAGTCCGTGTTGTTTCTTCATCATTTCTTCCGAGCTGATGTGAGATTCTGAGCTGACGTGAGAAGCCATTTCCAAGCAGAAAAAGCCACACGCATTTTTTTTTTATCAATGATAAAGCAAGGAGATATTTTCTTCCAACTTTCGTAGCTTCTTTCTTTCTGATGTAGAAACTGCGGCTTTTATTTTCTTCTCGGATTCTTCATTGCTCCACCTCCTTTGTTTCTACAGCCTAAGCAGAGGCAAAAAATCACATTTCCAGAGAAGGTGAGGACGGAAAGAGCACTTCCCTGGCATTTCCATCTGCCTGTTCGGTGGGGCCTGTGGCGAGCCTTTCTTTTCCCAGCCTCATTCACAGGCTACCTGCTTCTCTCACCTGGCCTACCCACAGGCTGAAAGTGTCCTTCTGGGCTAGGAAGACCAGAGCCGGGGAAATGAATGGGAAGAAACAGATGCCTTAACCATGGGAGTGTTTATAAATAAAGTTCAGAGGACAAATAGTTTGCTGGAGGCAAGGGAGATCATGTTTTAACACAAGTGGTTATGGCTACAGTAGAATTTCCTCAGAAGCAAGCCTGTCCAGCTTGGCCAGTGACGGGAATTAGAAAGCATAAAGAATGCTGGGCATACACACGGCCTCAATGGGCAAGCAGAGGCACCTTGTTTTGGCCATTTCAAAGGTCTAAGCACACCCAGGCTCCACTGGGTCAGGCCCTGGCACATCAAAAATACAAGAGGGAGATGCAGGTGGCCTCAGGCCTTGGCTCCAAAATCCCCAAGTGAAGACAAACCAATGAGGGCAGCTGGAGGGCAGAAAGTTCTTCAGCCATCAGAGAGGCTCTATGTATTAACTTTCAGAAAAGGTGAGAGGTGTAGAAAGATTTGTGTAAGTCAGTGTTATCTTGTTGTTTAGTTGCTAAGTCATGCCCAACTCTCTTGCAACCCCATGGACTCTAGCCGGCCAGACTCCTCTGCCCATGGAATTCTCTGGGGAAGGATACTGGAGTGAGTTGCCATTTCCTCCTCCAGGGGATCTTCCCGACCCAGAGATCGAACCTATGTCTCCTGCACTGGCAGAAGGATTCTTTACTGCTGAGCCACCAGGGAAGCCCAATGTTAGTTTAGAATTAGGGTTTTAAACCTGAGCTCCATGGAGAAATTTGACACTAGCATTCAGAGGTCTATCAACTTAGATGGGAAAACTCTTGACATTTTTATAGAAGCTAACCTTTAACAAAAATGTTTATGAATATAGGAAACAGACTCCAGTTTTAATAGTAGTTGTTATGTCTTTGCTACCAATAAATATCACAGATTTGTTTGTATCATTACAGTTGTTCATAATATCTCAGTATATCATTTATGCCCATCTCTTCCTCAAAATTTTGGCAGTTATGGAATCTGTCACTAGATCTTGCCATTGAATATATCAATACAACATATAAAATACTATATCACAAATGTGTTTACTAATATTTTGATAACTATATTTCAATGTAATTGGCTCCCTTTTTAATTCTGTATACTTTTGAAGCATCTTAAAAGCATTCATTTAAGAAAGAATCCATAGGGTTTGCAAGACTGTCAAGGGGGTCCATGGCACAAAAAATATGAAGCACCCCTGTCTTTGAGCATCTTATGTCAAGAGTCTATAATGAATGAATATGGACAGCTTATTTTATGTAATTAACACAATTCTGCAAGCAAATCTATTATCAATCCTATTATATTCATGAGGAAACTGAGGCTAAAGCCAAATCTGTCTGATTTCAAAGGCTGTTGTCTTTCTGTTACACCACGCATATACACAAAAATATCTTTTTATGATTCCCAAACATCCAGTCAAAAATTCAATTAGCACATACACTATTGGCCATCAAACTAAATTAACTAATGGTCTGTCTCTACAAGGCCACAAGAACTGGTAGAAACAACAACAAAAAATCAGTCTAACAGATGTTTTGTCTAATTGCACTCAAAATTTGATGGCCCTCTCCCTGCTTCCCAAAGTGGCTGAGTAGGCCAAGAGTTTCCTGTTACAGGATGTAAGTTATAGGAGCCCTTCCTCTGGTTGTGTGAGGTCATGCTTGCCATTCTCCCCCTGCAAGGGCTCTGACGTCTAGGTGTAGGCCTCCACAGCCACTCCCCTTGCCACCAGGGACACCTATCCTGTTCTGCCCTATCTAATGACTTTAGGACTAAATTATTCATGAAGGCAAGGGGAGAGAAGGAAAGGGGGGGGGGGAGGGCAGGGCTAAAGTTGTATTTTGCCCTGAGTGTTAGGCAGCAGGACAGAGAGGTCTTTATCCATATGGAATTAACATTAAATATTTGGGGACCAATAAGGAATAATTGAAATGGCAACACACTCCAGTATTCTTGCCTGGAGAGTCACATGGACAGAGGAGCCTGGTGGGCTACATTCCATAGGGTCGCAAAGAGTCTAACATGACTGAAGCGACTTAGCACAAGGAATAATTAAATAATGCATTCATTTGTGATAACACCTGTGAATGCCACAAAGGAAGAATTCAGGGCATTATACAACAGAGGATCCTCACCCAGTCTGAGGCATTAGAAAAAACTTCTCTGAGGAAACAGTGTTTGCCAACTCATCTTTTACAGTATTTATAGTTTTAATATCCTGCTGGCATGTAACCATCTTTTCATTACAATGTGAAATACAAGTCAGGCCTCACCTCTGCAGTCCCCTTTGGAGGAGAAGGGTGGTTTTCCCACTGTTTCTAGTCCAGAATCTACTGCTGGGAAGCACGAGCCAGTGGCAAAGGTATCTGTCATTCATGGTTAGCACGCAGCCCCAAACAGCTTTCACTGCCCCTGGCCTGTGTCAGCACAGCTAAGCTGAGTGAGGTTGAGAAGTGCAAGCTGCCTGAAGTGGCCCAGCTCAGCCCCACCATGGCAGCTTGCTGCAGGGACTAAGGAACACCAGCCACACGCCTCGGTGGCATTCAGATGGCCTCCTATAGATCCGACCAATCAAACTTCACAGGCCGGTGTCCCATTTGCCCATGCTGTACAGCATAAATCCAGGGTCTTTTCAACCAGCAGCATAATAGCTGCAGTTACGATGAGGGATGGTCTGGTGTGAGGCAGACGGGAGCGCTGACCCACCCAAGAAGGGAAACCTCCTTTTCCCAGGAGACAAAGAATCACTCAGTGAAGGTTTAAAATTCTTATTTGAGAGCAAAATTACAGTGCATTCAAGAAGTACTCCTGATAAATTATTCTGTGGTATTTTTTAATCCTTTTTCCCCCTTCCTCCTGACATCACCGATAATGGGTGCTAAGCAACATGGGGAAGGGAAGAAGAAAGAAGAACAAAGACATATTGTTAATCAAAATAAAAAATAATAAATTGACTTTTAGATGGCATTTCTAACAAACGAGTACACCAACTATTTATGCTCAGGATGAAATTTTTTGCTCACTTTAAAATTTCTTCCTGAGACATCTGTTTTGTTGACAGACACAATCTTATGACTTTGGGAAAAAAGAGTTTTCTACCTGCATAAGAAATATCCTTATTCTGGTAACTTCTGATTCTTAACATCTTTACTGGTTGTCTTGCTAACTACATTCCAGGGGTCATCTTTGTTCTCTAGAGGATGCCTTATTCAATGCTTATTCACAAAACAGAATTTTTTTTGATATATCATACCTAACTTATGTTAATAACAAGAACATCACAACCACAATCCCCTTCATGACACTAAGACACTTACAGGTTTCTTAGCACAAAGAAAATACGATTCCTTCCTTATGTGAATAGATTTTGATTTACTAGCTATTAAAATGGAAAAATAAAATTGCTATCAATCATGTATCTTTTCTCTAGCCCTCTAAACAGCACGACTTAAAAATTTTCTAAGAGCAAAACAGAATTCTCTATCTTTTAAAGAAATCAAATTTACTTAACATATCATTGGGTTTTGCATTTTCCACTTATAAAAATCATTTGATTGCACTTAATATAACAATAATTATCCTGATTTGAATCTTTTCACTAAGGAAACTGATCAAAGTCCACATTTTTCTGTATTTTTCTAGTTTATTCTCTCTTCTATGCTTGTTCTGCTTGGACTTTTAGCTGAAATCTTAAAATAACCTGTTCTGATTACATAATATGTTTTTTCTTAAATTGATTCTGCAGGACACTGGTCTCCCATGAATTGTTGACATACTCATAAAGGGGTTCAAAAGTCAAATAAGATCATACACCACAAACTGCATGTCCCAGTAAAATCACACAACCCCTTGGCATGACAAATGCTCTGTGGATCCTATTATGAAGAAACCTGCAAAATAATTTGTTTCAGCACTCCCAAAGTTTCTTTAACCACAGAATTTCCCTCTCCACTGCACCCAAACTTACAGATCCCAGAATAGTTCTGTTCCTCAGAACATGGTTTGGGAGATGTTTACAGCACAGGATGGTTGTACCTACATGCACATATGGTTTTGCAGAATACAGCTTGATTCATCCAAACTCATAAGTAGTCAGGAGTTGCTAATGTGTTATTCGCAGAGGCACATTTGACTCAGCTCAAAAACTGCTGTATTGCTCCTTTAAAAACACAGTTTTCAGAGATAAATACATTGACTATCTCTAAAAGTTGGAACTCCAATCAAAATAATTTCTCTAGAACTGTTCCATTATTTCAAACACTTTCCTTCCCCCGCCTCAATTCTGATGTCTCATGGTTAGCAATCTCAAGACAAAATCTTGGGGTAGGAAATAAGAAACCCAGAATGCTCAAGCTTGAAGAACTTTAGAGAACTCTAGTCCAGCCATTTATAGATGAAAGAACTGAGGCTCCAAATGCCATAGCCATTAGTATCAGACTGACCCAAGAAGTCACAGCCTCTCTCTAAGTAGGTTCCTCTGATCCAATATCATATTTCTTCTTTTTTTAAGCCAATAAGTCAATTATACCTGTGCTGAATCTCAATAATGTTAGAAGAGTCACGCTCACAAGGAAGATAGATATTTACGTACATATATTCTATAGGCTGCCACAGGTATTCTCTTAGGATAAATTCTCCTAGAGAAATTTCACATCACAGCGTGAGGTCTTAGAATCTCATGTATGGACTTATTTCTTTACTCTGGTCTTGTAATTAATTCTAATTAAAGAAAACATTAAGTAATGTTTTCCAATTAGCCCACAAATAGTTTTCGACCCATGGTAGAATGCACGTTTTGTTCTCCACTGGGGACATTAATATTATTAAATGCTGATTAAAAAAACACCACTCACTGCCTGTATCTGGTGGCAGGTACAGAATTGCTTGCTATAGAAAGGACAGAGATACACTGCTTTTTCTTGGGTTATGCATTTATTTGGGGTGGAAGAGGAGTGCCTAATGGAAATTTTGAGAAAGCTCTAAAGCCTTGGGTATCTGCCTCTTGCTTTCTCTCTTCTCCCCATTCCTCTTCCTGCTGTTGACCTAACCAACCATCCCTGGGTGGGTGATGCTCACCCAAGTTAAATGCTATACCTGTGGCTAATTCTCAGGCAACACAAGGAAGGCTCTGCCATGTTAGAAGCAACTGGCTGTTTGCAGGAAGCACGATGATCTGTAGCCACATCTCATTAGGGGCGCCTGGGCCCTGTGGTGAATGAGTGAAGCAAACGCTGCCAATGTAATTTGTTTTATATGCCTAATTCTCTTCCTTATAATTAACATCTGAAATGTGAAAACAAAACAAGAGCGCTTTGCAGGCATGTGGGATCCGTGGAGCACTTTCAGGGAGCCTGAGATTTCAGAGCAGCACTCACCCCTGCCTCGTCTTCTCCCACAACAAACAACAGTGAGCTGGACCGGGGCATCCATAGCGTGTCCTGGTGAGCCAATTCTTGGGGGACAATATGTGGAGGGAGGGAGGAGAGGACAGAATAGGGAGAATTAGCATTGTCTGCTGCCCCACACGTGGGTTTAACTGCTGTCATCTCTGCAACAAAGTGACCCTACGAAGATAACTCATCAGTAAAACAGAGCCGCCAGTTAGTACCTTGCTGTACATGGTGCTAGGCAGCCTTTGCAGTCATTCCTCCACTGTCCCCACCTCTGGTCCCATTGCCATGATAGCTAGAGACAGACCCACAAGGACCCAGAGAAAATACAGCACGATGGGGTTTCTGCCACCAACCACGCTGGCAGACAGGCTGTAGAACCAGGACAGAATGGCATTCACAATGTCTCTGCCATGTAAACAGGGCCAGGCAGAAAAGCTCTGGTTTGGCCCTCAGATCTGGAGCTAGAACATTTAAGAGGGGCCAGAGGAGATGGAGTCTGCATCCTGGGTGTACCAGGCAGCTCTCTCGTCTGCAAACCTTAGAAATTGACCCTAGCGAACTGAGGCTGAAGAAGAATCCGTGGGTAAGATATTGACTAGCTCACAGACTTGACACAAAAGCAAGAAGATGAGACGATAAAAGAAGCTCGTGACCACCAGCACATATAGGTTAGTGCAGCAAGAATCCCAAGCGCTGCCGCCTCTGATTGCTGCCACTGTCACTGGAGGTCACCACTAAACACTGGGTGCCGGCCCCCTCCTTTGTCTCCCACAAAACTCCATCCAGGAATATAGGAACTTGGCTTAGATGTGGGGTAGCAAAAACAAAAGTGTTTCCTAGCATTGGTCAGCATGTCTGTCAGAACGGTGCTTCTTCTTTTCAGCTGTGGACTTCTGCTAAACCTCAGAAGAGTCAAAGACAGGGCAGAAGACGTATAATGGCAGAGAAAGCTGTTTTCAATCTCCCTTGGTATCGCCATCTCCTACCTAGCTCATGGCTAATGCTTTTCCATCACTCTCCTCTCTCTTCCTCCCCCACCTCCTGTCTATTTCTTCCTAACAATATCAATGATTATTTATCAAGCCACAATGAACTTGTCAGATGATTTACATTTACAACTTCAATTCATCTCCATGGAAACCCATGAAGTAGGTATGATTTCCATGTTCAGGTAAGGGAATTAAGGTTTTCAAAGTTAAGCAACTTGCCCAAAGTCACCAAGCTAATATGTGACAGAAGTGAAATCTGACCCCAAGTTTGGATGACTCCAAAGCCTGAGGTTAAGGCAGAATAAAGGACCCCCCCCCTTTCAATTTCAAAGAATTCATAGACACTACTTTTGAGAGTTCCTTGGATGGCAAGGAGACCCAACCAGTCCATATTAAAGGAAATCAGTCCTGAATATTCATTGGAAAGATGATGCTGAAGCTGAAACTCCAATACTTTGGCTACCTGATGCGAAGAACTGACTCATTTGGAAAGACCCTGATGCTGGGAAAGATTGAAGATGGAAGGAGAAGGGGCGATAGAGGATGAGATGGTTGGACGGCATCACCGACTCAATGGACATGAGTTTGAGTAAGCTCCAGGAGTTGGTGATGGACAGCTGAGCCTGGTGCACTGCAGTCCATGGGGTCACAAAGAGATGGACACAACTGAGCAACTGAACTGAACTGAACTGAACAAGATAATAGCACTGATAGTATGCTTTGATTAAAAAGTACATAATGACAAAAGCAATGTTAATTAGTATAAATTAAGATATAGTTTATGAATCCCAGTAGTATCTACACACAACAGAATCTACATGCACTTGCAAACCACATGTGAAGGATATGTTTCTCGTCTAGTCTTTCACAGAAACCCTCACACATGCCCTTACAATAACTATGTCCCTCAACCCACCAAGCTATGGCACAGTCATTTGGCCTGAGTTTGGAACCAGAAATCATGTGAGACAGCACTAAAATCTAATTCAGTGGCTCCCATAGAACTTGCATAGTAAATGTCAAAGGAGGGAAGGGTAGAAGGGAAGGAGGGAGAGAGAAAAGGAGGAAGGAAGATCAGGGAGAAACAGGGCAGGTTTAGTTAGGAAAAACTAGTAGAAGCTCAGCCAACTGGAAAGTTAAGGCTAACAGATTCTTTCATGTTCAAAGGCCAAGTCCAGAGGAACTAGATTTGGCCATCAGATCTGGAGCTGGAACATCTACGAGGGCCCAGAGGAGATGAAGTCTACATCCTGGGTGTACCAGGAAGCACTCTTGGTTGCAAACCTCAGAAATTGACCATCTGCTAGAGAAACAGGCTGGCTTCACAGGTCCTGGAAGGTGAACTAGAACAGTCTACAACCTTGAGGAGGAGACCAGGGACCAAAGGAGCAGGGAGAGTGCTCAAGTAATTAGACACGAGCCAGGTCACTGACAAAATAAAAGGCACTGAACACCAAACCCAGCACCAGCCACCCAATGTAGGACTTCTCTTAGCATCCAGTCAAGGGACAGAGCAGGCCTCAGGTTTCTAGCCCTCCTGAGCCCCTCCATGCCTCTTGGAGGACATCATTTCACAGACTGTGTTTTCTGGGACTCACTTATTCTATGAGATTTTTGTAGGACTTTCTATGAAGGAAGAATTTGTGCTTGGATTCTATTTCCCTCTTGGTGTTCCACAGGGTACATGAATCTGTTAACGGCCTTTCAAATCTGAAGAAACCCATTTTCCTCTGTTGAACCAAACGTTTCCCAAACTTATTTGATCCTGGAAATCTCTTTGTCCAAGTGCGCACCATTGTCTCCGAGAACACTAAGGTTTCAAGACCACAGTTGTGGAAATACTGGCCTACAGCACTGCCATCCTCAGGCACTGTGGATCCTTCTTCCCTGGAGCCAAGTCCTGGAAACTCTAGCTCCTTGCCCTCAGCCTTCTGCCTTACACAGTAATTAGGTTTCCATACATATTCAACCTGACATGGCCAATGGAGCTATTTTTGAGGTTGTTATGTCATCTCTTCAGGAGAGCTTGCCTTAATTCTTCCCCATTCCATGCCCCCACATCAATCCCACATAACCCCTAGTATTGGGGAAGAGCATGTGCTTCGAACCTGTCCAAATGCCTTTGTATCTGGCTCTGCCACTTACTATCTGTGTGATTTTCAGCAAATAACAACCTTTCTGTGCCTCTCCCCATGTGAAAACTGGAGTTAATAAGGTTACCTATCTCACAGGGGAGGTAACATCATATCAAAGCAGTCAATCCTAAAGGAAATAAACCCTGAATATTCATTAGAAGGACTGATGCTGAAGCTGAAGTTCAAATACTTTGGCCACCTGATGCAAAGAATCAACTCATTGGAAAAGACCCTGATGCTGGGAAAGATTGACGGCAATAGGAGAAGGGATGACAGAAGATGAGATGGTTGCATGGCATCACCAATCCAATAAACATGCATTTGGGCGAACTCTGGGAGATGGTGAGGTATTGGGAGGCTTGGCATTCTGCAGTTCATGGGATCACAAGGAGTCAGACACAACTTGGCAACTGAGCAACAACCTCACAGGGTTGTCATAAGGATTAAGTGATGATACATGGAAGCACTCAGACTAGTAGCTGGGGGACAGTGAGGAAGCTGTGTCAAAGTGTCGGTTCTCATAACTCAACTGGCTCAATAGTTCTCATTTTGCCTACTCCTCCCTTAGACCGTGTGCAACCTGAAAGCAAAGGCTGAGCCTTTAGCTCTATGTTTCCTGCATCTAGCACAGTACTTGACACTGGCTGGCTATACCACAGAAATCAATGAGTAAATCAATGATCATTGGTGATTTTGAGAAAAACCAAATGGAGGCCAAAATTTGTTTTCTAGAAAATTTCAGTAAATCACGAGAAATCAGATAATGATTAAAAAAAAAAAAAGCTCAAGCATGAAACTACAGCTGAAACATATCTGGTTCATATCCTATTGCCAGTTTCATCTAAATTCATAATTACAAAGCAAATGATATGCCTTATTTACACTGAGCATCTTCTTTTAATGGAGAATTGATTTCCTTTCCCTGAGCAAAAATTTTCAGTGGCCTTACAAAAGGTGAAAACAAACTATTACATTTGCATGTCCAATGTTTTATTTTTCAATTATGAAATCTCTGTCTTTCTAAGACATTTTAGAAATGGCAGCAGAATGGAAGCCTGGTTGTGGGCTCTAAAATAGCTCTTAGCAGCTCAACTTTCCAATGTTCCTTATGGGGCAAGCATTTCTTGATTGGGTAGGAGTTCCAGAGTGCCCAGCCATGTATCTCCTTCATTTGGGAGGGAAAAGAGCTGTTTTGATCCGTGAGCCTGGGTTTTCTTAACAAAATGATTCTCAGAAATGCCCCTGCCCTTTCTCTCTCCTGCTCCAGCCACAAGAACAGCATTTAATGATTCTGACTTGTAAAGGGAATAAAAATAAAAAGCAGAGAAAGTCGTAGAAGTGGGGCGATCTCCAAAAGTCATAGTCCCCATTACCGTGTGTTTCTAATTCTAGCCACCAAAACACCTGCAGACCCCAAAGAGTTTGTTCTTAACAATTTGAACAAGATTCTTTTAAGTTAATCATATACCACAAACCCTTAAAAGAGCCATTTCCAGTCGGCAAGCCATTTTTATAGCTCTCTGCTTATCAGCTTTGCCTTGCAGTGACAGACTTATTTCGCTTTGTCCTTGTCCTAAACTCAGATATGGCAGTAGGAATGGACAAAGATGCAAAGAGAATTATCAAATATCAAAGAAAAAAATACTAAAGTCTGTGTTTTCCCCAGCTGGAGTTTTCAATTCACCTGGTAAGTATTTTAAAGTTTGTGGTGTGTTTCAAGTGTAAAACCACCACAGCCACAACACTCTCTGAAAAAATAAAATAAAATCTCATACACATGTTTGCGTGCTGCTTTTGGGGATTGGGTTTGGTTTTGGTTTTTGTAACGGGTAAGGGATGTTGAATGGCCTAGTTCACACCTCATAAAGACTGGCTCTGTTCTTAGCCTTGAAATGGACTTGACTGTTAATCTCCAAGCAAGTCATCCCACTGTTTTCCCAACCCTTGAAACAGAACACACTTGCATTCAGTCTCACAGATAAGGCACAAGAACTATTTAAAAAATTAGCCAATCTGTTGCCTCCCAGGGGCTTTTTCCAAGATAGAGAACGTTAATATTCTAAATAGTTCTAGCCCTCGAGCCCATGCGTGTTTTGAGCTGCTTCATCATCCATACAGAGCCTTTCCTTTAATCTTCCCCATGAGCTTGTGCACAGGTTCAAATGGTGATAATTACCATAAAACAATGGTGTTGTCCTTCTCCCAATAAAAATCGCTCTGTTAATCAGCCAACTCGCAGCCCCCTTGTCTGAGGACCCTTATGCCAAACTGGCAGGGTAGAACACGGCTGCAGATAAATTAGCCCACGTGTGATTGCATGCAAAAACACATTGATTTAGGATTTTTTTTCTTCTCCCGTTCAACCTGACAACTTGTCTAAATAGGCTTCTGCCACGACCTGACAGCTCGTGGACAAGCTGTGTACAACAGGCCATTAAAACGAAATGCTCTGAATATGGAGAGTACAAAACACAGACAAAGGGATAAGATTGAAAGATAAAAGGATGAACAAAGGGAGTGGGGGGGTGTTATGGGGGAGTGGAACCTGAAGAGGTACCCTTTCATTGCACTCTCAGTCTTTGTCATAGGCTGGATTCTTTGAAGCAGACCCTGAGATGGCGTTTGGGGTGAAGCCTATTGATGAGGGCTCCGGAGAGGGGGAGGCAGAAGCAGGATGGGTCAGAGCGAGAAGCTGAAATGTGTTGCAAACTGGACAAAATCTCTGTCAATCCCCCCTCTCCTGGGGAGCCCGGAGAGCTCCTGTGTTTGATTCAAACGGTTGGGACTTTATTCCCCTCTTTTCCCTCGGTCATTGTAAAGGCCATGTGTTCTTGGGCTGAGGTGGCTTCCCCCAGCTGAAGCAAAGCCAGACCAAGCTGAAAGCTATAGTACAAAGTCTTTCCCTGGAGTGGGATCTGGGCCTGATACATCTCTGTATTTACTGCAGAGATGTTTACAATTGCCTCCATGAGCAGAGCCCAGCTCTCTATATCTGTAAAGTCATTTCCGGGCCTTGATTGTGTTATAAATCTCCATTGATCATGGCATAATAACAACTCTTTTTATTAAGTGCTAACTAGCCCCATGCTATGAACAATACCTACTTTATCTCATTTAATTCTCATAACAACCCTAGGAGGTTAAGAATTCTTATAATCCTCAATTCTGTAGATGAAGAAACTGAGGGTAAGAAAGATGAATAGCCAAAAATTGCAGAACTGGTGAATGGCAAGCATGGTATCTGAACTCAGGGCTGCCTGATTCCAAAGTCCACCCGCTCACCTACTACACTGTACTGACTGGAAGAGACATCGGTGGGTAGGCCAATACAGCAACTCCTTCCCTGATTTCACCCGTGAGGATTTAACAGAAAACACTTTTATTAGGGATGTCAGAACTTATGAAAGAGCCTGCTTCTTGGGCTGAAAGAAACAGCTATGTATTCTAGTGGATCCTTGCCCCTCTTTGATTGCTAGACCCAGTAAGTGTTTTATTTAGCATACACTATGCTCCGAACATGACTTAGTGACTGAGCAATAATAACAATGTTCTGTTTCTGGTTGGATTCTGTGAAAGCAGACACTGAGGCTGAGACAGAGATCAGAATGCCGGAGACTTATTAGGGCTTGCTCTTGGGATCAACACCTAGGGAAGGGAGGGGCAAGAAGCAGAAGTAGGCAAAGAAGTTGGACTATAATGCAGTTCCATTGAAAGCCTCAGCTGATCTCAGGGGGCACTCTAGAGCTAAAATGGCTCAACAGAGTTATCCTGAGTTGGAGGAAGGGAGCTGAGCCTTCATATACTGTGGTGGATAGGGACTGGGGATGGGATACCCCAGGAACACAGCATGATCTTGGGCTAGGTGGCTCTCTGCAGCTGAGACAAATCACAAACTGGGACTCAGTTGAGAGCTGTCAGCTGTTAAACTCCCAACAGTGAGGGGAATGAGCCCTTCATGCTTTAACAAGAATTCAGGTTGCAAATCATAACATGCACTACCTCTACTATTTTTTCAAATACTCCAAGGATTAAGTATTATTAATCCTGTATTATAGGAGAGAAAAATGAGGGTGAGACACATTAACGATTTATCCAGAGACATGCAGGTAGCATTTAATTATTAATTCATTCATTAAACAAATATTTATTGAATACCTTCCTGTGCCAGGCATTGTGCTAGGTCTTGAGAATTCAGTAGTGAAGAAAAAGGAACCCTGACTTCATCCAAATAATACTTTAGTGTTAACAACTCTCCCAGATACAGAAAAAAATTAGGAGTCTGTCAACTTCTTTAGACAGCTCTCTGTTTAGTGAAAATGAAAGACATTCAGTCATGTCCAACTCTGCGACCCCATAGACTGTAGCCTGCCAGGCTCCTCTGTCCGTGGAATTCTCCAAAGCCGGAATACTGGCGTGGGTAGACACTCCCTTCTCCAGGGGATCTTCCCAACCCAAAGACTGAACCCAGGTCTCCCATATTTCGGGTGGACACTTCACCATCTGAGCCACCAGGGAAACCCTTTGTTTACTTGATCCCATTTATACATATTGCCAAACTTCTTTTCAAGAGAGTTAATATGCTGTCAATGTGTATTCCTAAAAATCTGAGAATAGGGAAAGGGGAAATCAACTTGGTCATGAGATTTGTGGTTAGCATAAGGAGGAAGTATTCAGTATAAATCAACCTTCAACCAGGCAGCCAGTGTTCATCTGGACTCTCCAAAGGCACTGCAGAGAATAACACCTAATTCTTCATCATTTCATTGATAGCATGAATAGCATCAACAACAAGAACGGTCAAGCACTAAACTTTTATCAAGCACCTATTCTCATTAGCACATTTCCTATTTAAGAAATTGTTAAGAGAGTAAGTCAATTACTTTCAGACACAGGGAATAAACAGTATAGCTGAACCAGGTCTCTTGTACCCAGGAATTTTCTTGTCCAGTAACTTCTCTCTTGACATCTGTTGAACCTTGGCACAATCAAAATGGTGCCACACTTACCACCCACAGATGCCAGTGCCCTAAACCCACTCTGCTCTTTGGCACCATGGCTTTTTCTGGATAAGAAAAGAAGGGGAAGGGAAGAGGTGCCTCTGCTCTGGGTTCTGATTCATTAAGCCTAAAGTATAGCCTGGTATTTGCATTTGGAAAGTGTTTTCCCCACCTCCACCCCCCTCCAAATGAGAACCATGACTTTAGCATCCAGAATTTCCCCTCTCACTAACCCCTGTAATGTCTGGTGGTCTATTTCATCAGGGCAATCAAGGAGCTTTTTAGCCAATTCAAAGGGTTAGTTGGAGTTCAAGTTTTAATGGGTGACCCTGAATCAAGTTGATACCCCTCTGAACTAACATTTGTAGGTCAAGTGTATTTGAGGCCTGATTGGTGACTGCATTGTGCAGACCTTAATGGCAACTTCAAATCACAGTGGGTTTCGTATGGACAAAAAGACATCAGGATTCTGGGACTTCTAGAAGAGTGGACATGAAAATAGGCATAAAAAGGCATTTTTTTCAAATATCAGGCAGAACAGATTTTTCAAATGCCAGTTAGAATGGCATAGAAGCAGGTCTTATCACCCACCACTCAGCAGGGAAGAAGTAAAGCGGTCTTCTCCAAAAGACCAGTCAAGGATTAGACAAATGCATCTTTGTGCTGCAAGAATGGTGTTGACCTTGCACAGGGGAAAAAAAGACAGAGAGTTTTGCAACTTGTAGGTAAGTGTGGAACTGCCAGGACCAAAAGGGAAATAATTGAAGCTGATGTAAATGTTTACGCTGAATAGACCAACAAGCTATGCAACTCTCCTATTTAACCTGAGCTGAGCAAGACTCGCTCAGTGGGAAAAGTCATGGATAAACCCTAAGATTGTAACTAACAGAGTAGAAATGATCACAGTGGCCCAGATCTCAGAACAAAGTACATATATTTGTCTTTTCCATTCTTTCAAATTCTTTTTGATAAATTCCTGCTTGCTAAAAGGCTATTTACTTGGGAAAGAGTAGTCCAAGGACCTTGTAGATGGTCTTGGATTTTTCAAGTCAGTCCTCAGAGAAAGTATTTGGAATAGTGTTCTGGGACCTCCATACACCACGAGGAGGTGACTAGTTATTTTAAAGAATGATGAACTCACCAGCTACAACAACCAAAGCTCCTAGCCAAAGTCACTTCTATTCACATCCCTAGATAGACCTGTCCATGCCAACAACTGTCCCATATGGACACCCATCACCATTTTTGCATCAGGAACCTCAATCATGTAAAGACTTAATAATAGCTTGTGTTCAAATAGCTTTTAGGCTTATAACATACATTTAACATATATCTAAGCCACAAAACAATCCCTTAAGTTATGCCTTGTATGCCTCTATTTTATTAATGTGGAAACTAAGGCCAGGTAAAAGGACCATCCAAATATCTTCACCCAGGCACCCACTTCCAATAAAGCTGGAGTAGTTTTTTGCAGACTAGCCCTTTCATGAGAGTGACTAGAAGAATGGGTCGAAAATACAAAGAACATGAGTGAAGGCCTCAGAGAGTTTGCAAAGCAGCAAGAACTTGAAAGGCCAGTGTCCTAGTCCTCACAGGCTGCTGTAATAAAAATAGTAGCAGGTGGTTTGAATGTGTGTGCGCTTAGTCACTCAGTTGTGTCCGATTCTTTGCGACCCCATGGACTGTAGCCCACTAGGCTCCTCTGTCTACAAACATTTGTTTCTCACAGTTCTGAAGGCTGTCAAGTCCAAGATCAAGGCATTGGCAGATCCAGTGTCTGCTGAGGGCTTACTTCTTAGTTCATAGATGGCCATCTTCTTGCTGTGTCCCCACATGGTGGAAGGGACAAGTGAGCTCTGTGGGGTCTCTTTTATGTAAGCACTAAGCCCATACATAAAGGCTCCACCCTCAGGACACAATCATCTCTCAAAGGCTCCCCCTCCTAATACCTTCACATTAGGATTTGTATACATAAGTTGGGGGCAGGGCCCAAACATTCAGTATATAGCAACCAGGACCCCAGAGAGAAGGAAAGCACCTTGAGGGGAATATGAATCTGGCCTCTGTCCCCAATTTCCCCATTGATGGATCTGCTGATTCATAAGAAACTTGGGGCCAAGAGGTGAAGAAGCATGGCAACTAAGAGACTGGGAACCCAAATGGAGCTTTTGAAAGTCTCATAACATGGGAAGAAAAAAAAAAACTTGGAGTTCAGGGCTACCCAGGAGGCCAGAATTTGTGGGGCCAAGATTTCAGAGAAAAGGGAAACATCTTGAAGTGAGCCCAAGAATCCTGGCTTAAAGGTAAGAAGCATTACAGGAGATAAAGAACATTTGATAAAAAAGGGTCAGTCTACTAGGAAGATAAAAGAAGCTTATATGTGTATAATAATATTTATTAAAATATATACATTTATATACATATGTAATATGTACATTTTGGCCTCAAAATACAAAGCAAAATCATGAACTGAAATAAATAAGAAACAGACAAATGCACCATCATGAGGAATTTAATGTAACTCCCTTATTCTTGAAAAGCCAAGACTATCAGCAAGACTTTGGACAAACCTTTTCCAAATATACATCTTTCTGGCAAGCAAGAGTTTTTTCTAAAATTATTCTAAGGGATGAAAAATACAGGTATGAGTGCTTCATTCTGAGACTTGGATCATTTTTATAATTTCTATCTTGGTAGTTATTTCCCTCTACAAATTCTAGAGAAAAAAACAAGCCCTCCAAATCAGGAAAAATATTTGAACCATACAAATAAAGTCTCCCCCACTTCTCTCTCTCTCTCTCTCTCACACACACACACACACACACATGTATACACACAGATATCTCAATTGAGAATGAAATATTTATCAAAATTAAACATATGCTTGGTCACAGAACACATCAAAACAAATTTTGAACAACTGAAATTATTTAGAATATGTTCCCTAACCACACCTGAATTAAGCTAGAAATTAATATTAAAATAGGCATAACTAAAAAATCACCAAATATTTGGAAATTAAGTATTAGACTACTAAATAACCTTTAGGTAAAAGAAGAAATCATAGTAAAACTTAGAAAATACTTTGAACTGAGTGATAATGAAAATATAGCAGAGCAAAACTTGTGGGATGCAGCTAAGGCCATGCTTACAGGGAAATTGATAGCCTCAAATTCATGAGTTAGAAATTAAAACTGAAAGTCAGTAATCTCAGTATTCATCTCAGGAACTAAGGGAAAACATAGCAAATTAAAGTACAAGAAAGGAAATAATAAAGACAAGCACGAGAACATTTACATAAATAGAGAAACTCTACAAAGCCAAAGCTGATTCTCTGAAAAGACTAAATATAATTGGTAAGACTGACAGAAGTTTCACCTAACCTGAGGCAGAGTCATGACGTGACCCCAGGCCTTAAGCAAGCACCCCTCAAGTGGCCTCTGTTGCAGGAAGCTCTCAGCAGCTTTGTTGAAATATGACTAGGCCCTAGTTTGGAAACCAGGCAGGAAGGCCATTTAGGGAGTGCCACTGGGACTAGAGGTATCATATGTGAAATCAATCGCCAGCCCAGGTTTGATGCTTGATACAGGGTGCTCAGGGCTGGTGCACCGGGATGACCCAGAGGGATGGAATCAGGAGGGAGGTGGGAAGGGGGTTCTGGAAGGGGAACACATGTATACCCATGGTGGATTCATGTCAATGTATGGCAAAACCAACACAATATTGTAAGGAAAAAAAGTCTTTCTTGAATTTGTTACAATAAAAAATAAATAAAAATTAAAAACAAAGAATGTGACTCAGTACCCAATCATAACTTAGTGGATGAGAGGTCACTGGGATCACTTTCTGGAAGCTTTAACAACCAATCAGAGAAGGAGTCTCTCAAACCAGAAGGAGCACTATTACCAGACGTGAACATTTTCACTGGCTGAGAGTTCGTTTTTTAGCTCTCTCCTCTCATAGTAACTATAGTATCACATGATTACAGACTAAATCCTCAGATAGCTATATGCAAGCTTATTTTCATACCAGTTACTCAGTTTAATAGAAGTAGTCACCTACCACCATTTCCTGTGAAGCATCAGGGGTCAGGGCTTACTCAGGAGCAGGCATTCAGATGAGGGTTGTAATATTCTTGAGCCTCCTTACCAAGCTGGGAAAACACAAGCAAGGCTAGCTTTAGACCTCTGGAAAGGCTTAATTTGAGCTAACACTTCCTTGATTTCCTTCTTGCAATGAAATCCAAGTGGCTTTCACAGAAAGAAATGGAACTGTCCTTTATTGAGTGCCTACTGTGTGCCAGATTTTCAATTAATTAATCCTCTTAATCCTCACCACCCTACTGGGCTGTGTGCATTTTCCAAGGAAGAAAATCAAAGGACAAAGTGTTTCAATAGCCTCACCACAGTCTTAATAACTGTTTTAACTGGCAGATTTATTTTTCTTTTACACCAAAGCTCACTTTCTTGAGAGGTAATCAAATGAAACAGTTAAGAGAATGGGTTTTCCAATTAGCCAGACCTTGCGTCCAGTTCGGAGTCTGCCACTTAAATGGTTGCAACCATGGACAACTTTACTGATCTCTATTGGAGAAGAAAGCCAGAACCCACATCCTGGGACTGTTAAGAGAATTAAATGAGATAATCCAGTTGTTGTTGTTTAGACACTCAGTCATGTCCGACTCTTTGTGACCCCATGGACTGTGGCTGGCCAGGCTCCTCTGTCCATGGGATTTCCCAGGCAAGAACACTGGAGTGGGATCCATTTCTTTCTCCAGGGATCTTCCTAGCCAGAGATTGAACCAGTGTCTCCTGCATTGGCAGGCAGATTCTTTACCACTGTACCATCAGGGAAGACCTATCCAAACAAGTGCTAAATACAGTTTTCAACATGTACAAAAAGTGGTTATCACTTCTATTCTTACAATTACTGCTGCTATTGGCCTTGCTGCTCTTCCTGTTGTTTACCAATATATTGCACTGCCTAGCTCACCTATGTTGCCTCCATTTAATTCTAAATGCTAAATCCATGGCTGCTCTCGCTGTGCTGGATGCCATTCTAAAGAGCCAGATTCACCAGCCATAAAAAGAAATGAGGAAGTTACAGCTGATGGTGAAGCACAGGCCTTAGGAGTTAGGTCCCATGGGTTTTGTTTTGACCACTGAGTCATGTAGTGACCAACAATCACATGGAACATTGGCCACCTCTCCTGCTGTTCCTCACGGGTAAAGACATAAACAAAACCTCCTGCTTGGCACATGAAAATTCACTACCTGCTTTAAAACATCCTTGAGGTAAAGGTTTAAAAACCACAATTAGAGATTTTTCTTGATGGAATCATTTCAGTTTTCCATCAGGCTTTCCTTTTAACTTCTCACCTACCCAGCTGGTCTTCTGGCGTATCTGAACAGAGCAGCCCCAGGAGGATATGAGGAATGATGCCACTATATAGATTATGAAAACAATCTTGTGGAATCTGAAATGAGTCTAGTTGGTATATGCTGGAGGTGTTCAGATATTTGTCAAAGAGATGCATAAATGAACAGGCAGGCATCTGTGTGGTCATTCCTTGCAACCAAAGCACTGGAATGCAAAATCTTAATTTTTTTCCAGCTTTCACCTTCTGTTCTGCCCATGGGCTTCCTGTGTATCAGAAGCAGCTGTTTCTATGCTAGAAAAACTTCCTAACTCTGCTCCTGGTAGTACTGAACAATGTCTTTTGTTGTTGTTTAGTCACTAAGTTGTGTCCAACTCATTTACAACCCCATGGACTGTAGCCTGCTAGGCTCCTCTGTCCATGGGACTTCCCAGGCAAGAATACTGGAGTAGCTTGCCATTTCCTTCTCCAGGGGATCTTTCTAACCCCAGGAATCAAACCCGAGTCTCCTGCATTGACAGGTGGATTCTTTACCACTGAGCCACCAGCAAAGCCTGAGCAATGTGTTAGAGCTTCCAATTTCAGGTGGGTTCAGCTTTTTAACACTCATCACAATTATAGTTATTTATTTTGTGGCTGATTTCCTTGATAGGTACAATTGTGGAGCACAGAAACTGGCACACAGAGGATACTTGCTAAACACCAGTTGAATGAATTAATGATCAAACGAACAGCTGAGCTACTTACTATCCTACAAACCAGTGCTTAGACATGGTATATGTCGCAGACTTCAGTTTAGTGCTGCTGTCCCTTCAATCTTCCCTTCCAAGATTTTACTTCCCAGGCAGGCTAGATGCAACTCTCTTTGTCTGACTGAAATGAGGAGACACAGATTTCAGTGTGAGACTGGCTCGCTCATGTTCTTTTAGTCCCCAATCCCCATCGGCACCCAGGTGTGCACAGGCTCCCTCTGCATTCCCTGGGTGCAGAGTCAGGGAAGGAAGCAGCTTCCCATTTGTCCAAGCAGCGACTCATCTTGCTTTGATGTTGCTTTTTCCTGTGTGAGTGGAAATCTGAGTCCTGAGAGAAGCATGGCCAGCAGAGCCACCTCCTAGAAACCAAACGCACATCTGGCAGAGGTCACCTGCTTCCATCTCCTACAGAGAAGGGCAGATTATGTAAACTCTGATTAAGTCTCCAGATCTTGGTATGGCGACATTTCACTAGGAAGCACAATAGATCCAGACCTTCAGATAGATGATGCCCTCTGAATATTTCCTTTCATTTCTCCCACAGGGACAGGGATGGCCAGAAGGCAGAGAAAAACTTAAAGTGGCGGTCTGTAAAGGAAAGTGTCTTGAGAAGCAGGGCTACAGGAGGGCCCCACTGAGTGGAAGGGCCAGGATTACAAAGGGAGCCTTAATGCTGTGAGCCTATAACAAGGCAGCTGCTTGTGTGGGAGGGCATACACTCACATGCTTAGCATGCATGTGGGCAAAGACTACTAGAACTTCTGGGTGCCCATGGACATCTTGTCCCTGGCAAAGACTGTCTAGGAAGATAACCTCCCTTATCCCTTAAAGACTTTATTTAGAATCACTGAACTTGTGACTTTTCTGACTTGACTACAAATAAAAGCCTGGTTAGAAACAATGGACTGTCTCATTCCCCACTCATATCCTCTTTTTGGCAGGTGCACCCAGCCCAGGTAAGAGCACATAGATGTCCCCTCCTCTGGAGGATTGGCCTCAGCCAGTAGGAGCAGAGTCCCCAGTCCAAGAGTGCTCCATCCCCTGCAGCCCACAGTCAATGACAGATCACAGTGGGGGGGTATGAAAAGCCAACTCCCTTGCTTCAAGGTGGGGCAACTGGTGCCATTTACATTCCAAGAGCCACCATGCTGCTGCTGCTGATTAGTCAGCTTCAGTCATGTCCGACTCTGCAACCCCATAGACTGTAGCCCACCAGGCTCCTCTGTTCATGGGCTTTTCTGGGCAAGAGTACTGAGTGGGTTGCCATGCCCTCCTCCAGAGGATCTTCCCAACCCAGGGACTGAACCCGTGTTTCCTGCATTTCAGGCAGATTCTTTACCGTCTGAGCCACCAGCAAAGCCCCAAGTGCCACCATAGGATACATTAAAGCTGGACCACATCCTTGCTTAGGTCCTTCCCCTGCCCTGTCCTGCTTCTTGGCCTTCCTTTCTCTAGAGAATACTTGCTCATTAAAAAAGAAACTTCTTCTCAGGTACCACTTCTAGGGTTCAAGACTTAAGACAGGCAGTCACTCAGCTAATGCTCACATGGAACATACTACATGCTAGGAGTTCTTCTAAGTGTTTCACATGTAGTGCCAGATTTAGTCCTCACAAGTCTATCCCTTTGAGGTAGACGTTACTAGTATTGTCTCTTGGCAGCCAAGGCAATCAAGACACAGATATATTAAGTAATTTTGTTAATGTCACACAGTAAGTGATGGAGCCAGGATTTGAACCCACACAGCCCAAACCCAATTACAATTCTTATTGATTTTCATAACTCTATTAACACCTGTCTATGTTCCTTTTCAGTAAGCAAGTTAAGCTTTTACTCATTCCTTCTGTTAGCTTTAATATATGGGGAATGGGGAATCAGGGACATTTTGAAACTACAATCCTGCAAAACAAATCTCAATAACCAGAATGATTTCCTCTAGTATCACCTCCTCCAATCTCAGCCAGCATTATGTAAAGGTTAATTTCATACTTGAGCAGATGCTGAGCAGTCTGCAATGCAGTAGGGAGAGAGAGAGTAGGGAAAACTGCTTAAGTGCATAGCCTTTTGCAAGTGACATCCTGTCAAACCACACTTTTGGAAACTCACAGTGGCAGCAACTGAAGTTATTCAAAGCAAGGGGGTAGGGAGTGACAACAGCAAAAAGACAGAGGCCAGAGCTCGCCTACATGGCTAATAGGAGTATAAACTGGTGCAACCACTTTGGAGAACTGTTTGGTAGCATCTGCTAAAGTGGGGATATACACAAACCATAAATTCAGCTCCTAGGAATATACCCAACAGAAATGGGTACACAGGTCCACCAAGAGACATGTTTAAAGTAGCACTGGCTGTAACAGTAAAACAAATAAATAAAACTGAAAATTATCCAAATGCTCATCAAAAGTAGAAAAGAAAAGTCACACAATAGATGACTATATGTCAATGGGAATGACTGAACTATAACTACATATAAAACTATGAATGAATTTCACAAACATGATACTGAACAAAAGAAGCCCAGACACAAAAGTGTACATACTATAAGATTCTATTTACATTAAATGTTAAAACAGACAAAATGGATTTATTGTGCTTAAAGACAAAATTGTGATTACCTTTTGTGGTGGAGATGATTGGGGCAGGAGGAGGGGTCTTCTAGAGGGCTGGTCATGTTCTGTTTCATGATCTGGGTGCTGGTTTCATCAGTGTGTTGACTTTATGCAAATCAATCAAATTGTACACTTATGACCTGTGCATTTTCTATATGAATACTATGCTTCAATAAAGACCTCAGTAGCCAAGACACGAAAGCAAGCTAACTGTCCCTCAACAGACAAATAAAGAAGATATTCTGTGTGTGTGTGTAATATAATATACCAAATGGAATATTACTCAGCCATGAAAAGAATGAACCAGTGCCATTTGTAGCAACATGGATGGACCTAGAGATTATAATACTAAGTGAAGTAAGCCAGAAAAAGAAAGACGAATATCATATGATATCACTTATATGTAGAATGTGGAAAAAAGATACAAATGAACTTATTTATAAAATGGAAACAGACCCACAGACATAGAAAACAAACATGGTTACCAAAGGGGAAGGTAGGGGAGGGATAAATTTGGAGGGTGGGATTAACATATGTACAGTACTATATATAAAACAGATAATCAACAAGGACCTACTGTATAGCACAGAGAACTATACTCAATATTTTCTAATAACCTATAAGGGAAAGGAATCTGTATTACTTTGCTGTATACCTGAAACTAACACAACATTGTAAATCAGTTATACTTCAACTATTTTTTTAAAAAAAGCTCAAATAATGACGGACAACAATTTTGCTAAAAACGATAGAAAGCCCCCACCCCCATAGACAGGCTGTCTTTATCTTCCAGGAGAAAAATTATTTCAATGAACACCAAAACAGTTTACTAACCCTGTGACCATACTTAGGGTGGTGATCTGCTTCAAATTCCTTAGGGAAGGAAGTATTATGTTGCTCTCTCAGAGATCTCTTCCCTACTTGTCATATTCTTCCTGGCACTGCTTTCTGGAATGTTTTCTATACCCCAAAGAACTAGGCGATTTACTCTGAAGTTGGAAGACAATTAAGAGAGGCCTTCATTAAGCACCAGAATAAAATGTCTCTGTTTTCCTCCTCCATTTTTACCCAGGGCACAGGTTGATAATGGCAATAAGTAAGCAAGGCAGGGAAGGCTGAGTTTCAGGGAGCCACTCAGAAGCAAAGTGGCTCCTCCAGGGCTCATCTGTTTTTCTTGCAATTCCCACCATCCTTTTTTCAACAAAATGAGTGAACAACCTCAAAGAAGCCAACAATCTAGCTTCCAATAACCCTGTCAATTTTTTTCAATACACAATAGGGTCCCTGATGTGGAAAAATCAAATTTCCAGCCCTCTTCAACATCTGTTTCTGGCAATCACAATGTATTATCTTTTTTCACTGCAAAAAAACAGCTGGTGAGTCGTCATGCCATTTCAATAAAAAAATGTTTTTAAAAAAGACCAAGTACACATGTATACTTATGGTGGACTCATGTCAATGTATGGCAAAATCAACACAATAATGTAAAGAAAATAAATAAACAAATATATTTCAAAAAATAAATTTAAAAAGACCAAGTAAAATACCTTCTGAGAGAAAATTTGTGACTTCACCAGGGAGGAGCTGAAGAAATACTCTCCCTTCACCCCATGGAGGGCCTTTCTCCTCTGTTAGCATGAAGATTAGCCGGTCACACTACAAGAACATGTAAATTTGTCACAAATTGCGTCTATCCTTTGCTTATGTGCCTGAGAGTAAGAGATGTCATTTATTTACTTGTTTGCTCACAAACATTCATTGAACACCTACTGTGGGTCAAGCATTGTGCTAGGTGTTGAGGACATGGCAGCGCATTAGTCAAAGATAAGACCGTCTTTTCTGGGAGATTAAAATCTCCCCAAAAAGGTGTACTGGGGGCAGACCAGGTGCTGTGCCAGGGCCACGCTCCTCCAACAAAACCTGGATCTTCTTTCATACAGAAGCCTTCATTCAGAAAAGTGTGCTACTTTCTCATTCTGCCTACCACCCAATGTTCCTTGTTCACAGCTGTTCTAGGCAAGATGCTTCTCAAGCTTTTCCCTCAAGACATACCTGTGGATATAAACAAAGACAGAGCATGTTTGCAACAGAAAGTCCTGGATGATCTGACCCTCTGCCAACCTTTTTAACCTCAACCTTTATGACCCTCCCTCTTCTACGTCACTCACTTTTTTGAGGTTTCCCTGGCCATCTTCCTGAGCCAGAAACATTCCAGGCTCCTGATCATCTTTGGGTCTTTCTGCTACCTGTCCTCCCAGCCTAAATTCTCCTACACCAAATCTTTTCAAGATGCAGTTCAACAACATCTTCTAGGACTTCTCTGGTGGCACAATAGATAAGAATCTGCTTGCCACTGCAGGAGACACAGGTTCAATCCCTAGTCAAGGACGATACCACATGTCAAGGAGCAACTAAGCCCATGTGCCACAACTATGGAGCCTGTGCTCTAGAGCTCAGGAATTGAAACTACGGAAGCCTGTGTGCCCTAGAGCCCGTGCTCCACAACAAGAAAGGCCACTGCAATGAGAAGCCCATGTACTGCAATGAAGAGTAGTCCCCTGCTCACCACAACTAAAGAAAGCCCACGCAGCAACAAAGACCCAGCATAACCAAAAATAACTAAAGAAAATAGATACATAAAAATTTTAGTAAAAACCAACATCTTCTAGATACTGAAATACCAGCTTAAATGCCACCCCTTCGAGAAAACTTTCCTGACCATCACCTAAAATAGCTCTTTCTCCATCATTCCCCATCACATTATCTTGGTGTTTCCTGGTCTGTAAATATGTATATTGCCTATTTTCCTGCTTCCCATAGATTGTAAATGCAATAACATGGGGACCTTATCCTTCTAGATTGCCACTGTGTCCCCAGCACCTAGAACAGTGCCTGGTACATAGTAGGCACTTTATACATATTTACTGAACATTTTTTTAAAATTTTCTTTACTTTATTGTGTTGGTTTTGACATACAGTTACATGAAACCGCCCTGGGTTTACATATGCTCCCCCTCCAGAACTCCCCTCCCTCCTCCCTCCCGATTCCCTCCCCCTGGGACATCTCGGTGCACCAGCCCCGAGCATCAACCCTGGGCTGGCGATTGATTTCACATATGGTAATTAACATGGTTCAATGCCATTCTCCCATATCATCCCACCCTTGCCCTCTTCCACAGAGTCCACGTGTCCGTTCTATACACCTGCGTTCCTTTTGCTGTCTCGCATGCATGGTTCTCGTTACCATCTTTCTAAATTCCATATATATGCATTAGTATACTGTATTGTTGTTTTTCCTTCTGGCTTACTTCACTCTGGATAATGGGCTCCAGTTCTGCCCACCTGAGTAGAACTGCTTCAAATGAATTTTTTTTTAATGCTGAGTAATATTCCATTGAGTATATGTACCACAGCTTTCTTATCCATTCGTCAGTTGATGGGCATCGAGGTTGCTTTCATGTCCTGGCTATTGTAAACAATGCGATGATGAACATTGGGGTACACGTGGCTCTTTCAATTCTGTACAATTTTTTTTAATGAACAAAAGAATGAATGGCAAGATACTTTAAAATATATAGAAGTTCAATAGTTGATCTGTTAAATAATTACAGTATATCTCCACAAATCCTATACTATATCCTATGGTATATCTCTACAAATTTTTCAAACTACAAATTGTGATCTAAATGTGGGTCACAGAATCTATAAGTAAATCATGAAATAGTGTATTCTATCTATTCTATACCATTTCATTTTAATATGGAATAGAAAATAACAGACTACACCATACACACTAATGGCAAGTATCAGGCAATTATATGTACAAGTGTGTGCATGTGTGTGTGTGTGTGTGTGTGCGTTTACTGAGTAGCAATTTAAATATACTTTTTTTTACTATGGATCATGGTCAAAACATTTAGAAGTCACTGTTATACAAGATTTATGACAAGGAAATATATTCTTAATAAATTCAATAGGGAAAAGTGATTTACAAAAGGGTAAAGATAGTGTATATATGTAAGATAAAATATTAAACTGAAACATTATTAGGTTTAAAAAAAAGCATGGATAGGCATAGAAATTGAACTGAAACAAATATTAACCAAAACGTTGAGTATATTTTTCCGGGCAATTTTATTGTTTTCTTCATTGTATGTTCACTTTTGTTTTTGAAATTATCTACACTGAATATGTAATTTTTAAAATGTAAGTTATTTCTAGAAGATAATATATAATACTCTTTAGAAAAGCGAGCTTTTCTTTAATAAAAGTACCCCAATGACAATGCCATAAATTACTGCAAATAAGCTTTTAAGTGCCCATAGAAAGCATAATTATGACTGTGAGTTCTCTATACAAAATGTTTCAGCTCACATTATCTTGTCTAATCTCCATAATGATACAACAAGGGAGACAAGGCACAGTTATCCTTTTTTCACAGAAGAGGAAACTGAGGAACGGAGAGGTTAAGTGACTTGCCCACAGTCACACTCACACAGTCAGTGGCTAACCTGGCAGAACACTGAGGCTTAAACCACACCCTGCACTCCCTGGCATTCCTCCTATTAGACAGCAATCTTGATACTTTATTGCATTGTATGGGGCATCTTTTTTACTCCTGTGAAGAATAAATGAAGTCTCCTGCTCTTGTTCTTATGTCCTTCTTCTGACTCTGCTAGGCTGCAAGCTCTAGGGAATGGCTCAAGCCACTCCTTCAGCCATATTCCTGTCCGTAGAGCCACCAGAATACTGCCATTCACTGGGGATACTATAATGTGGGGGTTAAGAGCTGTCCTGTGCTTAGTCACTTAGTCATGTCTGACTCTTTGGGACCCCGTTGACTGTGGTCCGCCAGGCTCCTCTGTCCATGGGATTCTCCAGGCAAGAATATTGGAGTGGGTTGCCATGCCCTCCTTCAGGGGATCTTTTCAACCCATGGATTGAACCCAGGTCTCCTGCACTGCAGGCAGATTTTTTACCATCTGAGCCACCAGGGAAGCCCATGAGTACTGGGGTGAGTAGCCTATCCCTTCCCAACCCAGAAACCAAACTGAGGTCTCCCATATTGCAGGTGGATACTTAACCAGCTGAGCTACCAGGGAAGCCCAGGTCAAGAGCTACTGGAGTTTAAATCCTAGTTGTGCCACTTACTAGCTGTGGGGGGCAAGTTGCTTAACTACTCTGGGTCTTGATTTTCTTATCTATAAAATGAGGATGATGATGATAATAACTGTTCTGACTTATAGGGCTGTTGTGTGGATTAAATGAGTTAATACATGTAAAGTACTTGTATTAAATGGGTTAATACATGTAAAGTTCTGTCCAGCATTATGCTCAAAATGCATTACTACAAAGTATTCCTGTTATTGTTATTCTTATCACTATTACAGTTTTGGAGGCTACTGTGGCCAAACCACTTTCACACTGTATCCTCTGATTCTTCTCAGCTTCCTCTTCCCACCACTCAGAGTAGAATTTCCTCTATCTCCCTCCTTGTGTTGGCACTGATTTCAAAACTATTCTTGGTATCTTAGTCCTCTTGTGTTTGAAGCCACCGCTTCCAATGTTATCTGTTTCCCATGTCGATGTATAAATGAGTTGCACTGAGGGGGCAGAGTCATCCAAGAAGAAAACTGAAAGCTGCCCCTGCTATACACATGTCTAATCTCCCTCCCAGGATCTGTCAGCTCCTCTTTCAACAACAATCCAGACAGGCTTGGGCAGAGATCCCTCTGTCGAGGTGAAGTACACACAGTCTAGGTGGGATCCACCTCTCACACCAGGGTGTAGAAAACAGAAGGAGAGAGGAGGTCACACGCTGGGAGCTCTTGTCAAAGTATCAAGTGTCCCTCTGATTGGACTAACAAGATGTGCAATTGAGAAAATAGTGAGAAGCCACCGCCAGTACCCTGCCACCTTGTGAAATCTGAGAAGTGAACTGATGGATGGAGGAGAGTGAGGCCCAGTCTCCAGAAAGCAGTGCCTCTTGGTGACAGCTCTGGAGCCTCTGAATCAAGCTCTACCTAAAGCAGCCCCCACCCTGAACTTCCCCATTAGGTAAACCAGTACCTTCTCGAATTTTCCCTCAAGACAGTTGAAGCTGAGTGTTTTGATACGTGGAAAGAGTTCTAGCTGATCAAACTTTGCAGCAGAAACGTCCTCAGTACCATCCGTGAACAACAGCTGAGACAGCCTAGAGGCAAATGGAGCAAAACAAACGCCTGAGGAAAATTAAACATAAAACATGGCAAATGGGTATTACAGTCTTGAAGTCTCTCTGGGAAAATCCAACTCGAATGTCCTTTGTATGACTCCAGCTTCCATCTGCCTTCATTTCATTTGAAAATGCACCTCTTCTTCAGTTTCTTCAAGACTTTCCACCTGGCCCACTTGAACCCAATACAAGGAGAACACGACTTTTAGCACAAACAAGAAGCAACTGTGGTTGTAACAGCATTTAAAGCACAAAAGAGTTGTTACATCAAACACACTAAGGCTATAGCATTTGGCTCCCTGAAGAATTAATGGCTATCTGAGGACAGATAGCGGTACAGCCTGAACCCAGGACAACTGGGTTCACCATTTCATCTTAAAGGTCAAAGCCTTTTTAGTCCAAGCCAGTTCTCCTCAGAGGGGCTGGCTTGGTTGAGCTCATGCCATTAAACCCATTGCCTACAAGTGAGGATCTGGGATATTAGTATACAGGATTATAAGGAGCAATCTCACAAGAAAATGAGATCCCCATGACTAGAAGCATTTAAGCAGGATCTGAATGACCACCAACAACGGGTACTATGGAAAGAATTCCTGCCCTGGGACAGTGTGTGTGTGTACAGATCAGGAAAACAAGAGAATGAAGAATTGAGGGAGAAACAATTGAATTTTGTTGACTTTAGGTTGGATCCTTTCCCATCCCCAACTCACACCCCTCCCCCACATAAACCACACACACACCCCACTTGCTACAGGGCTGTGTGACTTCTCAGAGAGGTGGCACTTAGTCCAGAATCCTTTTCATTTCCCCTCACCTCTGACATGCAGAGAAGTTGCCCTGGCCTGAAACTGTACGATTCTTTTCTTAAGAGTGGCTGGAAGACCAAAATGGCGGCTGTCTGGGAGAAAACACAAGTCATCAGGGGTGGGAGAAAGAGGAGAGCTGGGACAGCTGGTTCAGCCTGCTGCCTTTTCACCTTTTGCTACTTTCCAAACCACCCTCTAGGCTGCCTTGTTGGCAGGTGTGACCTGGATAAGGCTGCTTGTAGTACAGAGTGAAGACCAGCCCCACTGTCTCCCTGAGTCAGTCATAGGCTGTGGTGTAGGAAGCACACATGTCCAGGCAGGTGGCCCAAGAATGGGCTTTCCTGACTCAGAAACTTTGATGCAATAGTGATCTCCTATCAACGAAAGAGCAGAGAAGACACCAGGCTTGGGACTCTTTTCAGGGCCCCACACTTGAAACCCCAGAGAACTTGACTGGTGTCATAAGACAGTGCACGGCCCAGAGCATTCAAAAGAGAGACCCTTCTCTAGGGGTAAAGGTCAAATGTGGCTGTAATTCACAGCCCCCAAAGCAAGATGGTGCCTGAGTCTGAAATCTGCTTTGGGGGCCAGAATTTCAGCTGAAGGCCACTTGGGTCTCTTCTGGGCATTGCATAGAGGTAAGAAAAGAAGCAGGAGGGGAGGCAGAGAGTGGAGAACTGAAGGGTTGGGCAGTTCTCAGACAAGAGTGGAAGATTTTTCCACAGTGTAGGTACACTTTTGTAAATGAAATTTTCCTCCTTCTCCAAGTGAACACAGGCAGAATCCCTCATCCCCAGACTTCAGCCTGGGAGGGGTTTTTAATCACTAACTCCAGTTTGAGAATAAATCACAAACCCAGCTTTGATTTTTCTGAGCTAGAAGTCAAGGACTGGAGTGTGTGTATGCATGTGGTAGGGGAGGGTGTGAAAAGAAAATAGATATTCCATTAATTCCCCAAATACATCTTAAAAGCAGTCTCATTAAACCTTATGACTAAAAGGCATTTAATTAACAAACTCTTCCTCAGAGGCTTATAGCTTCCACAGTGAAATATGTGTGAGAAGCCTTGACAACAGTGTCCAGGTGGGTTTCTATGCTCTGTCCAGGGATGTTGGCTGATGAATTAGATCTCAGAAGCTATGCACGGAATTTAACAAAAAGGATATTGCTTACATCTCTAATTCTAAACTCAAGCTAGATCAAAGAAAGCCAAGGCAAAACGATTACCTGGAATTTGGGGGACAACACAGATAATCAAGTTGAGTAATGGCTAGAGACAAAAAAAAGGTTTCTTCCTTTATTCGAATAATACAGCCTAAATGGTTATCTTCCCCATTATCACATAATTGTAGCTATACAGACTTCATCTTAGTAATAACTCCTTTTAAAAATTGTTTCACATGAGCCTCAAAATTCATTTTTAGTGGCGTAAATTTTTTTCTGCAAGGCTTTAAATTGATGTTTTTTTATTAAGACAGATTTATTGTAATTACATTTGGGATTCTCAGAATATTTTGTAACTATAGATATATTCAATGTATTGTGCTTAACTGATATTGCATCATTCCTCTGTATTCTGTTTTGTTCCTCTTTTCTCTCCAACACAGGACTCTACCCATGAAACAAAACAGATATTCCTAAATTACATTAATGACAGTCCTGACAATGTAAACAGACAGAAAAGACATTCAAGCTCCTTATAGCTGGAGCTATACCTTATATTTTGGTGGGTTCTCCATGCCCATTACATTCCCATACAGAGCTGATGCCTGATAAATATCTGTTAAATTAAATGCAGGGATTTCATGAGCTCCAAGCCACTAATGAGTCACCAGCATCTGTATAGCTAATTGACAGCCATGGCCCGGCATATAAACGGAACAAGACCATGCAGGGACTGTGACACCACTTCCTTTCCATATTAAGATTTCTCCAAGTGTGGCCAGACAACCACCACAACAGAATCACCAGGGTGTTTGCTAACAATCCAGACCACTGGGCCTCCCTGTTGGCAACTAAGAATTCTGGGGATGGTACCCAGGGTGCTAAGTTGGAGAACTTGTGCTCTACACCATGTACTGGGCAGGCAACTCTGTGAAAAATGTAACCTTCTAACATGAGCTTGAATCTCTGAAAGAGTGACTCAAGCACAGTATCCAATTGCTGGATGCAAGGTGATTTTCTGAAACATCCTGTGAGGAAAAATAAAGCTGCCAAGCACACAGGCTGCTACCTTCCTGGCTGTACCAGGCATCTTTAGTTCATGCAGATGGGGCAGGAAGGGCATCCTAAAAATGCCAAAACCTGGAAGCAGCCCTGTGCGCACTCCCCAAATCTTACTAACGTCTTACCTAGAGCTGTGAATCTCTGTGTTTGCACAAGGGCGCGCATGCAAATGCACGTGTGCGTGCGTGCGCACACTGGGGCAATGCCTTGGTATGTCCAACTCCAAGTGAGTACAGCCCTTGGGCCTTTATTTTTATTAATTTGTGCTGATTTTTTTGGCTTGTTTTCTAAGGAACTGTAATAAACAAATGTCGGGATACCCAGTGCTGAATAAAGATATCGTAATTAATTTTTAAAAGAGAGAGAGAGAGAACTCAAAGAGATTTTTGGTTAAAGGATGGACAAAAAGCTCCTCTCGTTGTTGTTGTTGTTGAGTCACTCAGTCATGTCTGACTCTTTGTGACCCCATGGACTGCAGCCCACCAGGCTCCTCTGTCCATGGGATTCTCCAGGCAAGGATACTGGAGTGGGTTGCCACTTCCTTCTCCAGGGGATCTTCCCAACCCAGGGATTGAATCCATGTCTCCTGCATTGGCAGGAGGATTCTTTACAACTGAGCCACCAGGGAAGCCCTAATACCTCCTCTAAGGACATTCTAAAGGAAATGCCCTAAATAGAAGACCTCAAGGTTTAGGAAGCATCTCCAAGCATGCAAAGCTGCTCTCACTTGTGTCTCACGAAGACAGGCAGGGCCTGCTGTGCTGGAAAACCTCAGCTGTCCCCTTACCCCATCACCAGCAGGCTCACCCCTAACATCTGCAGAACTGAGCCAAGAGTACAAAGGGAGGCCCACATACCATATGTCTGAATGTTGAAAAGTTATACATCAAGCTAACAAATGTTTAAAAGAAAAAGCCTCTTTCCTCTTATCTTGACAAATAAACTGTCATAACAACTTGCAGGGCCAGGTGTGAATTTAGAATTCCCGGGTTCCTTGCAGTTTTACACTGGAATTTGGAGGAGTAGTGAGAGCTGGCACCTGACCACCTCCTCCCTTTCCCACCCACAGAGCCATCCCGCATGGAGTGGCCAGTCTTCTTCCACAGACCTCCCTGTTTCTACCCTCCAACCAGCCACATCTGGGTGCTTCTCAGGCTTAGAGGAATGCATACTGGCTGTGCAGTAGGCCCTGGAAGCAGACTCATGAGTTTAGGGTAGGGAATTTAAGGATCCAGGAACCCAGAGAATTTCTGGTTCTAGAATGGGCAAGTTTTGAGTGGGCATATCCCCTTCGCCTTGCAGAATCCTGCTTGGCACAAAGGGGCATGGTCAAAGGAGAAGGCCTCTAGAACAATGTTTCCCAAACTTTAATGTGCACCTGAATCACCTGGTGATCTGGTAAAAATGCACATTCCAATTCATGAAGTCTGGAATGGTATTTGAGTCTCCATTTCCAACAAGCTCCCAGGTGATGCTGCTGATGCTGGCTCATGAACCACACTTTCAGTAGCAAAGGTCTAAAGCCCCAGGACTCAGGGAAGACATCCCTCTAGCTCTGATCTAAGGATAGATGGTAATTCTCATACCTCTGGGACCAAGAGATGTTTAGTGAACTCTTGCTCAGTTATTTGGATTACTTGATAAAAGAGAGGGAAGGGGAGAAGGAAAGGAGATATGGGATAAAGGGAAGAAAGGTAGAAGAGGAAAGGAAGATAGGAGAGGAGGAGAGAAAGAGGAAGCTCTTTCTCCTAGAACTAGGCATCATTTGTGTGAAGTAGTCATCAATTTGCATTCTCTGTGAGTTGTTTGATTCCACCAGCCCTTTATACACTTCCCCCCACCCCTTTTCCTGTTTGTTTCTGCACTCTGATTTTCTAAGTCCTCCAAGGACAATAAGTGGTCAAATATCATGGCTCTTTTTTTTGGTACTAACTCACTTTCAACAAAGCCTGGACTGAAACCCAAGTATCTTGGCTAACAGTCCTGGATCTTCCCCCATCACCACTGTGATTGCTAAATGGAGGAAGAATAATGTGGAGAGGCTGGGTATCTTCTGGAAATTTCTGTATTATAAAGATTCAGAAAGTCAGTTCGCATTCCCTGTGCACCCTTTAGATATTAAATCATAAACTTTAATTTCAGGCATTTTAAAGGGCCCAAAGGAATTTTAATTTGATGTGAATGATTTTCAAATATGAATAAAAATCAGATCATATAAAACTGCAATCTCTATTACTTTTAAATAATAGAGCAAGTTTAGAAATAATCAACAGCCAATGTAAGAGTCCTGTATAATTCAGTGAAACCCTTGTCTTCTGGACTAATGAAGGAGGCAGTGGATGGAAGTAATTCCAAATCATTTGTATGTGACTTTGCATAAGATGGACACTCTTACTTCTGTGCTAAGCTAAGTGTTTAAATTAATGACATTCTTTAGGGAAGCAATGGCTGTGGTCAAATAGTCCAGGCAGTTTCTGGGAGGTATTAGCCTGTGGCTTTTAGCCCTGAAATCCAAACCAAGAGGTGAGTTGGTCATGAAGCAACTCATAAGGCAATCCCTGGCTAAAACAGATGCTTTGATGTATAGACACATCAGAATGTATTACCCTAGACCTTCTCTGAGAGGAAACACGGGGTGACCACCCACTGGGGAGAGTTCAGGGTGATTGGGGGAGTGGAAGGGCTGACTCCTATGCAAATATCTTTGCCCCAGTAGTGTCAAACACCCGGACACCATCACTGCCATATCCCCTGGCATAATTCATCAGAGCAGAGCATCTCTCCCACTCCCAACAACACAGAGCACCGGCAAGAGGGAGTCAGAGGATCCAGAGAGTGAGTGAGCTCAACCTACATCAAGTTCCCTCATGTCGGAAGGGGCATGCACCACCTTCGGCTCACAGGCTGGAAGAGTGATACCCAAATGTGAGTGGGCATCTGCAAACACATACAAAACACAACTGCAAACACATACAAAACACAACCCAAAACTTTCTGATTCATCAGATCTCAAGTGAGGCTTGGGAATCTGCATCTAATGTAATGTAATATGCTCAAAATGTAGTAATGCTCAAAATCCTCCAAGCTAGGCTTCAACAGTACGTGAACCATGAACTTCCAGATGTTCAAGCTAGATTTAGAAAAAGCAGAGGAACCAAAGATCAAATTGCCAACATCCACTGGATCATCGAAAAAGCAAGAAAGTTCCAGAAAAGCATCTATTTTTGCTTTATTGACTCGCCAAAGCCTTTGACTATGTGGATCACAACAAACTGTGGAAAATTCTTAGAGAGATGGGAATACCAGACCACCTGACCTGCCTCCTGAAAAATCTGTGTGCAGGTCAAGAAGCAACAGTTAGAACTGGACATGGGACAACAGACTGGTTCCAGATAGGGAAAAGAGTACTTGAAGGCTGTATATTGTCACCCTGCTTATTTAACTTATACACAAAGTACATCATGAGAAACGCTGGGCTGGAGGAAGCACAAGCTGGAGTCAACACTGCCGGGAGAAATATCAGTAACCTCAGATATGCAGATGACACCACCCTTATGGCAGAAAGTGAAGAAGAATTAAAGAGCCTCTTGATGAAAGTGAAAGAGGAGAGTGAAAAAGTTGGCTTAAAACTCAGCATTCAGAAAACTAAGATCATGGCATCCAGTCCCATCACTTCATGGCAAATAGATGGGGAAACAATGGAAACAGTGTCAGACTTTATTTTGGAGGGGCACTCCAAAATCACTGCAGATAGTGACTGCAGTCATGAAATTAATAGACACTTACTCCTTGGAAGAAAAGCTATG
The DNA here is from genome assembly GCA_007570785.1 of Antilocapra americana. NCBI lineage: Eukaryota > Metazoa > Chordata > Mammalia > Artiodactyla > Antilocapridae > Antilocapra > Antilocapra americana. Next base: position 2,511,709 of record ML664662.1, read on the forward strand.
ACCAACGTACTAAAAGCTAGACAACGTACTAAAAAGCAGAAACATTACTTTGCCAACAAAAGTCCATCTAGTCAAAGCTATGGTTTTTTTTTCCAGTAGTCATGTGTGGATATGAGAGTTGGACTATAAAGAAAGCTGAGCACTGAAGAATTGATACTTTTGAACTGTGGTGTTGGAGAAGACTCTTGAGGGTCCTTTGGACTGCAAGGAGATCCAACCAGTCCGTCCTAAAGGAAATCAGTCCTGAATATTCATTAGAAGGACCGATGCTGAAGCTGAAACTTCTAATACTTTGGCCACCTGATGTGAAGAGCCAACTCATTTGAGAGGACCCTGATGCTGGGAAAGATTGAAGGCATGAGGAGAAGAAGGCAACAGAGGATGAGATGGTTGGATGGCATCACCTCCTAGATGGACATGAGTTTGAGTAAGTTCTGGGGGTTGGTGATGGACAGGGAAGCCTGGCGTGCTACAGTCCATGGGATCACAAAGAGACAGACATGACTGAATGAATGAACTGAACTGAACTGAATCTCCCATAAGCTCCTAGGTGATCCTTCTGTGGCTGCTCCTGGAACCACATTGAAATATGACCACACACAGTAACATCTTCTTCTGCACTTTTTCTTGGCTCAAAAAATTTAACAGCCCTCTGCTTCTTAATAGGATCTTGACAGGTGCCCCAAATTCCACCATTAGCAACCTGCTCTTTTGGACTAGAGGGTGTCTCCCATTAAAGAGGTCACTATTAAAATATAAAAACACCTGGAAAAGGTCCAACCTTGCCAACTACCACTTTAGTGCAGGGCTTCTCAATTTGAGCTACTGAAAACCACCTGAGAAGCATTGGAAAATGTTGATTATTGGGCCTTACCCCAGTGAATCTGTTTTAATGAGAGTAAAGACCATGAATTAATAGTTTGCACAGTTCCCCAAGGTTACTGTCATTGTCTGACATTTGAAACCTACTGCTTTAGCAGACATAACACATTGATACAGTGATAGAACCCAATGATTGAGAACTGGGCTCTGAAGTGTTCAGTGAGACTGAAAATCATCAGGGACAACACTGACTGCTTCCCATTTTTGTTGTTCAGTTGCTCAGTTGTGTCCAACTCTTTGCAACCCCATGAAGCACACCAGGCTTCCCTGTCCTTCCCCATCTCCCAGAGCTTGCTCATACTCATGTCTATTGAGTCAGTGGTGTCATCCAACCATTTCATCCTCTGTTGTCCCCTTCTCTTCCTGCCCTCAATCTTTCCCAGCATCAGGGTCTTTTCCAATAAGTCGGCTCTTTGCATCAGATGGCCAAAGTATTGGAGCTTCAGCAACAGTCCATCCAATGAATATTCAGTAGGGTTGACTGATTTGATCTCCTTGCTGTCCAAGGGACTCTCCCAGTTTTATTCAGGCTCAATCTTTGGTCCACATCTATGGTCAATTGAAGAAACTCTCACCTGGGTTAATTGAGTACTGAACATAACCAGTAATTGAGAGTTGACTTGGTTGCACTATCTTTAGAAATGTGGTTGCTACAACAGCGGAAGCACATCTGGACATATGTTTCAGAAATTCCAGAAGCCATCTGAGGAAATAAGGTCCTGCACTCTCCATCAATCTAGTAACCAACACCTCTAGGCTAAGCACTAGCTTAGCTACAGAAATAGTCACAACATGGACACTTTCTTCTGTGCACTTACAGCATCCTTAGTTGGGAACAGGGTGGGAAGAGGTTGGAAGAAAAAGCAATATTCAAAACATTAAGCAGTACAGGTTAGAGTATGAAAGATGCCTTGTTGCTGTCATTTACACGTCTAGTCACCCATTTTTCTCTGAATTATTTAACCTCTCTCTCTGCCACTGCAACTATCATAATTCTTGGTGATTTCAATACTCAACATAGATGATCCTTCCAACTCTCTAGCTTCTCAGATCCCTGACCCTTTCTCCTCCAAGGATATGTCCTCCTCTATCTCAGCCATTCATTCCTGTGGTCACCTCCTAGACCAGGTCCTCACCAATGACTTTGTCTGCAACATAATCTCACTTTTATGTGTTCCTCTCTCCAGCTATCACCTTCTACCTTTCCACATCACTCTCTCTAATTCCCCAACTCTAACAGTTCTCCTGTACAGCTGGGAGTTCTTATTTATCCACTGATCCTAGCAACTTCTCATTCCCTGTAGTACTCTTTTGGTCTCAGCTCCTTCCCTACCTGGCGTTGATGCCATCATAACATCCCATCCCATCCCCTTTCCCACCTCAGAGATCTCTCCTTCCTTCACAGCCCAGTGCTGTTGAAATCCACCGCTCCACATCCCTGACACCTGCACACAAGGAGCTGAGGCAACTCTGTGATGACTTGTCCCACTTTAAATTCATGACCACAAATTATAAGTAGGTCTGTAATGCTGGCAAGAGTCTGATGTTTCCATAGTCAGTCTATTTCCTCTGTCTCTAAAACAGTTCTTCCTCTCTATCTCATCTCTTATCAAATGTCCAATCTCTACTTTTCATCTTCAGTCTCAGCTAATGATCTGACTTTTTCACTGAGAAAAGAAGTCGTCAGAAGAGAACTTCCATACCCTCTCCCATCAAATGCCTCAGCCTCTCTGCATCTGTGACCGTATACCACATCTTCTCTCCTGCTACAGTAAATAAACTGTCCATGCTGCTGTCTAAAGCCAAAACCATCTGTATGTGAACTGGACTCCCCCCACCTCCAGCCTACTCTAGACTTCTCTCTTGCTCCCTCCCACATCATTACTTTTGCCCACCTTTCTAGAGCTTCCCATCAGCATGCAAACTTCCTGTGGTATCAGAAATCAGGAAAAACAAAAACCTCCTTAAATCTTCCATCCACCTTTAAGCACTGCCCCATTTCTACACACCCTCATACAGCAAAACTGAAGAGTTACTTCTGTTCTCTTTACTTCCTTCTCTTTTCTTTTTTGAGTTTGCTCAAACAAGGCTGGATCTCTTCCTGCCTTTCCTTATGTTCATTCTTAGTCTCTTCTGCTGGCTACTCCTCATCTTCCTGACCTCTAAATATTGGCATGATCTAGCATTCAGTGCTGGGACCTCCTCTCTTCTCTGTCCACACTTATTCCCTATGTGCTGTTATCTTGAATCTCAGGAACTTAAGTATCATGTTTGCTGAGAGCTTCACTCCCATATTTAAACCTCAAGCCTTGATGAGTCACTGAATCCTCTGCTTGTTTCTCCCATTGCCTCATCAACATCTGGGTTTCCCAGGTGACTCAGTGGTAAAGAATCCACCTGCCAATGCAGGGGACCCAGGTCTGATCCCTGGGTCAGGAAGATCCCCTGGAGGAGGAAATGGCAACCCACTGTAGTATTCTTGCCTGAGAAATCCCATGGACAGAGGAGCCTGGCAGGCTGCAGTCTACGGGGTCGCAGAGAGTCAGACATGACTGAACACACATGCTTCAACATCTCTCCTTGGATGTCAGCTAGGCTTCTCGAAGCCAGAATCCCTATTTTCCTCACCAAAACCTGTTCCTCCAGGGTCTTCCACAAGGCAGAAGAGAATACCCTAGTTCAAATGACTTAGGACAAAAATTTTTATATCAACCCCAAATCATCTCCTTTTTCTTAAACTCTGCATTCAATCCATCTTCAAATCCTGTCAGTTATACCTGCAAAATATATTCAGAATCTAACCACTTCTCAGCAGAAGTTAACACTACCACCAAGGAATCATCTGCCATCGTTTTTTACTTGCACAGTTGAAGAGGCTTGTGATTATTCCCCCATGTCTACCATTGACCTCTGCCAGAATTGTCCTTTTATTTTTTTAATTTATTGAAGCATAGTTGACTTACAATGTTGTTAATTTCTGTTGCACAGCAAAGTGATTCAGTTATACACACACACACACACATACACACATTCTTTTTCATATTCTTTTCCATTATAGTTTATCACAGGATATTGTCTATAGTTCTCTGTGCTATGTGGTAGGATCTTGTTGTTCATTCATTCTGTATACAGTAGTTTATATCTGCTAACCCCAAACTCCCAATCCTTCCCTCCCTTACTCCGCCCTGCCTTGGCAACCACAAGTCTGTTCTCTGTCTGTGAGTCTGTTTCTGTTTCACCAATAGGTTCATTTGTGCCATATTTTAGATTCCACATATAAGTAACATCATATGGTATTTGTCTTTCTCTGATTTACTTCACTTGGTATGATAATCTCTATGTCCATCCATGTTGCTGAAAATGACATTATTTCATTCTCTTTTATGACTAATATTCCATTGTGTATACATAGCACATCGTCTTTATCCATTCCTCTGTTGACGGACATTTAGGTTGCTTCCATGTCTTGGCTGTTGTAAATAGTGCTGCTATGAACATAGGGGTGCCCGTATCTTTTTAAATTGTAGTTTTGTTCAGATATATGCCAAGGAGTAGGATTAATGTATCATAGAGCACAGAGTTGTCCTTTTAAATAGAGAAGTTAGATTATTTTATTCCTTTGCTCAAAATTCTTCAATGGCCTCTTAGCTCATTCAAAATGAAATCCATAATCCTTTTTATGGCCTGTGAGATCCTACATGATCTTGCCCTACTACTTCTAGGCCCTCATCTTTTACTCACTGAGCTCTGGCTATAGTGAACTCCTATTTCTGGAATATTCCATGTTTAGACTTACTGTTTTCTCAGCCCAAAATTCTCATTCCCAAACTAGCTGCACAATTCATTTCTCTGTTGAACCCAAGGTATTAGAGAAGTTCCAGAACAGAAAGGGAAAAAACCTTGGAGTGTACACTTGAGGAAAGACACTGTGACACGTGAGGAATGTCCCCTGGGGTAGCAGATGACATCAGAGAGGGGCAGATGGGAAGTGCTGTGGGGCATCACATAGGTCTGTTCCATCTTTGATATTTAATCATTAAAGAACCTGCCTGCTGATGCATAAGACGTTAAGAGATGCAGGTTTGATCTCTGGGCCAGGAATATCCTCTGGAGAAGGAAATGGCAACCCACTCCAGTGTTCTTGCCTGGAGAATCCCTATGGACAGAGGAGCCTGGTGGGCTACAGTCCCTGGGGTCACAAAAGAATTGGACACAACTTATCTACTTAGTGCAGCACAGCACCTCTTCCTCTGGTGCTTTTTCTTAAAGTCAGGTTTATTAAGCTACAAGTTACACACATTAATATTCAGCCTCTCCAAGTGTCGAACATCAAGAGTTTGCTAAATGCATTTCATCATGTAGCTACCACCTCAATCAAGATGTAAAACATTTTGAATAGCCCCTGAAGTAACTCCATGCCCCTTTAACAATCAATCCCCTACATGCACTGACAGCCACAGGTCTGTTTTCTATCCCTATAATGGTTTTTCCAGGATGATACACTATAAATGAAATCATACGGTGTGTGGTATTTTGTGGCTGGCTTCTGGCGTTGACATGATACTTTTGGAGATTCATCCATGTGGTTGCATGCACCAATAGCTTATTCCTTTTTATAGGCATAGTACTCCATGAAGTGGACATACCATAGCTCAATGATCCATTCTCCAAGTGATGGACATTTGGGTTATTTTTGTCTATTATGAAAAAACTATGATGAACCTTTGCAAAGTTTTCTTGGCATGGATGTGTGCTTTCATTTCTTTTTGGATGAATGTGTGATGTCACCCCTGTTTTGTTCTCCAGGACACCCCCAGTATTCAGCTCATTGCTTGGTACATAGTAAGATCTCAATAAATATTTGTTGAATGACTGAACATAGAAATAGCATATTCAAAGTTATGAAGACCAGTCTTCATGTCTAGGAGGACTCAAGTAAAAGCTGCAAATTAAACTCCCTATACACTACCTAGAGGTTTATAAAAATCTTATCTGAATAACTGGAGACAGCATCACTTTCCATTATGGAATTCATGGAACAGCACTTGTCAAACTCATTAACTATCCTCCAGACCTCAGCAGGCTCATAGTTACTGCACAGAGGTGTAGGGGGGTTAATGCACTGCCCTTTACACCATATGTGCTTTGATCTACTTGTTTGATTTAAATTCTAATCCATCTGTCTACCACTCGATTTCCTGCAGGCCGTAGGCCCATGGACTCATGCTAACTTTCATGGCCACACTATTAACAGACACAAGAATGACACCATTTAAATGAAGTCATATCCTCCTCTCCCCTCCTGGCCAGTACAGCTTCTCACTGGCTAATAAAATCGCTGTGGGCAACCAGGCTATTCTAGGAGATTCTAAACTTTTCAGTGATGTACCCCATCCTTGGGTGCTCTGTTCATGACACATATTTTTTTGCAAATATTTTTACTTGGATTTCCTTTAGCCAAGCCAATAGTACTGATAAACTTATATCACATATAATAGCAAAGGTTTCACTCACCCTGCCCTTATCTGTAGTAGTTCTAGAAGGTCCCTGAGGTATCTCACATGTGCTCCTGAACAAGTTTACTCAGATATCCCTGTGCCTATCCATGACTCCTCACTGGGAACCATAGTTTTCTATTATCTCCCACTATCACCACCATTAAAGCCCAGGACCTTTACATGCTGGTAGAGCCCAGTGTCTGGACCAATAGATGGAGACTGCCTCTCAGACTTTTACAGTACCCTGTTAGAGGGGTCCCATAGTAATGTGGCTTGTGTGCCACTGGGTTCCCAAACTCAGTGTCACAACCGGTTTCATTTCTGGCCCTCGTGTCAATCAGTCACTCAGGAAGCACTTACTGAGCATCTATGATACACCAAGCACGCTGCAGCCTTCCAGTGACAGGCGTCTTCTATCCAGTCAGCCTCAGTTCTGATCATAGTCATGACTATAGCCAACAGTTTCACACAGGCATCAACCCAGTTTAACCCCGGGTGCAGGTTGGAATTTGCCAGTGAGAGGAACCTGGGTGGAACTGGAAAGGAAGAAGGTTAGAAAAGGCTATCCTTGGAGATTTCTGGAAGCCAGATAGGAGAGTTTCCTAGAGAACTTTCGAGAACCAACTATGTTGGTGCTTTGCTCTGGGCTGAGATATCAGTATCAGTGTCCCTGACCTTGCAGCTTCAGTCTCGTTGACCTTCACTCCTCTGGATTCTCCCCTATTCGGGCAAGCCCTGATTCGTATATTAAACCTCTTTATTTCTGTAATACCTAGGGGAGCTCTGTCTTTGGACACAAAGTCCATGCACCTAACACTTGTCTTGGGCTTTGCTTCTGAAAGGGAAGCTAAACTTGGGTCCTGTTCTCAAGAAGGAAGAGACAAACAGTAAGTTAGCTACCAAACAAAATCATGTCCACCTGTGATAAGGGCTAAGAATAAAACAAGAAAGATGATGTGAGAGAGTTATGGGGCACGAGAAGAGCTGTCACTTATGGGGCTCAGAAAAAGACAATATAAGGAGGTGATACTTAAATTGAGATCTGGAGGATGAGAAGGTATCCTCTAGGCAAGAGTATTCAGGACAGAAGGAACAGCAAATATAGAAGCAGTAGGGTGAGAATGGCCCTGGCTAGGAAAAGAAAGAAGGCCCTGTGGCTGAAACAAACAAAGCAACGGGGAAAGAGGCACAAGATGAAGTGGGAGAAGCAGACAGAAGCTGCTTAGGTGGAGTCTTGTAAGCTCTCACAAGGGGAGCTTTATTTGCTACTTCAAGTGGAAAGCCACAGAAGGTTTTTAAGCAAAGGAGTACCATGATCTGATTTATGACTTGAAAATCTGGCTGCTGTATGACAAATGGAATATTGAGGGGGTGGGAGCGGAATGACAGCTCATCTCTCAACAGGACCCAGACGTGAGTTCAGAGGTACACAAGAGTCAGCAGAGAGTGCCACTGAGCACGAGACTTGTAGTCAGAATCACACCTCCTCCTTCTCAAGTTCAGAATTCTCTTACTGGGTCAGTCTCCCTAGGCCTGGCTGCTTCCTCCCTGGCTCATCTTTCTCTTCAGGGTTGTGCCCTCTTAAGAGACTGCTTAGTTCCTCAAACACAAAGACTTCTGACAGGCTGGCCCCTGCAGCGCTGCAGACACTCCCAGGCCAGAGTTTCAGGAGGATTCAAGTCAGAAACACCCCTGTAAGTTAAAATTGGTCTGTCCTAGTTAAAAGAAACAAATGAGAAAAGCAGACACCTACGTTCAACAGAACTATAGCTTCTCAGACACTCCAACCATTTTGGCAAAAGGAGATGTGTGAAAATGGTCTTGAGATTGTTAATGGTAAAGAATCGCAGAAAATATGATGGAGTGGAAACATCTCAAGTGATAGTCTCAAAATGGAGTTTTCTATTCTGGGTCGAGAAACAGAATGAGGAGGGGCTGGCTTTCAGGAGACAGCCCCTATTTCCATAATTACGGGCAATTGCGCAAGTTACTTAGAAAACACAGGAGTCATAAGGCTGGACTGTTTTTAGACCAAGCCATAATTTAGATGTGGGAAGTGGTTTCACATCTTTGTACCACCACCACAACATACGCTGTTTCAATCTATCAGGAGCTCAAATTTGATCAGCTTTTTTTTTCTTTTTCTTAAGAAATGTGCAGCAAATTGCTTTTCCTAATTAAGGTAGATGAAGACATAAGCACGCATACTACTTACCACTCTGGGATAAAATTGACTTTCAAATGATATTTAATGGACCAGCCTGATGGTAATGTTCTGCAGTTCCAGGCAGGAGGCCTGAATTTGATTCTCTTATCACAGGAAGAGAGGAATGTGTGTGTTTCTATGTGTGTGTGTGCATGTATTTGTGTATATGTGTGTGTAGGTGGGGAAGGCATGTTTATAGTGATAGTAAGTTGGCGCAAAGGGTGAGTATATGTTCTCAAGAAATCTTTTCCCCTTATGAAAAATATTTCACCTGGGTCATTCCAAAGGAAGGTAAAGAGGAAAAAAGTCAAGTGAAGTGGTTGGGGTATATGGATAGGAGGAAGAGTAGAGAGAAAGCATTGCTGTAATTATTTAAAGTCTTTTGTGTAAGGATTTTCTTAGTTTATACTAAAACTTAAAAAAAATACTGAGGCTGACCTTTCTTATGAGGGGTAGCTTGATATAATCATAATAACACCAGTAACAACAACAACAGTATTAATAGCTATATTGCTTATGTTCCACAAACTGGACTAACAGCTTTACACATATTGTGGGGTTTAATCCTCATGCAAGCCACATGAATCAGGTGTAGCTGTTTTCCTCATTTAACATAGGGAGAGTTGTTTCTTGCAGAGGTGAGGGAACTTGACCAATATAAATCACAGAGCCAGAGTCCAAACTCAGATCAGACACGAAAGTGCAAGTTCTTGCCCACTACACTCTGTCACCTCCCTCAGGCCCTTGACTCCATAGCAGTGTGCCACTTGCATTGTAACCACCTTGCTATTTGGCAATAGGGGACAGCAAACAAATGGCAGAGGAGTGATTGAAGTACTGGGCCAAGCAGTGATGTGGAAGGTCCGGGCAGGAAAGAGACTTACTCAGTTAGAATCCTAGTTTCTACCCCTCAGCTCAGCTCCAAAGCAGAAGTCTGCTTCTAGACTTCAGAGGTCATTTCAAGTGGGAGGGCTCTGGGTCTAAATGGGTCAAACTCATACCTCCTGTAGTTCTACTTATTCTACAGGTAGCTAGGCTGTCAAGAATCTGCCTGCCAATGCAAGAGATGCAGGAGATACGGGAAGATCCCCTGGAGGGCGAAATGGCAACCCATCGCAGTATTCTTGCCTGGAAAATCCCATGGACAGAGGGGCCTGGTGGGCTACAGTCCATGGGATGGCAAGGAGTCAGACATGACTGAACAACTGAGCACACACACACACGCATAGAAAACAAGTATAATTGGGCATTATCTGGGGCCCTCTGTTCCTTGGGGATCTACATAAACCATGCCCCCAGCAGCTCTGTGCACCAGGAGTCCAAGGTCCTCCTCAGGATTTTTGTGACTCCCCAGAGGCCCAAGGTTGTTGGGGGCTCTGACTTTTTACCAGGTGGTCATTAGCCTTCAATTCTCAAATGTATAAAACAGGTCCTTATCCAAAGACCACAAAAAGTCCACTCTCATAACACATTCCAGAATATATCAGACTTTAATGAAGATTTCAAAGGGAGACAGATAAGTAGTTGATATTATATGTTGCAAAAAAAAAAAAAAAACTGAGAGTAGGCATCACTGACTTGAGACTGCCCCATAGCCATCTCTCATGGTGCCAATCATCTGCACCATGATTTGATTGCACTCACCTAGCGCATTCCTCGTAGACTGAACCCTCTCAGCATCAAATGCTTCCCCATCCCTCTCTTAACAGAAGAATCTGCTTCCAAACTTAGATAACCAGACAAACCTGGTTGTATTTCCTGCAAGGTTCTTATTCTGGAGCTAAGAGTTCAAAGGGTCCATAAATTTGGATAGAAAAATGTTACTTATTTATTCTCATGAACCTCTACTATTTAATATTTGCTTCTACTGTGTATCTAGGAAACAAACCCTAGTAGTAATAGCAATACCTGAGTCTGTTGCCACCATGAGAAATTAGATATTTTCATATCAGATTATAGTTGTTGCAGCTAAATCATCTCTGTTCATCACCACTTTGAAATTGTGCTAATTATTAGTCCTGCCTGCTAGCTCTTACTAGCATTACTTAAGAAACATATATTACTGTTTCACTGTTTTTTTATTTGCTAGTTCAGTCACTCACTCGTGTCTGACTCTTTGTGACCCCATGAATCGCAGCACGCCAGTCCTCCCTGTCCATCACCAACTCCCAGAGTTTACCCAAACTCATGTCCATCGAGTTGGTGATGCCATCCAGCCATCTCATTCTCTGTCGTCCCCTTCTCCTCCTGCCTCCAATCCTTCCCAGCATTAGAGTCACAAACCTCCATCCATAGTTCATCAGGCACTCTGTCTATCAGATTTAGTCTGTCAATCTATTTCTCACTCCCACTGTATAATCATAAGGGATTTGATTTAGGTCATACCTGAATGGTCTAATGGTTTTCCCTACTTTCTTAAATTTAAATCTGAATTTGGCTATAAGGAGTTCATGATCTGAGCCACAGTCAGCTCCTGGTCTTGTTTTTGCTGACTGTATAGAGTTTCTCTATCTTTGGCTGCAAAGAATATAATCAATCTGATTTTGGTGTTGAGCATCTGATGATGTCCATGTGTAGAGTCTTCTCGTGTGTTGTTGGAAGTGCATTCTCTTGGCAGAACTCTATTAGCCTTTGCCCTGCTTCATTCTGTACTCCAAGGACAAATTTGCCTGTTACTCGAGGTGTTTCTTGACTTCCTACTTTCGCATTCTGGTCCCCTATAAAAAAAAAAGATGTCCTTTATTTGCTAAGTCATATCCAATTCTTTTGTGACCCCACGGACTATAGCCCACCAGACTCCTCTGTCCATGGAATTCTCCAGACAAGAATACTGGAATGGGTTACCATTTCCTCCTCCAGGGGATCTTCCTGGACCAGGGATCAAACCTGCATCTCCTGCATTGGCAGGCACATTCTTTACCACTGAGCTCTCTGGGAAGCCCTACTGTTTCACTATTTAATCCTTAAAAATTTGACAACAAAATTTCAAAGTAATTGTCTTCCTTTGAAACTCTATGTATTTTATTTTGTGCATTTAAAAACATGGTTCTGAGAAGGGAGTCCATGGATTTTACTGGACTGCCATTAGGATCCATGGCACAAAAAAGATTGAGAAGCCCTGGTTTAAAATAGACAATGACGAATGGATAAGAAAGCTGTGGTACATATACACAATGGAATATTACTCAGCATTAAAAAAAAAATTCATTTGAAGCAATTCTACTCAGATGGACGAAACTGGAGCCCATTATCCAGAGTGAAATAAGCCAGAAGCAAAAACAACAATATAGTATATTAACGCATATATATGGAATTTAGAAAGACAGTAACGAGAACCCAACATACGAGACAGCAAAAGGAACGCAGATGTATAGAATAGACTCGTGGACTTTGTGGATGAGTGTAAGGGTGGGATGATATGGGAGAAGGGCATTGAAGCATGTTAATTTTCATATGTCTAGTCAATCGCCAGCCCAGGACTGATGCTCGGGGCTGGTGCAGCGAGATTTCCCGGGGGGGGGGGGGGGGAAGAGGGAGGGGGGTTCCAGAGGGGAAGCATATGTAAACCCATGGTGATATCATGACAATGTATGGCAAAAACAATTTAAAAAAATAATAAATAAAATAGACAATTTTATGTGATTTTTACCATTGTTATAAAAAGAAGAAGAGGCCCTGGTTCTGGTTTAGGAAGACCCCCCTCCTGAGAAGGCCATGTGGTCATTAATAAACATATTTTTTATATAACTAAAGTTTGAAAGTTTACACATAATTTTTTTCTTTTAATATTTTTTATTGAAGTATTGTCTATTATGTTGTGTTAGTTCAGGTGCAGCAACAGGGATTCAGTTATATATTCTTTTTCAGATTCTTTTCCCTTATAGGTTGTTACAAAATATTGAATATATTTCCTTGTGCTGTATGGTAGGTCCTCATTGGTTATCTGTACTATATGTAGAAATATTATTCACAACCTCTTAAATTATCCCTCCAGTCACCCTCCCCCCCCATTTGCCTTTGGTAACCATAAGTTTGTTTTCTGTATCTATGAGTCTTTATGTTTTAGAAAGAAGTTTGTTTGTCTTTTATTAGACTCCACATATAAGCAATATCATATATTTGTCTTTCTCATCTGACTTACTTCATTTAGTGTGATAAGCTCTAGGTCCATCCATGTCGCTGCAAATGACATTATCTAGTTCTTTTCATGGCTGAGTAACAGGCCATTGTGTGTAACATATATACATACTTACAGTTTTGATTTGCATTTCTCTAACAGTTAGTGATATTGAGCATCTTTTCATGTACCTTTTGGTCATTTGTATGTTTTCTTTGGAGAAATTTCTATTTAGATCTTCTGCCCATTTTTCAGTTGGATTTTTCTTTTTCTTTTGTATTGGAATATAGCCAATTAACAATGTTGTGATGGTTTCAGTTGAACAGCAAAGGGACTCAACCATACATATACATGTAGGGTTGTTTGGGTTTTTTTTTTATTCTGAGCTATATGAGCTATTCGTATGTTTTAGAGATTAATCCCTTGTTGGTAGCATTGTTTGCAAATATTTTCTCCCATTTTGTAGGTTGTATTTATTTAGTTTATGGCTTTCTTTGCTGTGCAAAAGCTTTTAAGTTTAATTAGGTCCAATTTGTTTATTTTTGTTTCTACCTCCATTACTCCAAGAAAAGGATCCAAAAAGATATTGCTACAATTTATGTCGAAGAGTGTCCTGCCCGTGTTTTCCTCTAGGAATTTTATAATATCCAGTCTTACATTTAAATCTTTAATCCATTTTGAGTCAATTTTTATGTTTGCTATTAGAAAATGTTCCATTTTCATTCTTTACATGTAGCTGTCCAGTTTTTCAGGCACCACTTACTGAAGAGACTGTATTTTCTCTATTGTATCATCTTGCCTCCTTTGTAGTGGATTAATTGATAATTGGTACATGAGTTTATGGCTGAGCTTTCTATCCTGTTCCATCAATCTATATTTCTGCTTTTGTCCCAGCACCATATTGTTTTGATGACTCTAGCTTTGTAGTATAGTCTGAAGTCAGGGAGCCTGATTCCTCCAACTCTGTTTTTCTTTCTCAATATTGCTTTGGCTATTTTGACTCTTTCGTGTTTCTATACAAATTTTAAAGTTTTGTTCTAGTTCTGTGGAAAATGCCATTGTTAATTTGCTAGGGATTGCACTATGTAGATTGCCTTGGATAGTGTAGTGATTTTCACAGTATTGATTCTTCCAGTCCCAGAACTTGGTATGTCTTTCCATATTTTTGTGTCATCTTTAATTTCTTTCTTTAGTTTCTTATAGTTTTCAGAGTACAGGTCTTTTGCCTCCTTAAGTAGGTTTATTCCCTAGGTGTTTTATTCTTTTTGATGTAATGGTAAATGGGATTGCTTCCTTAATTTCTCTTTCTGATTTTTTGTTGTTTAGTCTATAGGAATACAACAGATTCCTGTGTATTAATTTTGTATCCTGCAACTTTACCAAATTCATTGATGAGTTCTGTAATTTTCTGTCAACATCATTTGATTTTCTATGTATAGTATCATGTCATCTGCAAACAGTGATAGTTTTACTTCTTTTTCAATTTGAATTCCTTTTATTTCTTTTTCTTCTTTGATTATTGTGGCTAGGACTTCCAAAACTATGTTGAATAAAAGTGCAAGAGTGCACATCCTTGTCTTATTCCTGATCTTAGAAGAAATTCTTTCAGCTTTTCACTGTTGAGTATATTAGCTGTGGGTTTTCATATATGGCCTTTAGTATGTTGATGTATGCTCCCTCTATGCCCACTTTCTGGAGAGGTTTTGTAAATCATAAATCGATGTTGAATTTTATCAAAATTTTTTCTACATCTGTTGAGATGATTGTGTGTCTTTTATTCTTCAGGTTTTTTTAATGTGATGTATCACACTGGTTGATTTGTAAATATTGAAAAACCCTTGAATTCTTGGGATAAATCCTACTTGATCATGGTGTATGATCTTTTTAATATATTATTGGATTTAGTTGCTATTATTTTGTTGAGGACTTTTGCCTCTGTATTCATCAGTGACACTGGCCTGTACTTCTCTTTTTTTGTGTGGTATATTCATCAAGTTTTCATATCAGGGTGATAGTGGCCTCATAGAATGAGTTTGGAAATATTCCTTCCTCTGCAAATTTTTGGAATAGTTTCAGAAGGAATAGGTGTTGACTATTCCCTAAATGTTTGATAGAATTTGCCTGTGAAACCATCTGGTCGTGGACTTTTGTTTTGTGAGAGTTTTTAAACACCAGACACAATTTCAGTACGTGTAATCAGTCTGTTCATATTTTCCATTTCTTTCTGGTTCAGTCTTGGGAGATTGCATTTTTCTAAGAATGTGTCAGTTTCTTATAGGTTTTCCATTTAATTGGCATACAGTTGCCTATAGTAGTTTCTTATGGTCCTTTGTATTTCTGTTGTGTCAGTTGTAACTTCTCCTTTTTCATTTCTAGTTTTACTGATTTGTGCCCTCTCCCCCCACCCCCTTTTTTTGATTATCTGGCTAAAGCTTTATCAATTTTGTTCATCTTTTCAAAGAACCAGCTTTTAGTTTCAGTGATATTTTCTATTGTCTTTTTAGTCTCTATTTCACTGATCTTTATGATTTATTTCCTTCTACTAACTTTGGGTTTTGTTTATTCTTCTTTCCCTAGTTACTTTAGGTATATAGTTAGATTGCTTGAGATTTTTCTTGTTTCCTGAGGTAAGCTTGTATCACTATAAACTTTGCTCTTAGAACTGCTTTTGCTGTGTCCCTTAATTTTTGGATTGCCATGTTTTCATTTTTGTCTCTAAGTATTTTTTAATTTATTCTTTGATTTCTTTAGTGATCCACTGGATGTTTAGTAGCATATTGTTTAGCCTCCATGTGTTTGTGTTTTTTAGTTTTTTCCCTATAATTGATTTCTAATCTCACAACATTGTCAAAAAGATGCTTGATATGATTTTAATTTTCTTAAATTTACCAACATGTGGCTTTGTGGCCTAGCACATTCCCTATCCTGGGGAATGTTCCATGTGCACTTGAAAAGAATATATATTCTGTTGTTTTTAGATGGAAAGCTTTCTATAAATATCAATTAAGTCCACCTGGCCTAATATGTCATCTAAGGTTTGTGTTGCCTTCTTGATTTTCTGTCTGGATGATCTGTACATTGACGTTAGTGGGAGTGTTAAAGTCCCCTACTATTACTGTGTTACTGTCAATTTTTCCTTTTATGGCTGTTAATATTTGCCTTATATATTCAAGTGCTCTTCCATTGGGTACATATATATTTACAATTGTTTTATCTTCTTCTTGGATTGATCCCTTGATCATTATGTAGTGTTTTTCTTTGTCTCTTATAACAGTCCTTATGTTAAAGTCTATTCTGTTTGAATGCCAGCTGCTACTCCAGCTTTCTTTAGATTTTCATTTGCATGGAATACCTTTTTCCATCCCTTCATTTACAGGCTGTACGTGTCTCTAATTTGAAGTTGGTCTCTTGTAGACAACATATATAGGTCTTGTTTTTGTATCCATTCAGCCAGTCTATGTCTTTTGGTCAGAGCATTTACATTTAAAGTAATTATCAGGAATTTCCTGGTGGTTCAGTGGTTTGGACCTTGACACTTTCTCTGCCATGGGCCCAAGTGCAATCCCTTGTTAGGGAACTGATCCAACAAGCCATGTAGTGTAGCCAAAAATAAATTAAAGGAATTATTGATATATATGTTCCTATTGCCATTTTGTTAATTGTTTTGGATTTGTAGGTCTTTTTTATTCTTTTCCTCTTTTGTTCTCATCTCTTGCAATTTGATGACTATCTTTAGTGTTAGGTTTGGATTTCTTTTTCTTTTTTGTGTGTATATGTATTACAGATTTTTTGTTTTCAGTTACCATGAGGTTTTGATATAGCAGTATATACAAACACACACACACACACACACACACACACACACACATAGACAGTCATACTATATATGATTGTTTTAAGTTACTGTTCTCTTAATTTCAAATATCTTGCATTCATACTCTCCTCCTCTCATGATGGCTGGTTTTAATGTCATATTTTTGTGTGGATGATTTCCTAACTTTACTCTGTGTTTGCCTTTAATGGTGAGCTTTCCCATTTTGTAATTTTCTTTTTCTAGTTGTGGCCTTTTCTTTTCCACTTTTCTTTTCCTTTAACATTTGTTGTAAAGCTAGTTTGGTGGCTCTGAATTCTTTTAGCTTTTGCTGGTCTGTAAAGATTTTAATTTTTCCATCAAATCTGAATAAGAGCCTTACTGGGTAAGAGTATTCTTGAGGGAAAACTCTTCCAAAGAACCTAGAACAGTCTGAGTTCACTTGCACAGAGAGGCTTTATGTATTACAGTCTGCTAATAGCGCCAGGAAAGTTGGTTGATGGAAGAGGATTTGGCAAGAACCTGTGTTTGGAGGTGCTGAATATTTACATCCCCCCAAGTTCATATGTTGAAGCCCTAGTTGTCCAATGAGATATTTGAAGGTGAGACCTTTGGAAGATAATTAGTTTTCAATGAAGTCGTGAGAGTGGGGCCTCCATGATGAGATTAATGCCCCTATAAGAAGAGAAAGAAACCAGAGCCCTTTCTCTACCATATGATTATATAGCAATAAGACAACCATCTGCAAGCCAAGAAATGGGCCCTCACCGGGTTGATCATAGCACCTTGATCTTAGGTTTCCCAGCCTTCAGAACTATGAGAAAGAAATGTGTTGTTTAAGCTTCCAAGCTTGTGGTATTTTGTTATAGCAACCCGGACTGACTAAGGGGGTCACTTTTTTATTGACCATTTCCAGATGTCTTCAATACTGTAAACACACTATGCAGATCACAACCAAACCCTGTACTCACCTACATTTCATTAATAGCACATCCTCTGCCCTTCCAACACCACTTTCATTTGAAATCTGGCCCACTACTATATTTTAATCTACCTTTGTTTTGGCAACCACTGTGCTCATGCTCAAAACCTGTAGATCCTTCTGATGAAGGATATAGACTTAATTAGGCAAAAATCTATAATAAATTAAAATTTTACATATAATGATTATTTCTGAACAAGCCATTGGAAAGTAATTGCTTACCATCTGTCTTCTATTGACCAACATTAAATGGTAAATAGCAATAACCCAGGCTGAAGACTCAATACTGTGGTTATACATCCCCAGATGAGAGCCCACTCTGGCCCTGAGCTCAGCCGGCATTATTAAAGCCATCCTCCAAGTATTGAAGGGAGTGAATGAGAAGAGGGGAAAGGGCATTTGTAATAACAACGTGCTTAGGTTGGACACTAATGCTGTCACCACATTTTCCTAGATTCTGTTATGATTACATTCATGGAACTCACCCAGATTTTCATGTTTGAATTATTTTTATACCAGTTAAGTTGCATTGCATTACTATTGCATACACTTTTTTTGGTGTGCCTTTTTACATTTCTTTTTAAAATTTTGGTTTTTTTGCTTCAAGAAAAAACATATGAAATGTTGGAGACAATGGAACTATTAAGGCAGAATGTAGCAACCCTTGTTAATGACTGTCTTTGTGGGCCTGGGAACGGAGAAAGCAATGGGGCCCCAGTAGAGAATAATACAAATTTTCCATTGAGAAAAGGATACTTATGTGAACAGAAACAATCATCTGTAAAGGCCCTCTCCCAGGGGCAGCACCAGAGGAGATCTCAAGAGATTTCAATGCATAACCATAGCAAGGAAACGTGATTTGTGAATTCACATGTTATAAAAGCTACTTCCGTTGATTTTCTGTAAATGTCATGTAAAATAAATTACTCTATATCTTGAAGATTGTTTTGCAAGTAAAAAATGTTTAGGGTGGCATTTTCCTTTAGAGGAATGAATTTATACTGAACTAAAAGCCTTGAACAGCTTTTTTTCTTAACTTGGTTTTTTTTTTTTTTCATGCAGCAAATGCAGTTTTGCAGACCACTATAATACATACTGTATACGTTTAGTTGTCCATGTTGGAACATGATGGAAGTGACGGAGTTTATGGGCCCATGAGCACAGGAGTCATTTACATGTTATAATGCAGACACCACTTCTTCCTCCAGCTTAGTGTATATGAACATTTTTTTTGGTTTCTAGCTGTAGCCGCTGTCCCAAAAGCTTATTTCTTATTGCTGCAATAATCTGTGGTAATTTTCTATAAATCCAAAGTGTGGCGTGCATCTATTTGGCTTCACATGGTAAGTATTCATGTAGCAACAAGTAATGAATTTTGTTTCACAATCTTTTATGGCTCCACTTCCCATGCTCAGCAGTGGGTAAAGCCAATGATAGTAGTCTCCACTCTAGTCTCTCAGAGGTAAAAAAAAAAAAAGACTCTGAGAAGTGGCTTAGCTTCAGGCGCTTTATTTGGGAGGTCATCTCAGGAAACACAGTTGAGAGGGTGGAGAAAGTGAGATAAAAAGATAAGAAAAGGGTATTTTAATGAAAGAGCTTCTGCTATGGACAGTTGGAGCCTGATCCTGCTGATGAAAACTCTGAAGAATCTTGTAGAACTTGCCTCAGAATTGTACCACAATTTTTAGGTGGTGCTGGAGAAGACTCTTGCAAGTCTGTTGGATAGCAAGGAGATCAAACCAGTCAATCCTAAAAGAAATCAACCCTAAATATTCATTGGAAGGACTGATGCTGAAGCTGAAGGTTCAATACTTTGGCCACCTGATGCAAAGAGCCAACTCATTAGAAAAGACACTGATGCTGGGAAAGATAGAAGGCAGAAGGAGAAGGGGATGACAGAGGACAGGATGATTGGATGGCATCACCAATTCTATGGACATGGGTTTGAGGAAGCTCCGGGAGATAGTGAAGGACAGGGAGGTCTGTTCTGCTGCAGTCCATGGGGAAGCTGGAGTACTTATGCCAAATCCCACTTCTTACTGGCCGAGGATTACTCCTGGGCTCTTATATCCCCCAGCATTTTTGAGCTGAATTGCCAATAAATGTATAAACTCCTGAGGTACCCCAGGAGTCCCTTGAGCAGATAAACCAAGGAAGCCCAGCATTTGTCCATGAAGACAATTCAGTATTGCTGCCTTCATCAGGCAACAGAGAAAGCAAATACTCAAGTCACTCAAACGACTGGTCAAGATAGTCCAAATCACTTTCCCAAAGCCTAAATGAAGTCATTTCTTAGGAAGCTGCAGTAGTCAGAGAATTTCCTAAACACAACCTTATGGTTCCTGATGGTTTCCTAAGCTTTCTCTGAAACTTTTCAAGTTCCATTCTCTCTCTGCTTTGATTTCCCTTAGAAGGAAAATATGAGAATCTTTTCTAAAGGCCTGCTCCTCAGTTCAGTTCAGTTCAGTCGCTCAGTCCTGTCCGACTCTTTGCGACCCCATGGACTGCAGCATGTCAGGCCTCTCTGTCCACCACCAACTCCTGGAGTTTACTTAAAC
This sequence comes from Antilocapra americana, assembly GCA_007570785.1. NCBI lineage: Eukaryota > Metazoa > Chordata > Mammalia > Artiodactyla > Antilocapridae > Antilocapra > Antilocapra americana. The sequence goes on from ML664662.1 coordinate 2,531,763, forward strand.
TCATGTCCATTGAGCCGGTGATGTGATCCAACCATCTAATCCTCTGTCATCCCCTTCTCCTCCTACCCTCAATCTTTCCCAGCATCAGGGTCTTTTCCAGTGAGTCAGTTCTTCGCATCAGGTGGCCAAAGTATTGGAGTTTCAGCTTCAACAACAGTCCTTCCAATGAATATTCAGGACTGATTTCCTTTAGGATGGATTGGTTGGATCTCCTTGCAGTCCCAGGGACTCTCAAGAGTCTTCTCCAACACCACAGTTTAAAAGCATCAATTCTTCAGTGCTCAGCTTTCTTCATAGTCCAACTCTCACATCCATACATGACTACTGGAAAAAAACATAGCTTTGACTAGATGGACCTTTGTTGGCAAAGTAATGCCTCTGCTTTTTAACATGCTGTCTAGGTTGGTCATAACTTTCCTTCCAAGGATCAACCGTCTTTTAATTTCATGGCTGCATTCACCATCTGCAGTGATTTTGGAGCCCCCCAAAATAAAATCTGACACTGTTTCCACTGTTTCCCCATCTTTTTGCCATAAAATGATGGGGCCAGATGCCATGATCTTAATTTTCTGAATGCTGAGTTTTAAGCCAAATTTTTCATTCTCTTCTTTCACTTTCATCAAGAGGCTCTTTAGTTCTTCTTCACTTTCTGCCATAAGGGTGGTGTCGTCTGCATACCTGAGGTTATTGATATTTCTCCCAGCAATCTTGATTCCAGCTTGTGCTTCATCCAGCCCAGTGTTTCCCATGATGTACTCGGCATATAAGTTAAATAAGCAGGGTGACAATATACAGCCTTGACGTATATATACTCCTTTCCCTATTTAGAACCAGTCTGTTGTTCCATGTCCAGTTCCAACTGTTTCTTCCTGACCTGCATACAGGTTTCTCAAGAGACAGGTTAGGTGGTCTGGTATTCCCATCTCTTTAAGAATTGTCCACTGTTTGTTGTGGTCGACACAGTCAAAGGCTTTGGTATAGTAAATAAAGCAGAAGTAGATGTTTTTTCTGGAACTCTTTTGCTTTTTTGATGATCCAACGGATGTTGGCAATTTGACCTCTGATTCCTCTGCCTTTTCTAAAACCAGCTTGAACATCTGGAAGCTCATGGTTCATGTACTGTTCAAGCCCAGCTTGGAGGATTCTGAGCATTACTTTGCTAGTGTGTGAGATGAGTACAATTGTGTGGTAGTTGGAGCATTCTTTGGCATTGCCTTTCTTTAGGACTGAAATGAAAACTGGCCTTTTCCAGTCCTGTGACCACGGCTGAGTTTTCCAAATTTACTGGCATTTTGAGTGCAACACTTTCACAGCATCATCTTTTAGGATTTGAAACAGCTCAACTGGAATTCCATCACCTCCACTAGCTTGTTCGTAGTGATGCTTCCTAAGGCCCACTTGACTTCACATTCCAGGATGTCT
>ML664662.1:2539741-2554770 GCA_007570785.1 Antilocapra americana
AATGTTGAGCTTTAAGCCAACTTTTTCACTCTCCTCTTTCACTTTCATCAAGAGGCTCTTTAGTTCTTCACTTTCTGCCAAATGGGTGGTGTCATCTGCATATCTGAGGATATTGATATTTCTCCTGGCAATCTTGATTCCAGCTTATGCTCCTCCAGCCCAGCATTTCTCATGGTGTACTCTGCATATAAGTTAAATAAGCAGGGTTATGATATATAGCCTTCATGTATTCCTTTTCCTATTTAGAACCAGTTTGTTGTTACATGTCGAGTTCTAACTGTTGCTTCCTGACCTGCATACAGGTTTCTTAAGAGGCAGGTCAGGTGGTTTGGTATTCCCATCTCTTTCAGAATTTTCCACAGTTTATGGTGATACACACAGTCAAAGGCTTTGGCATAGTCAATAAAGCAGAAATAGATGTTTTTCTGGAACTCTCATGCTTTTTTGATGATCCAGTGGATATTGGCAATTTGATCTCTGGTTCCTCTGCCTTTTCTAAAACCAGCTTGAACATCTGGAAGTTCACAGTTCACGTATTGCTGAAGCCTGGCTTGGAGAATTTTGAGCATTACTTTACTAGCATGTGAGATGAGTGAAATTGTGCAGTAGTTTGAACATTCTTTGGCATTGTGTTTCTTTGGGATTGGAATGAAAACTGACCTTTTCCAGTTTCCTAACCTGCAATGTTAGGTCCATGAATCAAGGCAAATTAGAAGTGGTCAAACAGGAGATGGCAAGAGTGAACATCGACATTCTAGGAATCAGCAAACTAAGATGGACTGGAATGGGTGAATTTAACTCAGATGACCATTATATCTACTACTGTGGGCAGGAAACCCTTAGAGGAAATGGAGTAGCCATCATAGTCAACAAAAGAGTCTGAAATGCAGTACTTGGATGCAGTCTCAAAAACGACAGAATGATCTCTGTTCGTTTCCAAGGCAAACCATTCAATATCATGGTAATCCAAGTCTATACCCCAACCATTAACACTGAAGAGGCTGAAGCTGAACAGTTCTATGAAGGCCTACAAGACTTTCTAGAACTAACACCCAAAAAAGATGTCCTTTTCATTATAAGAGACTGGAATGCAAAAGTAGGAATTCAAGAAACACCTGGAGTAACAGGCAAATTTGTCCTTAGAGTACAGAATGAATCAGGGCAAAGGCTAATAAAGTTCTGCCAAGAGAACACACTGGTCATAGCAAATACCCTCTTCCAATAACACAAGAGAAGACTACACATGGACTCACCACATGGTCAACACTGAAATCAGATGCTGCTTAATAAATATAAAACAACAGTTTTCTCTCTCTGCAATCCAGATTTCACTAGAAACCCTACTTCTAATACAGTCCCTCTCTGGGTATTTCTTTGGCACCATTACTAAAATTACATGCCCTGCCTACACTGCCTGTTTTCATCTTTGGATACAGTCTCTCAGCAGACCACATGTCCCTGTTTCTGATTCAAAGCCACAGTCATGATACCATTGTATGAAGTCTCAGCCTGGCACTCTCAGCTACCGTCTTAGTGGCCCATCCCTGTTCTTGAACTTGCAGTCACACCAGACTCAATGACTGTCCAATACTCCATGCTTTACCTGACCCCCATGCTTGGGCCATGGACACTTCTTTCCCCCACTCATCCCTGTTAATCAGAGTGTCCTTCCTTGCCTTCATCAGAAAGGAAGAAAATCTTTTCTTCTCCAACCAAGAAAGCAACTCACATCCCACCCACTGCAGTCTTCTTTTCTTGATCCAAAACTGACACCATGTATATAGTTCATGTCGGATATTCTCAAATTATCTCTGCCTCCAACCATATCTTGCCCCACTCTGTGCCCTAAAAGCCTCCATAGATGAGCTGTTCTGGACATCAAAGGCCATTGTACATTCCAAGATCGAGGAAAATGATAACTCATGCTGGGTGAGGAATCAGCCAACAAAAGGTACAATAGATGTCCCGAAGATCAAAGATACAAAGTGAGGGGCTCCTTCATCCCACCTTCCTTCACTCCACATAGACGCTGATTGATAGTTGGATGGTTGTACAGTCGTGTGTGTGCACATACACAGGTGTGGTCTACAGATTACTATGTAGAGACACTCACACCCCACAACCCCATCTTATAACACAGCATGCCTGCACCCTCTCTTCTCTTACTGTAGTGCTGCTAAAGAACTCAGTGCAAAAAAGGGCTTGACCAGGGTTTTCCACAATAGGCTACAGAGGAAATTTTAAAATATATATATTTCCTATATCAGCTTAATATGTTGTGAACTTTAGACTGCAGTCTTTCAAGTGTGTCAGCTGAATCTTCTTTCATCAAAGTTTTATAGCACTTTGAAATTCATCCCTCTGCCACAATGCTGCTGAGTCATTGCATAGCATTTTCTGCTGGACTTCCTTAAGGGCCCAGCCTAGGCCCTATCTGTCTTGAATCATCGGTAGTTAGCACAGATCTTCTGCACATCATTTACATAAATGCCAAATTGCTGTTAGCTGTTTTCACACAGCACACTGGCTGGATCAAGGGTGCATGCTCAGGATAGGGGAACTGTATCATGTTTTATTTTCTGCACAAACTTAGCACATGCAATTTAATAAGTTCCTTTGCAAATGAATGTTCTCATTTATCTGAACTTCTACTACCTGTCTATCTTGTCTCTTCATTTTTCTTTGTCAGCTGGACACATTTGGATAATGGTAGGGAAACCAAGAAGGCAGAGACATCTGGCCTGCTGCCTTTAAAAGCTAAACAGGGACAAATCACTCTCTCTGACCTCACTCTTAGTACCTTTGGAAATGAACATCAAGGACTATGGTTTTAGATGAGAAGCAAATGACATTAAGACCAGGAAAAGCCTTAATATATGATTGAGCCCATTTCACCAGCTCCCTCAGGCCACCTGCCAGTGCGAGAAGAACATGAAGTAACCCTATCAGCCGGCTTCACAATTAGAATGAATTCATAAGAAACAAAAGATCTTGTTTTCATGGGAAAATATCCTTTGTGATAACCAACAAAGGGAGAATAATTTTGAAAGCATGTGACTTGGGGTCCCATCCTGCAGTTCTTGCACAGACAAAACTCTCATTGACTTTATCAATAGAATTGTTGCTACATAAAAGTCTTTTGCAAAATTTCCATGATGCCTCAAAGCGCATTTTAAGTGCATCAGGCCCAACACTCCCCTCCCCCGTTTTAATAAAGCTGGAGAAGGTTTCTCTTAGATTGCCCTATTGTGCAGTAGGAGACGAACCCAGCACAAGATTGCAAGCCAGTGGACACCCCTCTCCTCCACCCCTGCAGACACCATCATACCAAAATCCACGATGATAGAAAAAAGGTCAAATTTCAACTGATCTCTGAGCTCGAATTTTCCATTTCAAATTGCTTTTGCCAGGTAGACAGAAAACGATTTCTTGCAGGCTTCAATAAATACCATCTCCAAGTAAAATCCACATTTTTCAAATAGATAACAGTATAATGATTGGTATTGCTATTCTAGCTATGGCTGAATAGCAAGCAGTCCATTCCTTTTATGTAGTATGCTCTTTAAGAGCCTCAAAAGACAAAATTGGGCCTTCAATACTGCTGGAATGAAGGACAATGGGCCTGATCTCTTCTTTTGAATTCTCTTAGCAAATGTACTGCATAAAATAGAATGTAATGCCAGGAAAGACTTCAATTCTCAAAAAAAATATGTCTGTTCTAATGGATTATCCATTCTCACCCCTATCTGTGTTGTTGTTCACTCAACTGATGCGCTTTTTTGGGGGTGGCATATTCTTAAACTAAGAAAAAAATGTTCTTACTTTAATTCATGAGCTTTTCCCCTAAAATACTAAGTAATAGTTCCACAAATGGGTATCAAAATGGGAGAGTCTGTGGCCTCTAATGTGGAATGTTTAAGAATCGGGAAGACACTTCCCAGTCTGAGATGACATAGTTTGGCAGTTAGCTTCTCTGGGAGGCATAACCAAATTATGTGACCACTCAAGGGAGAAAACTAAGAAGTCATGAGGGCTTCCCTTATGGGTCAGTAGTAAAGAATCCACCTACCAATGCAGGATACATGGACTCTATCCCTAATCTGGGAAGATCCCATATAGTTCCAAGGTAGGAATTATGTCTTCAATTTCACTTATTTTCTTTCACAAACCATCATATTAATTAGGGTGATGACTAACATTAACTGAGAACTTCATATGTATCTGTTCCAAGATTCTGGTCCAAGTGTGTTACATGTTCCATCTCAGTACTCACTACAGCCCCATGAGGAATGTACAAATTAATTTACAAAGTAGTAAAGTGAGATGAAGAGCAAGTTTTTAGTAAATAGTGGTTGATCTAAATAAATGGAGCCCAATAGAAAGTTTCTATTTAGGAGACCAGGGTTTGATCCCTGGGTTGGGAAGATCCCCTGGAGAAGAGAATGGCAACCCGCTTCAGTATTCTTGCCTGGAGAATTCCATGGACAGAGGAGCCTGGCAGGCTACAGTCTATGGGGTCTCAAAGAGTTGGACACGACTGAGCAACTAACACACACAATAGAAAGTTCTTAGAACTATTAGCAAAGAAGCAGTAGCCAGCGACATATTTTTAAATGAATCTATTATGCTTATCCTTAGTCATTAGGTGTAGCATGGACACCTATTAGCTTCCCAATACCTATTCTCTCTTTCATGAGAAACAAAGCTCTGATTTCCTTCCCCAGAATTCCTTGCAGCTAGGTATGGCCTTATGGCCAAGTTCTCACCAATGAAATGCATATAGAAGTGTTGTCTGGTATTTCTGGGGAAGATTTTTAAAATGGAGTCCAACCCCTCTTCTTCTCCTTCCTCTTTCCTGCTGTTTGAAATACGTATGTAATACTGGTATTTGGTTGCCTTTTTGACCTTGGGAATCAAAGCCACAGACAACTGAACAAGATAAAAACTGTTGGTGCATGCCACAGTGAAGCCATCATACCAACTCTGGCTGTCTACACATAAACTGCTTTTACATAAAAGAGAACAGGATTTCTAGCTTGTTTAAGCCACTGTTAATTTATTTCCTGTTATATGCAACCAGACCTAGAGCAAATTAACAGTTGGCATAGACACCTACAAAAATGTTTATTTGATCGCTGTAACAAAAGTTTATGTTCATACTTGAAGGAGATTAAATTTTTTAAAGTAAACAGTTTTTGTGCTTATTCATAAAATTTTTTTCTGATTGTGAAAGTAATACAGTTGTTTTGGAAAGCTTGAAAAAATACAGAAAAGCAGTAAGAAGAAACACTTTCACTTCTCTTTAATTGTACCAATCAGAACAAATGCTCTTAATATTTCGGATTTTACACAAAAGTGTAAAATTGATATAGAAATCCTCAAATCTTAAAGCTGAAAGAAACCCTAGAAGTCATATTGTCTGGCATTATACCAAAGCCAGAATCCTTTCAGTAGAAACCCTGTCTGATGTCCACCCAGCTCCTCCTTCAATAGTCCCAATAATGAAAAGCTCAAAGCTTTATGAAATAGTTTAGTCCCCAGGTGGAGCCATTTTATCTTCAATTCTATCTTATATTAATGAGAATTTGCCTCTATAACATCTGAAGCAATCAAAAATAAGTGTTTTATCTCTTGAATATCAGATTCTTTTAAATTTTGAAGATAAACACAGAAGCTATATTTTCTATAATCAGTCACAAGCTATGTGCCAAACATTAGGCACATAGGGTATGAATGAAAACATAGCTCATGCCTTAATCCAGGTGACAAGTAGTGAAGGCCAACAAGGTGAGGATAGAAGTAAATATGTTCAGAAGACTTTTTAACAACAGAATTTGATAACCAACTAAATAAGAAGGGTCAAGGAGCCACGCAATAAGGTGGGTATTGATGTCTTCAATGAAATGGATAATATTCAGATAGAAGCAGCAATGCATTTGAAAATTAGTGGTAGTGGTGCAAATCAGGGTAAGAGAGTTCAAAGAGATATATTTTGAAAATAAAATTTTTGAGGTACCTATGGGACACTCAAATAGGGATTTGCAATAGAGGGTCAAAAACGTATGTCTGGAGTATAGCGGGACATTCATTATCTGCTATATTGTCCTCTTAATTCAGCTCTTAGAAACAGTGGAGGGATTTGAGTGTTGTGCTCTTGAGTGATATTATGATCAATGAATCAAAGAATATGTATGTCTCACTCAAGACACTGTCATCCTCCCTTGAGAGGTTCATGAAAAAGAAACAAACACTCAGAAATAATAGAAAAGGAAAGATTAAATCCTCATCACTTTATGGACTTAAACCCCAACACCCAGCCCAGAAGATACTCTAATATTTAGGCTTGGCCTTTTGGTACATAACCTTTCCTATATTACTTAACTTACATACCTTCAGTGCAAAGCAGATTTTGAGTGAGTTTAACCTGCTAATGATTAACCTGCCTCCCAAGTTTGAGATCTTACCATGTTCCAGTCCCATGTAAAGAAAAAAAAGGTGAGTTTGTTGGTTGGCTATGATTCAAGATGGTAGCCTCAAGTAAACTTTATCACTTCTGCCATATGGATGGCAGAGCACAAAGAGAAAGGAAAAGTGTCTCCCATGGTGGGGTAGGCCCTGACTCCTCCTACTTTAAGCAGTGTTTTAGGGAGAGTAGCAAACAAGTCACAGCCTAGAGCTGACCTGTTAACACATGGTGACCATGCCTACTGGCAAACAGGGTATAATCATGTCCCAGAATCAGATGGATCCAAGACAGTACTCCTCCTCCCCGGATGTAGATAAAACAGAGGAGGGAAAACAGGCTATCCTTCCTTCAGTAACTTACAGAACCAGAGGGATGATAACTTTGGGAGAGTTTTCTACACTTATTGGTTTGTACCAAGCTTGGGGTCAATTAAATCCTGCCAGGTTATTTTCCTAAGAAATTCTGAGATCTCTTCCATCATATACCCATGTCATTAAATTATGAACACTTAATGATAAATTTCCATTTATCTCTGTTACTTTTAATCTTGCTGTTTTTGTTTCCCAATTCCAGTCTATGACAATTATCTTTCAATCTTCATTTCATCATCTAATATATTACCTAACACTCCAAGCCTATTTCTCTTAGCTTCAGTTCACTTCCAAATTTGCTTCATGTGGTTTTGGGGTCTTCATTTAAATAGCTTATAAGAGTGAAAAAAGAAAAGGCCAAGTTCAGAGGTCTGGAACCCACAACCAAAAGCCTCATGCAGTATTGGTTTAGAATGTAAATCGTTGCAGTCACTATGGAAAAGTAAACGTGCCTGTGCATTCAATAGACATTTAGGTTGATTCCATGTCTTGGTCATTGTGAATAATGCTATATATAGTGAAACATGGGGATTAGGAGGAGACAGGAGCCAGGGTGGTAAAAATGAAAATCCACATACACACACCACAAGTATGTGAAAAAGATAGAATAAGACCAGCTCTCCTAATATTCAGTTTTCCCCCTCTCTCTCCCTTCCTCCTTGGCTCCCACTTAAAGACATCCCTATGAAAAAAATTAGCAAAACCAGTAAAGGATTTCTGTCCCCTGCATGTTGTTGATACAGTAGCCAGCACTGGACTAACAATTACTATGTCACATTATACTTCAAACTAAGGACACAGTTTCTTATTCTTCATCCATGAATTATCTTTGAAAGTGTGGAGTGTGCTTAGATCCACTGGACAAACTTACTCTCAGCAAAGTATTTTATCATTTATCAAGTAAGACTGTGTGGCTTAAATCTTAAGGTCAATTTGAAGCTTCTTTTTGCTCCAGCAGTTCATCAGTGCCCAAAGAGACTTTGAGACAAAGGGCAAAATGAACAATGTAGGAGGGAAAGTTCATAGTGGACAAGGTAAAAAAAATGCTCAAGGGCTAGTAATCTCTCCAGAACTAATTAGATACATGACCTTAGAAAGCCACTTAACCCCCCCCACAAGTCTCAGTTGCCTCATCAATAAAATGGATATATGAACACTTTTCCTCTGAGAACCAAAACTCTCTACACTACATTTAGCCTGGACACTGAGAACCCAAATCATACCTTACTGGCCACACTAATATGACTTCACTATTAGTATTACTTTACTTTTCCAGGATGATTTGTTTATTATAGGACCTTTCCAAGAGACCCATCAACTTTTTGATGGAAAGCATGAATAGATAATTTGTACTCTGGCATTCTTTGAATCACTCATCTCAAAATCATCATCTGGCTCTTTTCACCAATCCTGGACATATAGTGATTCTTTCTGATCCTAATCAAGTCTCCCTACATTGAAAGACTTGCCTTAAACCAGACTTCCAATGCTCAATAAACTCTAAGCTTACCTTCATCCCTGTGTTGTTGTGTGAGTGTTAGTTGCTCAGTTGTATCCGACTGTTTGTGACCCTTGGATTGTAGCCCACCAGACTCCTCTGTCTGTGGGATTCTCCAGGCAAGAATACTGGAATGGGTTACCATTCCCTTCTCCAGGGAATCTTCCCCACCCAGGGATCCAATCCAGGTCTCCTACATTGCAGGCAGATTCTTTACCATCTGAGCCACGAGGGAAGCCCTCTGAGACAGTATCAAAACAAGAAACTCAACTTTATCTTATCATGTATTGGTGATATTGGGGGAGCCAGATTTCAACATCTCCTAGAATCATTGTGATAATATATGTGAAAATTTTTTGAATGCTTTGAGTTGGAATGAACCAATGAGTTGGTAGAATGACCATGGGCTAGCCTTTCCTCTCTCCTGTGTGATATTTTTGCAATAGACAATAAATAATACCCTGCTAAATTGGAAGGTGCCAGAAGAGGACGTAAACACCTCTATAAATGATGACTCCTTGAAAGTATTGTAAGGTGTTGAGGACTCCTATACCCACCACTGGAACAAGAAACTTTCTCACCAGTAACTGCCACTGGGCTTTCTCATTCACCTACATAGGCAAGAAAGCTGCCATGGTACAGTTGCAAAACCAGTGTTGACCTTTTAATCTAGGTTATAACTAGACAATGGCTGTGCAAATGGGTGGGTGGCTATCGAAAGATGCCTCCACCTGAGTTGCCAAATGTAGGACAGGCTTTTCAACCTGAGGATTCAAAGAATACCACCTTAATTTGGATTGAGTGCATGAAATTTACACATACTAAAATTGTTTAGTTTGGTTTACATGGTTTATATGGGCTTCCCAGGTGGTGCAGTGGTAAACCACCTGCCAATGCAGGAGACCCAGGTTCAATCCCTGGGTCAGGAAGATCCCCTGGAGAGGGGAATGGCAACCCACTCCAGTATTCTTGCCTGGAGAACCCCATGGACAGAGGAGCCTGGCGGGCTACAGTCCATGGGGTTGCAAAGAGTCAGACACGATTGAGCATGCATTCCACACCACACATCTCTTCTCTATATGTATTGTAGTAAGTCCATCCATCTATCTACATTTCATGTATATGTATAAATTTTAAATTTGTATCACAGCAGTTACTTGGCCAGAATGTATAAACATAGCATCCTCAACTCTGAAGAATGTGGCCAAAACAAGGAGTGGCTAAATGGACTTTGAATTAGCCAAAAGAGTCTAATTACTAACAGGAAACTCAAAATATTTCACATTATGATCAAGATAAGCATGCAGTCCAGTGCCTGACATGAAGAGCATCTTCAGCAAATAGTGTGTGATCAGAGCTAGGTTAGTATCTGTTGATACAAATAGATTTCATGATACGTCTAGCAATGTTTGGCGTGAAAGTGGTGTGATAATATGTGTTGATTGATGGGAAGATAATTCTCAAAAAAAACACCATATGAAAAATATTTGATGTCACTAAGTAACCAACAAAATTCATATTTAAATAAAATATCATCATTTGCCTATTCATTAACACAGTTACAAAAGATGATACACGGTGCTCTTAAGGGTGGACCCCAATGACAGTGTTGGGCAACATTAGTGTGGGTACAAATAGATACAACTGGTCTAGAAAGGCATTCAAATCAAGCCTTTAAAATGTTTATGCCCTTTATTTCACCGCTAGGAATTTATCCTAAGGAAATAATTTTGGATGTAGGCAAACATCCAACATTATAAAGAGCAAGAAATATTGGAAACAGATTCCATTTCCAGCAATTGAACAATGATTCAGTACTAGCTAATGTATATTTCACATTTATTATCTATAGAAACTACATAAGGGACTCCCCTGGTGGTGCAGTGGATGGATAAGAATCCACCTGCTAATGCATGGGACATGGGTTCAAATCCCTGGTCCAGAAAGATCCCATACGCAAAGGAGCAGCTAAGCCCGTGCGCCACAACTACTGAGCCCACACACTAGAATGCATGAACCGCAGTTAAAGCCCACACAAAGCAATGAAGACCCAGCACAGCCAAAAATAAAAATAAATATTTTTTTTAAAAAGAAACTAAGGTTTTGCAGGTATCTCATTTAACCCTTACAGAAACCATATGAAGTAGCTAATATTATCCCCATTTTTATTAATTGTGAGACTGAGGTCATTTGCACATTTGCAGAGCTAAAACCTGAAAGATGAGGAGCAGAGTTGGGATCTGTTTGACTCCATAGCATTTTCTCACACAGCACTTCTATTCTATGAAATATTATGCATGCAAATGAAATTTTAATGAGAGGGGAACATTTTAATGTTGAGTGAAAACAGGATAGGAAAGTGTACGTATTCAGTCTTAATTTTGTAATATACACACACACTGGAAAAATGTTTTCATGAAGTTCCTACTCCAAGGCATCTTCCTGACCCAGGATCTAACCCACATATCGTGTGTCTCCTGGATTGCAGGTGGATTCTTTACCACTGAGCCACCTGGGAAACCCAAAATATTATTAACAGTGGTTATTTCTGAAGGGATGTTCTATGTTCTCAGCTATTTTCTACTTTATAGTTTAGGAGTATTTCCTCCATTTATGCTGTTATTAACAAATTACTTTTATAAAGGGAAAAAACAAAGTTGTGAGAGACATCCATGTCCCCAGATAAACATGGGTTTATACAGCAGTAAAAATTCATCACTTGCTCTGGAGTCTGGTGGTAGGAGCACCAGCATACTCTGTAGGGATCCCAAAGTAATGTCTGTTTCTTGGTTTTCATTTCTTTATCTCCATCCCTGAGCTATGTATCATGTGGATGGATGGAGGTGGATTTTTTACCTGACCCTGCTTTGCTGTGTGGGTTGTAAGATGCCTTCTCTTCATTCCTTCAAGCTAGCAGTATCACATACCTGGTACCTGTGAAGGTGTTCAGCCCTGTCCACTCACCGTGTGACGGAAATGCATGTGGTGGCCTTATGGATGGGGGTCAGATTAAGCAGATCTTAATCCTGAGTCACAGTAGACATGCCACACAGGAGAGCCCTGAAAATACAGAGCTTTGTCACCTGCACCCTGAATACAGCCTGATCTAAAGAAATGTGGACAAATGGCAGAATCCAAGTCCACACAAAAGCATACAGATCATCTGTATGGTTTTTGTTTCCTTGCTTGGTTGAGCAACTTGACTGGAACATGCCTGCAAAGGATAATTGTCAGGTAGAGGTTTGTGGTGGTGTTGTAATCGCATTGTTGTAGAAGCTTCTCCACTTGACTCATAAAAATAAGATATTCATTAAGCCATACAGAGAAACATTTCTTAACTAGTAAGAGACTGAGCCACATAAACTATAAGGATTAAACTGAATTTTTTGCCATCTCTTTTTCTGTGACTCAATTGCAGAGTCACATTGAGCTCTGTGCCCAAACAAATACACATTTTCTATACAGATGGTAGGGCTATCAATTAAAGGTCTGCACACTGTGGCCTTATCAATTCACTACCATTCCAGCTGCCAGTTGGCTATAAATTATCTCCCCTCTCATCCTGTTCCTAGTACATGAATTGGAGTTACTTTTAACCTCTAGTGCTCTTCCTGTTCTGCTTTATTGAACCTATTTTGATGCAAACGTAATTAACTACTTTTCCCTACATATTCATGAGCTAGTCAAGTTGGGCATAAACCTGCCTTGTGAAATTGTACAAAGAGAAAGGAGGAAAAGAGAATCGACTTTCGTTACTATAACAACATCCACACAAGGCAGCAAGAATAAAGACAGCAGATATTAAATCTCCTAGATTCTCTCTGTTATCTAGAGAAGTAACTATACCAGGTGGACTCTTAGAGTTGGACCAAGGTATTTTTGAGATAATATGATCCAGTGTCCTACTTATAGAACAACTAATGTAAACCCATTTGGAGAGATCACTGCTAATTCACATCTTGAAATTCTTGTGGAGTGATAACACACCTGTAGCTCAGAAACCCACCCTTGGTTTCTCTTGCCCCAGTTGACAAAAAGTCTTTTTTTTAGACCTGACAAAATTAGCCCCTATCCTGTCAGAGTCTGTCCTTCCTTGCCTCTCCATGAACATGGGACAGAACTTTTTAGGACTCCTTTCTACCACCCCTGATCACTTTATACCAAGGCGCTCATCAACTTTGAGAAGTTCAGCCATATGGACAAATGAGGAGTGAGGAAGCCCACAAGAAAAGCTTCCTCTCTGTGGTGTAGACAACTGCCTCAGGTTTGATGAATTATTTCTGAACCCTTAGAGAATCGCTCATCTTGAAAAATAACTTGTAAGAAAACCTAAGTGAGAAGTTCCTGTCATAACTGCTAGAAACTTTCTCCATGGCTGGTGGTTCACCTGCCTGTTCTCTCCACGGGGCGTCATTCTCCAAGGCGTGAACTTCTCACAGCATGGTGGGCTCACAGTAGTGACACTTCTTACATGGGGCCTGACTTCCAGAAGACAGAAAACGGAGGGTAGCACAAGCTCAATTCTGCATTCTGTTGGTCAAAGCAGTCTTGAAGCCTGCCTGAATTCAAAGGGAGAGAAACTGACCCCATTTCTCTGTGGAAAGAGTGTCAAAAGCTTGTGGCCATATTCAGCCCACCACAACTGGAGAATTTGGATTATCTGCCTACCTGAGGCAGTTGGACTATTGGGATATTAGAAACTTGCACAGGTATCCTTGAGTGAGAGATTTTTCTGTCCCTACCAGAAGTTTTTCTTTATTGTGTGTGGTGGACAGAGCCTCAACTGAGGCCCACAGGTTCCTTCATTCAACAAGTATTTAAGAAGTACCTTCCATATGCTAGCTACTGTTTCGCATACTTGAAATATCAGTGGATAATATAAACACAAATTCCTGCCTTTCTAGAGCCTACTTTCTAGTGGAATATAGGTGGGGGAAAATGGGATAAATTAACAACTTTCATGATCAGATGCTTGCTCTCCACCAGGCACTATACTTGGCACCTAGCTGTATATTAATTCATTGAATCCTCTTGAATCCAAATTCAAGAACTTCCAATGGAAACCCAGCTTCAATCCATGGGTTGGAAGAACCAACATCTGTAAAGCACCTACCATTTATAAAGAATTTTCATTTACCCTACCCCAACCACAGTCATGTCCAACTCTGTGCAACCCCATGGACTATAGCCTCTGTCCATGGAATTCTCCACCGGATCTTCCTGACTCAGGGATCAAACCTGGGTCTCCTGCTTTCCAGGCAGATTCTTTACCATCTGAGCCACCAGGGAAATCCCAACAATCATCCCATGAGGTTTGGAATTTTCTTTGCAGGTAAGAAAATGGAGATGCAGGAAGTTTCAAGTAACTATGAAACATTTGGTCCAAACCTTCCAGAGGTCTGCCCAGATATGGAGACCTGGGCATAAGGACAGCCATAGGAAGACTTGGAGTTCAGCTCACAATCAGTTAGCGAAGCCCATATGGCAGAATACAATTGTTGCTCTACTATCATATAGAAAACCAGTGTCATGGCTCACAAAACTGCTCCCACAGGCCAACACTGAAAGAGAACTGAAAATGATAGGAACCCATTGAAGAAATATTCCTCTTCTCCATCAACCTGTACTTTTCTCTTCTTAAAATAGCCCTTTACTACCTTAATCCAGGTCAAAGGCTAACAGAGTTTTGCCAAGAGAACACACGGGTCATAGCAAACACCATCTTCCAACAACACAATAGAAAAATGCACATGGACATCACCAGATGATCAATACAGAAAGCAGACTGATTGTATTCTTTGCAGCCAAAGATGGAGAAGCTCTATACAGTCAGCAAAAACAAGACCGGGAGCTGACTGTGGCTCAGATCATAAACTCCTTATTGCCAAACTCAAACTAAAATTGAAGAAAGTAGGGAAAACCACTAGACCATTCATGTATGACCTAAATCAAATTCCTTATGATTATACAGTGGAAGTGACAAATAGATTCAAGGGATTAGATCTGATAGACAGAGTGCCTGAAGAACTATGGAAACAGGTTCGTGATATTGAACAAGAGGCAGTGATCAGACCATCCCCAAGAAAAAGAAATGCAGAAAGGGAAAATGGTTGTCTGAGGAGGCCTTACGAATAGCTGAGAAAAGAAGAGAAGCTAAAGGCAAAGGAGAAAAGGAAAGATATACCCAGCTGAATGCAGAGTTCCAAAGAATAGCAAGGAGAGATAAGAAAGCCTTCCTCAGTGATGAATGCAAAGAAATAAAGGAAAACAATAGAATGGGAAAGACTAGCGATCTCTTCAAGAAAATTAGAGATACCAAGGGAATATTTCATACAAAGGTGAGCTCAATAAAGAACAGAAATGGTATGGACCTAACAGAAGCAGAAGTTATTAAGAAGAGGTGGCAAGAATACACAGAAGAACTATACAAAAATGATCTTCATGACCCAGATCACCACTATGGTGTGATCTAGACATCCTGGAATGCAAGGTCAAGTGGGCCTTAGGAAGCATCACTTTACAAACAAAGCTAGTGGAGGTGATGGAATTCCAGTTGAGCTATTTCAAATCCTAAAAGATGATGGTGTGAAAGTGTTGCATTCAATATGCCAGCAAATTTGGAAAACTCAGCCGTGGCCACAGGACTGGAAAAGGTCAGTTTTCATTCCAATCCCAAAGAAAGACAATGCCACAG